>CAWUFW010006370.1:600000-1163466 GCA_963921515.1 Calotriton arnoldi | reverse complement strand
GTGTTGCCACCAACAGGGTGAACAGTCTGTGCACAAAGGCGAAAATCCAGAACAGGTTCAGGCTTCCTGGGAGTTGCGCTTGGCCATCAGCCTCTCACTTTCCCCTCCTCGGACGACCCCTCTTCTTGGGGGGGCCCTCAAGTGCAGGCTGCTGCGGTGCAGGGGACTCTCCGCCAGAGTCCTCCTCCCTCCCTGTGGCAGTTGCAGTTTGTTCTGTACCAGATGTTGTTGGCACACAGGGAGGTGTGGACTGGTTGCTGTTCATCTGGCGGAGGCATTGTAAAATGTCCCTGTGCACCGCCGTCATCTCATGTAGTACATCCCACTTGGACTCCACGCGGGACATGTGGGAGTCCACACGTGACATGTGTGACTCCACGTGGGACATGTGGGAGTCCAAGCGGGCATGATGGGCAGCCTGCTGCTGTTTGATGTCTCTGAGGAGCCCCACTACCTGGCTGAGCTCTCCGGTGCTGGACTGGTATGCATCAGCTATGCGTACCAGTTGTGGGTCTTCATGCACACCAGCAACGTCTGCAAGCAGCGACCTCTGTCTCCCACCCCTCCCACCACCCCTGCTGACATGTGCAGTGTGTGCAGTTGCACGCACAGATGACCCTGGTCCACCTTGGGGGTTGGTGGTGGTGGTGTCCATGGCCCCAGGTTGGTCCAGGGTCATTGCGCTGGTGTTGCTCCTTATTCCGTCCATGTCGGCAGGGATGGTATTCGTGGTGACAGTCGTTGGAGGGGTGGGTGCAGGGGGTGCAGCTGGTGGACCTGCTGGTGCTGCAGCTGGTGGTCCTGCTGGTGCAGCATGTTGACTTGCACCGGATGTGCCAGGTTGTTCATCGTCCGAGGAGGACAGAGGCTGTACGACGCCAGTGAGCTCGGCATCCTCTTGAGCCTGGGACTGGGACTCCTCAGCGTCTGCTGCTGTGTCCCTATCATCACCTGTTTTTGGGAGACACAAACAATGTATGTCATGTTTCTGCAGGCATCAGTGGTTGACACACCTGACAGTTGTGACTGTGCCTCGGGGTGCGGGCCTGTACATTGTATTGTCCTAAGTCGTCACAGTCAGGGGTTGATATTGGTGTGGCACATTGTCCTGCATTATTTGGGCATTTCTATGTATTCTCTGGGGTGTGAACATGGTCTGCATTGATTGTGTTTGGTTGACAGCCAGACCTCCTTCCCACCCACCCACCCAGCCAGTCAGTTATCCCACCATGGAACGTGCTTGCATTGCAGGGAGTGTAAGTTGTCTCTCAGGATGTCAGTCAGTGGTGTCCTGCTGTTTGTTGGTGCACAGTTGGCAGCAGGGCCTTGTGCTCCCCACAGCAGTAGCCAGTGTCAGCCATCTTGTGAGTCCTTCTCCACTCCCTGTGATGTGAGCATGGTTCAGGGTGGTGTTGATGGGACAGTTGTGAGGGTGAGCTATGTCTGTGACTACGACTCCCATCATGCTATTGCCTCCACCCCCTTCCCAGCATGCCCATGCTTCCTTCCTTTTGACTCTGCTTCCCTGTGGGGTGGGCTGGCTGTGCTGACAGGATGGCTGGGAGTGTTGTCCTGGCAGTTGTTTGGCTAAGAGTCCCAAGAGTGTCCCTGTGCTTCACACAACATAACCCAGGGTGGTGGTGCTTTGTGGGATCTTGTGTTAGGATGGAGGGCATTGCATTCTACCAGGTGGGTACTGTGGAGTTTGTGTTGGGGGGGGGGTGAGGGGAGGTGCTGGTGACTATAGTCAGTGCTGCAAGTCCCCCTTCCCACCCAGCCAGCCAGATATCCCACCATGGAACGTGCTTGCATTGCAGGGAGTGTAAGTTGTCTCTCAGGATGTCAGTCAGTGGTGTCCTGCTGTTTGTTGGTGCACAGTTGGCAGCAGGGCCTTGTGCTCCCCACAGCAGTAGCCAGTGTCAGCCATCTTGTGAGTCCTTCTCCACTCCCTGTGATGTGAGCATGGTTCAGGGTGGTGTTGATGGGACAGTTGTGAGGGTGAGCTATGTCTGTGACTACGACTCCCATCATGCTATTGCCTCCACCCCCTTCCCAGCATGCCCATGCTTCCTTCCTTTTGACTCTGCTTCCCTGTGGGGTGGGCTGGCTGTGCTGACAGGATGGCTGGGAGTGTTGTCCTGGCAGTTGTTTGGCTAAGAGTCCCAAGAGTGTCCCTGTGCTTCACACAACATAACCCAGGGTGGTGGTGCTTTGTGGGATCTTGTGTTAGGTTGGAGGGCATTGCATTCTACCAGGTGGGTACTGTGGAGTTTGTGTTGGGGGGGGTGAGGGGAGGTGCTGGTGACTATAGTCGGTGCTGCTAGTCCCCCTTCCCACCCAGCCAGCCAGATATCCCACCATGGAACGTGCTTGCATTGCAGGGAGTGTAAGTTGTCTCTCAGGATGTCAGTCAGTGGTGTCCTGCTGTTTGTTGGTGCACAGTTGGCAGCAGGGCCTTGTGCTCCCCACAGCAGTAGCCAGTGTCAGCCATCTTGTGAGTCCTTCTCCACTCCCTGTGATGTGAGCATGGTTCAGGGTGGTGTTGATGGGACAGTTGTGAGGGTGAGCTATGTCTGTGACTACGACTCCCATCATGCTATTGCCTCCACCCCCTTCCCAGCATGCCCATGCTTCCTTCCTTTTGACTCTGCTTCCCTGTGGGGTGGGCTGGCTGTGCTGACAGGATGGCTGGGAGTGTTGTCCTGGCAGTTGTTTGGCTAAGAGTCCCAAGAGTGTCCCTGTGCTTCACACAACATAACCCAGGGTGGTGGTGCTTTGTGGGATCTTGTGTTAGGATGGAGGGCATTGCATTCTACCAGGTGGGTACTGTGGAGTTTGTGTTGGGGGGGGTGAGGGGAGGTGCTGGTGACTATAGTCAGTGCTGCAAGTCCCCCTTCCCACCCAGCCAGCCAGATATCCCACCATGGAACGTGCTTGCATTGCAGGGAGTGTAAGTTGTCTCTCAGGATGTCAGTCAGTGGTGTCCTGCTGTTTGTTGGTGCACAGTTGGCAGCAGGGCCTTGTGCTCCCCACAGCAGTAGCCAGTGTCAGCCATCTTGTGAGTCCTTCTCCACTCCCTGTGATGTGAGCATGGTTCAGGGTGGTGTTGATGGGACAGTTGTGAGGGTGAGCTATGTCTGTGACTACGACTCCCATCATGCTATTGCCTCCACCCCCCTTCCCAGCATGCCCATGCTTCCTTCCTTTTGACTCTGCTTCCCTGTGGGGTGGGCTGGCTGTGCTGACAGGATGGCTGGGAGTGTTGTCCTGGCAGTTGTTTGGCTAAGAGTCCCAAGAGTGTCCCTGTGCTTCACACAACATAACCCAGGGTGGTGGTGCTTTGTGGGATCTTGTGTTAGGTTGGAGGGCATTGCATTCTACCAGGTGGGTACTGTGGAGTTTGTGTTGGGGGGGGTGAGGGGAGGTGCTGGTGACTATAGTCAGTGCTGCTAGTCCCCCTTCCCACCCAGCCAGCCAGATATCCCACCATGGAACGTGCTTGCATTGCAGGGAGTGTAAGTTGTCTCTCAGGATGTCAGTCAGTGGTGTCCTGCTGTTTGTTGGTGCACAGTTGGCAGCAGGGCCTTGTGCTCCCCACAGCAGTAGCCAGTGTCAGCCATCTTGTGAGTCCTTCTCCACTCCCTGTGATGTGAGCATGGTTCAGGGTGGTGTTGATGGGACAGTTGTGGGGGGCAATATGTGTGACTGCAACTCCCATGATGCTATTGGCTACACTGACTTGGCCAGCATACACAGAATTCCTTCCTTTGAGTGGTCTTCACTGTGTGTTGGTGTTGTTGTGGTGGCTACATGTGTGGATGTGTGTGTTAGTTCTATTTGTGCCACTGCCTAGCTGTAGTTGTGGTTGTGTTTGTACATGTGTTGGCACAGTTGGATGTGACTTTTTTGATGGCATGTGTTGTGTTTATCTGACTGACATACACATTTTGGGATGATTCTGTTCTAGTTGCTGTGTAATTGCTATGAGTGCATGGTTTGACTCTCCCCTTGACAGTGATGTGTGTGTTTTGTGGCAGTTTATTGTGTACATTTGTTGTGTACTCACCAGGCTCTGGGATGTCCTCTAGTCCATATACGCTCACTGGCGGAAGGATGGCCCGCACCTTCTCCTCCCAGGGCCTGAGGTATATTGGCTTGGCAGGAGGGCCACTGCCGGTGTGTTGGCTGTTGATGTAGTCTTTCTTGAGCATGTCCCGTACCCTCCTGCGCACGTCATACCACCTGTTCTGGATGTCCGTCTTTGTGCGCCGACATGGTGATTGGGCATTCACCCTGTTGATGATCCTCTCCCACATCTTGGTTTTCTGCGACATGGGGGTCTGTTGGACCAGAGTGCCAAACAGCTGTGGCTCCACCCTGAGGATCTCGTCTACCATGACTTCCAATTCACTATCTAGGAACTTGGGATTCTTCTTGGGGGGCATGGTGATGGGTGGTGATGGTGGGTGATGTGTGTGTTGGTGTGCAGGTGAGGGTGTGTGGGTGTGTGTTGTGCTGGGTGTATGTGAGGTAGGTATTTGTTGGTGTGTTGATGGTGTGTGTCTTGTGTGAGGGATGAGCTGTGGGTGTGTGGTTGCTTTCTCTTGGGTGCTGGCAGTGAAATGGCATTTGCAAAGGCTCATGGTAGTGATTTGTGTCCTTTATATAGGTGGAGTTGTGGGTGTGTCTTTGTTCTCTGTCCCCACCCCCCCAGTATTTATTGGCTTGGTAATTGCTTGTTTGGCCTTTTTTTGGTTGATTTTTCCTTTGTGCTGTTTGTGTATGTTGGAAACGTTCTTGTGACCGAGTCGGACCCTGCATTGGTCTCGTACGGTGTTTTCCGTTTCGTTCACGCTGTGTTTGTGCAGTTTTCTATGCTGCGTACGCGTCGGTCACGGTGTATTGTGTTGCTTCGGCTCGGTTTTGTATGCGTGTCGGTCGTACGGCTTGTCCTCCGTCCGACTCGGTCGTGTTTTTCGCGCCTTGCATCGTACTTTGCGGTTTGGAGTTGGCGGGTACGATTCGGTCGGATTTGTTCCGGGTGCGTGTCGGTCGGTTGGATTCGCGTGTTTTTCCGGCCGGATTGCTATTTTCCGAGCGGCTCGGTCGGTCGGCTTGGTTTCCTAACGTGTCGGTCGGATTTATCGCGGCTTGCATCGTACTTGGCGTGTCGGGCGCCACTGGTACGTGTCGGTCGGTAATTTTTCCGGCTCCGTGTCGGTCGGTGCTTTTTCCGGCCCGAATCGGAATCGACCCCTTTGTGTGGGCGGGTTTCTTTTAAAGATCAAGGCTGTAGAATTAGTTGGGACAAGGTCATATCCAGCCAGTTTTATTGTCAGCTGTTTAGGGAGTGCTTGGAACAGTTTTTCACTAGTCTGAATGAAGGTGCTTTGGACGAGGATTTTTTAACTTCTTTTTCTACTACATGCACAAAAGTAAGGTTGGCACTCACCTCTAGTAAACCAACTTCCCCCTCCAGAATGCACAGAAAAAAGGCAAAATATGGCAACAAGTGGACAGAGGACTAGTGGTGAGAAACATATGTGAAAAAATAGATGACATATAAAAAAAAGAGAAGTTTATGCTTTGAATGATCCACTTTTCTTCCCCCTTTTTTAAGGTCCAATTGAAAGTAAAATCACATTTGTACTATGAATCAGGCCAATACATCACTTTATATCTAATTGCACAGAGCACTGAGCACTTTTCATAGAACTAGAAACTGTGAACTACAATTCCCAATAGCAGGGAAAAAGAAAAAACGGAAATGAGAGAATTGATGCAAAAGAAAGTGATATAAACATTGAGAAAGGTCTCATTAAACAGCCTGTGAGGGACCAAAATGCATCGGGTGTCTTGTCAGGTTTTTATAAAATTATTGCGAGTGCGATTTGTTAATTTTATAAACATAGCACTCCTGGGTAGATTGACATGCCATGGTCCATCCACGGGATCTCACCATGACTATTGGAGAGCGCCACATCCATTCGGCACGTTGGGGGTCCTGGAGAGGAGACAGACAAATTTATATATATTCACTTAAAAAACCAAAGGTTTCAAGGATGTTATACTTAGGGTCATATGTCACTCAAACAAATCCATAGAAATTCAGCACTTATAGTTACCTGAGCTAACTATAACTAAGCCCGCAATGCACTGCTTATGACCTCACATATTTATTCACTTATGACATGACATGGTCAGTGATTTCACTCATAACATCAATGATGACATCTCAAATGACATCACTGATGACATCACTGATGGGAACAGTCCAGCCTAAACTGCCAAGTCAGGTCTTCCGGAAACAAGCATCCTGAGACCGGTTTCGGGGATTTACCCCTCATCAGTCAGGCTAGATTGAATCCAGTGGCAAAGTGAGCAAGGAACCCACGTCTGGGCATACCCTGCCAACTGAGGGCGAACAAAGCAAACACAAGGAGATGATGTACGGAGCGCTGAAACTTTTCAGACACTCACCCCCAGTCACAGATCTGGTTAAATCCACCATCCTTCTTTAGCTCACTTCGCCACCCCAGTTCAGACACAGCCATGTGCAAATCAGTCTTGACCCTGTTCCTCATGGGAACAGTCCAGCCCGAACTGCCAAGCCAGGTCTTCCCTGGACTGGAAACAACCATCCTGGGTCCGGATTCAGGGTTTCACCCCTCATCTCCCAGGCTAGCTTAAATCCAGTGGCAAAGTGAGCAAGGGACCCACGTTTGGCCATACCCTGCCAACTCCATTATACCTACATTGCACTGTGTGCAAGTGCCTTGTGCATTTTCACGTTCACATTTGTTCATGAAACCGTTGTGCAAAGACATCTTTTTTATTAACATAGGGCTTATTTACAAGCAGCTTGCGCTGCTAAAGCGTCCAAAATTTTGAAGCATTGGTGGCGCAATTACTGCTCCATATTTACAAGGTGACATATCTGTGACGATGTGGCACTTTTTTGACTCGTGCAACAAAAAGAGCCTACGTTGGAATTGCCTGCATCACTTAAGTGTTAATATATGCAAGCTAGGTGTTCCATTGTAATTTCCAGTGTAAAAGTGACCCATGGATATTTATAAACATTTTTCAAAGTGACACAGTGCCTTCAGAAGTGGCGCAGCGGTGCAGTAACATTCCTGTGCCTGTGAAACCCACACGCAGGAAATGACCCATCGACTTTGCTATATGAAGAGAAGCTGGATAGGACAGTTTTCCAACCAGAACTACACCATGGAGGTAGGTGTTTTGCAGATGGGCGTCGCACAGAGATGGCCACCACCATCCACCCCACTCCAACCACCCACCCCACCAACCCCTCACCACCACAAAGGCAACACAGGAGAAGGGAGCACATTTTTTGACAGAGGACTACTCTGATAGGACTTAGAGAGGAGGAGGCAATCACTCTTTATCGGCTGAGGAGGCAGTCCATTGTAGACCTGCTACACCTGATTGCCCCATGGCTACAGCCATCAGCTGACTGGGCTACCAAAGTCCTTCCATAGGTGAAGCTCATGCCAGTACTGCATATGCTGGCATCGGGGTCCTTCCAGACAACAGCAGCCAGATTGGCTGGAATTTCCCAGCCATCTTTCTCCTCATTCCTTCCCTCCATACTGGATGCCATCATCCGGCTGACACCCCTCCACTTTCTCTTTCCCCAACACCCAGGAACTGCAGATGGAGGCCAAGCAAGGATTTTATGTCATCACTGGGTTCCCACACTTGCTGGGGGCCATGGACTGCACACGTGCAACTGGTACCTCCTGCAGCCAATGCACATCTCTACAGGAACCGGAAGCACACACATTCCATAAATGTCCAGGCCTTTGTGGACCAACATGCTGGCCAAATACCCTCGCAGTGTGTATGATGCCTACATATTCAGGCACTGCACCATCAATCATCGATTCCAGAATGGACAATATGGGAATGGCCTACTCGTAGGTAAGCTAAACTCTAACACTTAACACACCCACTAACAGGTAGAAATTGATGACATTATACCCATGACTGTGTCTGTTGACCCAGATAGGAACTGAAGTAAGAGGGGTATGGCTCATACATGCACAATGTATCATGGTACATGTGTCAGGCAAACCCACAAGCTAACAATGCCAAGACACACAAAGCCACTATGGCTTCTGTTTCGTGGTGGAAGGGTACAGAGCAATGCATTAATGGCCCAAATGCAGTGTAGCATCCATGTGTGTAAGGGGTGTTTTCAATGGGCGATGTGGAGGTGTCTACATGCCCCTTCCAAGGTTCATCAGGCATGTCATGTATACCAGCACCCATATCTTTGGTTAACCATGGGCATATGCATGTGTCAGTGTAAGGCATGTCTCATATGTCATCATCTACCTATGGACCACCAAGTACCTAAATACGTGGCACTATCAGCAGGGCCAGCTTTAAGGGCAGTTCAAACTGTGCAGCCACACTGAGCATTGACCTGGAGGGGGGCACTGACCTCAGGGGGGTCACTGTGTTTAGCAATGACTTACGAAGTAAGCACCTGCTGCAGAGTTCCTTGTGCGTCAAGCTTTCAGGAAGCAAAAAGAATGTCAACAAAACTTGTGGTCAAGTTTCATTCTAGAGAGAGAGATGGGAGTTTTGTCTAGTGATAGTTTTGCGTTGCCATAAAGTAACGCAGAGGGTTAATATGCCTACTGCAAAGAACAGATCTGTATTTTGTGTGGATAGCTGCGTAGATTAGGAAAGCCAGCCATTACCACTGCTTTAAAACAAAATAAATATATTTCAGAGAGGGGCAATGGAGAGGTGAGGGGCACTTCTGCTGGGTGATAGTGAGGGAATTTGAGGAGCATGTCTGTGGGGGTACCATAAAAGATTGTCATACCTGGCAATACCAGCCCTAAAGCCGGACCAGACTATCAACAAGTCCACATGTGTTGTGTCAGTATATAACATTGAGTGATTGCAAGCTACTCCAAATAGACATCCCAGAAAATAACAGGGTCTACATCACAGTCATGATGTAGAAGTGTATGATCTATCAGCCCATGCTAAGCATTTTCCATAGCACAGAGTAATGGAAGAGAAAAGTGCCAACCTATCAACAACTGAATGTCTAACACATATTGTGAAAACTATGCTAGAGATATTTAAAAAATGTAACTACACATAACGCACATTGCCTGCCATGTATCAGTAACAGTTCTCTAAAGTATTGACACTTGACCTTTTGCTTCACTTTCAGCTGACCAGGGATATGGCATCCAACCGTTTGTCATGACACCCCATGAACACCCCCAGACAGAGCCGGAGAAGGCCTTAATCAGGCTCTCAGCAGGACCCGGAACATCATTGAAAAAAGCTTTGGACTGCTGAAGGCCAGGTTCCGGCACCTTGATATTTCAGGGGGTAGATTGCTCTACTTCCCCCAATGGTCTGGAAGATTATCTTGGTCTGTGCAATACTGCTTAACATTTGTGCGCAGACTAATGTCCCCTGGGACGGTGAGCTACAACTTCCAGACCCAATGGAGGAGGATGAAGAAGAGGATGCCGAGGCTCGAGACATCCAGAATGCAGCTGCTAGCAATCGCAGACGTGGACACATTGTGCACATTCTTTTACATGAAACACAGTTGTGAATGGACCATGAAACATCCTAAATGAAAATTTTAACATGATAATAAATGGTTGAAACTATTACTTGTCTTGGTGTTTATGTCACATTTACTGAAAATATCAACCTCACACATTTCATCAACTAGGGGTAGCCCTCAGAAATGTTCAATCAGGTTGGATGCCAGGCATCCACGTCAAACCCCCTAAAACAATGCACTGTGCATTGTCAAGTGTTGTGTGTCACTCACCTTGACCAATTCCATAGCACTGTGTCAGTGAACAAGCATGTTCCAGTTGGGAAGGTGATGCTCCTGTAAGCAAGGTTACTCTATACTACGAAATGTGACACTATCGTATGAAAAGTGGATTATCTGTAGAAATGTTACTATTTTCCAATCAAGGTCATGCTGTCATGTAGTTCCTATAGTACCCATGCAGGACCTGCGCGTTTGGATAACATAAACTGTGGGCTTGGTGATAGACTGGCTCTGTGCACCCCCACCGCGTATGTTAGCCTGATTTGCATTAGCTAGCTCACAGTGCCACTAGAATCTCCTCTTATCGTGGAGAGATTAGTTTCTGGCAACCTTAGATCATGACAACCCTGATCCCTCAGAATCGTGGAAACAATGTACTACTTTTCGCTCAGTCACTCGTGCTTACTTGTTCGGTTTGTCTCAGAGAGTTACACAGAATAAACAGTCTGGGCGTTTCAATAAGTATTTATTGACCATTTGTTATTCTAGTGTAAAATATATGTGCTGCAACAACCAGCAGACAATAGCAGAGATATATTATCAGCAGTACGATCAAAGTGAAGGGATAGTACAGTTCTACCATATTGCAATAATCATGGTTACATACATGAATATATATAGCATTATAAAAGTGCTCGTACTCCTACGATGCCTAACTAGATGTACCTAAGTGTACCTAGCATGTGTGTAGGTCTAAAAGCCTAAGAGCCAAGAATCCTTCTAGGATTTAGTCGAACCCCATTACCTGAATAGAGAGAGTGTGGGACCCCGTCCTGGTCTCGAGTTAGACACCCCGCAAGGGCTGTGTTAGACCGCTGTCAGCTGGAGCGACTGCATGCAGGAGCCTCAGCGTCTCTGGTCAGTGTGTCAGCATGGAAGTCTCGGTTCCCTCTATCTTACCGTGGCAAGATGTGGTGTATTTATACCCTAAAGTGTCTTGTCCCTCAGTATGGTTTGTATTGGTCTTTGTTAGACATGAGGAAGACGTCAGGGGTGAACTTTGTACATACATATTATGCGGGAGATGTAGCTGGTGAATGCTCATGCATAATTTATGAGTACATTGTAGGCCTGTGTTCAGGAAAAACCCTGCAGTGTTCTAACCACAGACTAGATAACGTTCAACCCTCAGAGCTCGTTGTGTACTGTAGGGAACTAATGTAGGTGAAAGATCATGCCTATATTAGGGCATAGGAGATTATGACTATAATAGGGCATAGACGATTTTGACCAAAATAGGGCATATACGATTATGACCATAATAGGGCATATGCGAATATGACCATATACGGCATATATGAACGCGTCTATATTAGGGCCTCTATATGAAACATAACAATGCATGACCATTAAAAGTGACATTGGACTATGAAAAATGACTCAGTGGAATGAAAAGTGACTTTGCTGTAAGAAACGTCACTTTTCTTTTCATGCAAAGTCATGCATGACCATCAAAAGTGACACTATACTTTGAAAAATGACTCAATGGGAAGAAAAGTGAAATACTGTAGGAAACACCACTTTTCTTTTCATGCAAAGTCATGCATGGCCATCAAAAGTGACATAGGACTATGAAAATTGACGCAATGACATGAAAAGTGACTTTACTGTATAGAATATGATGCTTTTGTAGGTAGACAGATGCTTTAATTCTAAATGTGACACATGAGTGGAAAGTGCGTCCGCCGGAAGACACGCATCAAGGGCACAGCCGCAAAAACAATGCTTTTTGCCCATAGTCCATCTAGTGACTTGAACATTTGTCTAGCGAATTGTAAAAAAAAACACGCATCAGTTAGAAAAATGATGCAGATGACAGTAACGTATCGCATCCACACAGGAAATGATGTCAAGGCTCTGTAATGCTATACACCAGGAAGTGTTAAGTTGCATTCACTTTCGTTTACTGTCTTTTTGTCTGTGCTTGGTGGTGCAGGTGCTTGGTGTTTGCTGGTGAGTTTGGTGGTGTTTTCTGGTTGTCTAGTTGTGCTTTCTGTGTCCTGTCCCTAAATTGACATTTTTGTCCTGTTTTTGTATTTTGTGTTGTTTTGTGTTGTGAATTGTGAGGTGTCTGTCTGAATACGGATTATCAGAAATAGTTGTAGGGGGAAGGAGTAGTGTTTTTTGTTAGTTGGGGTTAGGGTGATTCGTTGCTGTAGGAAGATGTTGGGCAGGGGCAGGGCCAGGAACTTGACCGAGGTGCAGTTTGGGGGCCTGCTGTGGCTCATAGTAAGATACCTGACAAACATGATCGGAAGTAGAGGCAGGGTGCGGCTGGGGTACCCAACCCAGTAGAGGAGGCATTGGTGGGAGAAGGTGCATTTCCAGATGCTGAGACTGTTTGGAGTGGACCGGAACCTCCACCAATACAAACACCGGTGGGCGGACATTGTGAACCTGGAGCAGGGTCTCCTAGATCACCTGGGCCTAGAAGTTGGAGGGAATGCCGGTAAGTTCCCATATACCACAAGCTTGTAGATGTTTGCCTGCCGCTAAATATTCCTAACACTTTTGTAATTGAAAGCACCAGGTATACATATAGGTGACTATAGCATGATACATGCTAACCAAAATACAGACACTGAGGGGCTTATTTACAAGTACCTTGCAGGGCTGGTAAATCATTGTTTTGGAGGCCACGTAAAGACACTGTGCGTGGTTTTTCATGGCCTTGTAAATATGATCCCCTTACATGCATTACTCTGCATGAAAGGGGTGTTTCATATGTGTTGCTGGGGGTGTTCTTACGTAACATCCATGGAACCTGACACTTTTGCAGATTTGAAAGATTTTGTAAACCTGGGAATGAGTCAGATTCCTACGCCTTCCCAGGGAAGGTGTAAGGGAGGAGCAATGAGGAGAAATGCCTTAAAGTATCCTCGGTTTCCCTTTTCCTATGTGTGCTGCATTCTGCAGCACACATAGAAAAAGGCAAACTCCTCTTATGTCCATTTTTGTGCAGGAATGTGTCCCTTCCTGCACTAAAACAATCACCCCAAGAACGCAGACACCCTTGTTCCATGGTGCAAGGGTGCCTGCGTTGGCGCATGGCTGCCCATTGTGCACCACCGAAGGGGAAAAGGATAGAAATGTGCCTATGTTTTGCAGATCCGGAGCATTCCTGCCCCTTCATTGTGGTGCACGGCAGCACAGCAGGAAGGCTTGCTGCACTGCCGTACATCAAAGTTTTGTAAACGAGGCCTAGAACATGACACAGGGGGCCGTCCACGCACCAGTTCTAATGTGCGTAGGGCGGCACCCGGCCATCGTCGCACATGCCATTTCAAATCCCTCTGGTGCTAGCACCAGAGGGATTTCTTCCCCCCCCCCCAACAGCCTCTGTAGCTGGGGATGAGCTTCCCCAGCTCCTGAGGCTGTCTGTGGTTTCTCTGAAATGACGATCAGCGTGCACGTTGCGCTGATGTCATTTCAGTGAAATCGAAACTGAAACGAGCCTAAAGGCTCATTTCAGTTTTGCTTTCTATGTGCTCAGGGTGCTATCTCAGCCCCCTGAACACGTAGAAAGTCAGGAGAGGTATCATTGGAAAGGGGAGATTTGGTACCCCTCCCTAGTGGATCCCTGGTTGGGGATTGCCCCAGAAGGGCGATCCCCAAGCAGGGATCCACCCACTAGGCACCAGGGAGGGGTGAGAGGCCCCTTGGGCAAGGGCCTTTGCTCCCCCCATAATAATTAGGGTAAATTCAGTCTTTCGGCAGTAGCCCCTAAACTGCCCCCGGGGGGCAGAAAGCCCACTAGAAACAAGGGATTTATTTTCCTATGACAATTAGGGGTGGGGTCTGCCTAATATGGGCATGCCAATGCCCCCACCACGCCGCAAAATTATAATCTTTCTGCCCCCCAGGGGGGGCAGAAAGCCCACTAGAAACTAGGGATTTATTTTCAAATGTAAATTATGGGTGGGGGCTGCTCAATATGGGCATGCCAATGCCCCCACCCCCACTGCAAAATTACAGTCTTACTCCCCCCCTGGAGGGCAGATGGGGGCAGTAGCCCCCAATCTGCCCCCGGGGTACAGAAAGCCCACTAGATACCAGGGATATTTTTTCATTGAATTTAGGGGTGGGGGCTGCCCAAAATGGGCATGCCAATGCCCCCCCAAAATCCCACTGTCTTTCTGCCCCCCCGGAGGCAGATAGGGCAAAAGCCCCTGATCTGCCCCCCATGGGGGCAGAAAGCCCACTAGGCCCCAGGGATTGGGTTTTTTTTATACGTAGAGGTGGGGGCTGCCCAAAATGGGCATGCCAATGCCTCCACCCCCCCCCAAAAAAATTGCCACAGCCTTTCTGCCTCCCCGGGAGGCAGATGGGGGCAATATTCCCTAATCTGCCTCCCCAGGGGGGCAGAAAGCCCACTTGGACCCAGGGATTTTGTTGTTTTATTTATATGTAGGGGCGCTTGGCTGGAGGTGTGTGTGGATGGCACTTGGCTGGCGGTGTGTGTGGACGGCGCTTGGCTGTTGGTGTGTGTGGATGGTTGTGTGCGCATACTGACTCTTGGCTGGTGGTGTGGCTTGCATGGATCCCCAGCGTTTTCTTACCCAGAATCCCACGCAAACCTCAAATGTACTTACAAAGTCAAATTTTCCTCACATTGCTGTGTGGGTAAGTTGTAGGATCATCGTGCGGGCACAAATTTCCTACTACCCAGCATTCCTCTTGGTCTCCTGAGAAAAATGATATCTCACTTGTGTAGCGTCAGCCGAAAAACGTATAAAACAACTGCCCTTTTAGACCCGCTTTGGGCCCCCCTTAATTTCTACACGTTTTTGGCCCTTCCTGTCATAGGGACTTGGCCCATCCACACAAGTAAGGTATTATTTTTATTGGGAGACTGAGGGGAATGCTGGGTAGTAGGAAATTTGTGCCGTGTGGTGATCCCACAACTTTCCCACACAGATATTAGTGGAAAATGTGACTTTTTAGCTAAATTTGAGGTTTGCAGCAAATTTTCGGAAGGAAAATGTAGGGGGATCAACGCAAGCCACACCTCCCTGGACTCCCACGTGTGTCTAGTTTTCAGAAATGTCTGGGTTTTTTAGGTTCCCTTAGATGTCTGCAAACCCAGGACCAAAAACACAGGTGCCCACCTATCTATCGCAAAACTACCTGGTTTTTCAAGGGGGCCACATGCGTTTTTGGTCCTGGGCTCAGTGGCCATCTAAGGAAACCTACCAAACCCCCACATTTCTGAAAACTAGACACCCCAGGGAGTCCAGGGAGGTACGGCTTTCGCGGACCAATCAACGTTTTCCAACCCAGAATCCCCTGCAACCTCAAATTTAGCTGAAAAAAGCTAATATTTCTCAAATTTCTGTGTGGGAAAGTTGTGGGATGACTGGGCTGACACAAGTTTCCTACCACCCAGCATTCCCCCAGGTCTCCTGATAAAAATGGTACCTCACTTGCATGGGTGGGCCAAGTACCCACGACAGGCAAGAGCCCAAAACGTATTGTGGAGACATCAAAATTACCTGTCATAAAACGACCTGGTTTTGCAAGGGGAGTCACCTGGGTTTTTGGCCCCGGGCTCGGCGGCCATCTAGGAAAACCTACCAAACCCCCACATTTCCGAAAACTAGACACCCTGGGGAGTCCAGGGAGGTATGACTTGTGTGGACCCACCAAGGTTTTCTTACCCAGACACCCCTGCAAACCTAAAATTTAGCTGAAAAAAGCAAATTTTTCTCAAATGTCTGTGTGGGAAAGTTGTGGGATAACCGGGCTGACACATATTTCCTACCACCCTGTTAAGTAGTTACAAAGTAGGTCAACTCAAGCAGTTCTGTATCCTGGAATGATCTAAAGTCTGGGGTTTTGGGTCTGATACTTATACCCCAAATTGTCCTTGTTCTCTTTGTGCAAGGAGCTCTGAGCCCAGTTCAAACCAGTTCTGGGGGGCACTCTGCAAGTGCACAACAACATCCATTGTCAGTGTGAGCCTTGGCTCCAGACACACCACAGGGGGGCAGAGCCAGCATTGTGGAAGGCAGGCACAGCCCTATTCAGGTACAGGTGCTACTCCTCCCACCACTCCAAATGCAGTTCAGGCCTATTCAGCCTAGTGCTGACTCATCCAGACTCCTGGAGCCACTGCACCTCCCCAGCCCCTGTCACTCCAGAGCCAGACAGTCAATCCACAAACAGGCAGAGGCACACAGGAAGGTTGAACAAGAAAATAGCCACTTTCTAAAAAGTGGTAATTTCAAACACGCAATTTAACAACCATCTTTACTAAAATATGTATTATTAAATCCCGAGTTCAGGGATCCTACACTCCATTTTTCTATCTTATCCCTATGGGAAGATATGCTTGTAATATGTTACAAAGCATTCCCCATTCTGTCCTATGGGGCAAGATAGTCTTTCAATAGTGAAAAACGAAATTGGAAGTATTTAACTATCAGGACATGTTAAAAACACCAGTACATATCCTACCTTTCACATACACTGCACCCTGCCCAGGGGGGTACCTTGGGCCTACCATGGGGGTGCCTTATATCTACGAAAAGGAAAGGGAAGGTTAGGGCCTGGCAAGTGGGTGCACTTGCCAAGTCGACATGGCAGTTAACAAACTGTGCGCAGGCACTGTGGTGGCAGGCCTGAGACATCTTTTCAGGGCTACTCATGTGGGTGGCACAATCAGTGCTGCAAGCTCACTAGTAGCAGTTGATTTACCAGCCCTGGCACACTTAGTGCACTTTACTCGGGACCTACTGGTAAAACAAATATGCCAATCAGGGAGAACCAATCACAATAACAATTTACACAGAGAGCATATGCACTTTAGCACTGATAGGCAGTGGTAAAGTGCCCAGAGTCCTATAGCCAACAAACACAGGTCAGGAAAAAATAGGAGGAAAAAGCAAAAAAGGTTTGGGGATAACCCTGCAAAAAGGGCCATTTCCAACATTTCCCTAGATGGCCGCGAGCCTGGGGCCAAAAACCCAGGTGACCCGCCTTGCAAAACCAGGTCGTTTTGTGATAGGTAATTTTGATGTCTCCTCAATACGTCTTGGGCCCTTGCCTGTCGCGGGTACTTGGACCACCCACACGAGTGAGGTATCATTTTTATCGGGAGACCTGGGGGAATGCGGGGAGGGTGGAATTTTGTGGATCCACGCAGATTCTAGAACCTTCCATAACCGAAATTTGAGGAAAATGTGTTTCTTTTTACAAAGTTTGAGGTTTGCAGGGGATTCTGGGTAACAGGACCTGGTGAAAGCAACACAAGTCACCCCTTCCTGGATTCCTCTGGGTGTCTAGCTTTCAAAAATGTGTAGGTTTTCTAGGTTTCCCTAGGTGCCGGCAGAGCTAGGGTTCAAAATCCACAGCTAGGCACTTTGCGAAAAAAGGGTCAGTTTTCACTGTAAAAATGTGGTGCGTCTACGTTACGTTTTGGGCTGTTTCCTGTCGCGGGCACTAGGCCTACTCACACTAGTGAGGTACCATTTTTATTGTAAGACTTTGGGGAATGCGAGGTGGGTGGAATTTTGTGGATCCAGGCAGACTCCAGAACTTTCCATCACAGAAATTTGAGGAAAATGTGTTTTTTTGACAAGGTTTGAGGTTTGCAAGGGATTCTGGGTAACAGAACCTGGTGAGAGCCACAAAAGTCACCCCCTTCTGCATTCTTCTGGGTGTCTAGTTTTCAAAAATGTATAGGTGTGCTAGGTTTCCCTATGTGCCGGCAGAGCTAGGGTTCAAAATCCACAGCTAGGCACTTTGCAAAAAAAGGGTCAGTTTTCACTGTAAAAATGTGGTGTGTCTACGTTGCGTTTTGGGCCGTTTCCTGTCACGGGCACTAGGCCTACCCACACAAGTGAGGTACCATTCCTTTCGGAAGACTTTGGGGAGCGCGGTGTGGGTGGAATTTTGTGGATCCACACAGATTCTAGAACTTTCCATCACAGAAATGTGAGGAAAATGTGTTTTGTTTTACAAAGTTTGAGGTTTGCAAGGGATTCTGGGTAACAGAACCCGGTGAGAGCCACTCAAGTCACCTATCCTAGATTTCTCTGGGTGTCTAGTTTTCAAAAATGTATAGGTTTGCTAGGTTTCCCTAGGTGCCGGCTGAGCTAGGGTTCAAAATCCACAGCTAGGCACTTTGCAAAAAAAGGGTCAGTTTTCACTGTAAAAATTTGGTTTGTCCACGTTGCGTTTTGGGCTGTTTCCTGTCGCGGGCACTAGGGCTACCAACACAAGTGACGTACCATTTTTATCGGGAGACTTAGGGGAACTTAGAATTGTAGAGCAACTGTTATTACCTATTGACTTTCTGTGCATTTCTGCATTTGAAATGTAAGAGAATGTGTAAAAAAGAAGTCACTTTGAAAAATGTCCCAAAATTTACATGCTAGTATGGGTCCCCACTATTTTGGAGATGTGCATTTAGCTACTGCTTCTAAACCCTATATTTTGTTCCCATTTCGGAAATACATAGGTGTCCTTGATACTTATTTTTCACTCTTTCTATTTTACCAAATTAATTGCTATATACCAGGTACACAATGAAAAACCACTGCAAAACGCTGCTCAGTTAATGGCTCTGGGTTCCTCAGGTTCTTGGTGAACCTACAAGTCCTATATATCCCCACAACCAGAAGGGTCCAGCGGATGTAACAGTATATTTCTTTCAAACATCTGTCATACTTAGAAGAAGTTACAGGTGAAGACGTTGGCACAAATGGCCGTTTTTTTCAACTCATTTTCAATTTTGTCTTATTTTCAACTGTTAGTTTCTATAAAAAAAATACTTGAAGGATCTACACAAATGACCCCTTGTTGAATTCAGAATTGTATCTACCTTTCAGAAATGTATAGCTTTCTGGGATCCATTATTGCTTTCATACCCATTTCTACCACTAACTGGAAGGAGGTTGAAAGCAGAAAAAGTAGCAAAAATAGGCTATGTCCCAGTAAAATGCCAAACCTGTGTAAAAAATGTTGATTTTCTGACAAAAGTCTGCTTGTGCTTGAAAGCTGAGAAGATGATTATTTCAGCACCACAAATCCTTTTTTGATACCATTTGCAGGGGAAAAACCAGACGCTTTCTTCTGCAGCACTTTTTCCCCATATATCCAACAAAAATAAAATAGCTGTATTTTGGCTAATTTCTGGGTCCCCTCCAGGGGAATCAACAAACCCTGGGTACCTTTAAAATCCCTATGATGTTGGAAGAAAAGGGCACAAATGTGGCGTGGATACCTTATGTGGTCAAAACGTTACAGGGGCCTAAGCGCGAACTACCCTAAATAGCCAAAAAAGGCTTAACACGGGGGGTGGGGGGAAGGCCTAGCAGTGAAAAGGTTAAGGTAGGTTAGGTTAGTTTTAAGCTATGATAGTGTAGGTCAGTTAGATTAGGAATGGTTAGGCATAGTGTATATAGGTAAGATTAGTGTAGCTAATAGTTTTTATTATTTTACATCTATAGTATTTTAAATAAACCGTGTTTTACACTTTAACAACTGCTTACTTATTTCATGCTGGTCAGTTGTGACATCTGCTTAGTTTGTGTTAATCAGATGCTGTGGGGGTTGCTGACAGTGTTTGTATATGTGTTAGTAGGTGGAGCACCTAACAAGTCAAAATGTACAAGTTAGTTGTGGAGTAATTTAAGGGATATTCAAAGGTCAATGGTCACTGTGAGTAACACTCTTGATGTGAATGGACACACAGCCCAAAATAGGTATTAATGTAAAGTTCCACTGTGTGTGTACATGATGCATCATGTTTTGTAGGGGTGAATGAAGCAAAACGATTGTGAGTAATCTAGGATGTGTTTGGGGCCACCCTGATGGCAGTCACTTACACACTCTCCCTAGCACCAAATTGTAGTAACATCACTGTTGTTCCCACACTTGTATGCATGGTTGTATCAGCCACCTGGCCAGAACCAACATTTAGTCTTAACATTGACAGATCAAATACTGTTTGCACTTTATGCATTTGACCTTGGATTATGATTAAAGTTTTTTTAGTAGTTAAGGGTCACATATACTATTTTGAATGCACTGCACATATTTATCCCTGGATCTCAGACCCACATCATTCTTTAGATGTCAGATAGTGCCTTGAGAGTCAGCACATCCACCATGGACTACTTACTCCACTCATGACCAGAAATCCCTCATGCTGATAAGTGAAACTAGATTTATTTACATGTCAAACAAAGAGCAAGGAGCAACTGGCAGTCCTTGTGGCAACAACTCAAACATAGTTAGTGAGCCACTAGATGTCCAGACACAGTCCATGGGGGATACATGTCACCGGACATGCTGAGGAGAGGAATGTTCCAGTGAGGAGGAAGATCCAATTGCCATTATGAAAGAAAGTCTACATAGACAGTCCACACAGGGATGAGATCAACAGGTGGGTAAAAAATGGAGGACAGTACCCGTTGAGAGGTACACTGGCATGGGCATTAGCACAGGGCATTGGAAACTTGCCATGTGGCACAGAGATATGCTAATGGGCAGTTTATCCTTGTACACATCTTCCTCCTCTGATGTGTGTGGTGCATCTCATGAGGGTGGTGTTGAAGGTTCCGGAGCTGACAGAGGCACACACACATCTGGGGCTAAAGATGTGGACCCCTGGTTCCCAGCAGCATTTCCCTGCCCCAACAAGTAAGGCAGCAAAACACTGAGAAAGACCTGCTGGTTTGTCAGCACAGCAGCAACATCGCCGTGGTAGGCATCCATTGTAGTGGTGTAGGTAGTCCTGCTTCCATTCCATGGACTCCATGATGTTCTGGATTGACACCAGCTTGTTGGCAACCTCGCTGGTGCCACCTTGGCAGGGCATTTGCTCATGTCTCTACCACATGACACCAGCGATGTCAGCCAGGGACGGGTCCAAGCCATGGAGCATGGAGTAGGTGCTTCTTACAGCCTCTGAGGTGTCCATATTGGGGCTGAAGCACCTACAGACTCACTCTAGGGTGCCTGTCATGGTCTATATCCCCTCCCACGCCTCATCTACCAGCTCACGCTGCACTACTACCACATGATGTTGGAAAACTGAGGGTCCTCAGAGTCCAATGCTAGGGATGGGCTGGCAGATGGTGCTTGGTGTGTGGGAGGCAGATCATGTGGAGATCCACAATGCTGTTGGCCTTTCTCGTGACCGCAGACTGTGTTCGGATGGAATTGAGGATTTCCTGGAGGGTGTCTTGATCAAGGCTCGGCAGTCTGTCATCCTCCGCAGGATCCACTTCCAGGACATGCAGCTGGTTAGGAGTAGGTGATTCATCCTCTGTAATGGAGAAGATTTATGTTGATGGAGATCCTTGTCATTTGCTCGCAAAAGTCAAAAAGTTGACAATCATGGCCTCATTTACAGGTTTATGGCATAGTTCAGCATTGCAAGCATCCTGCAGTGTAACCCTACATTAAACGGTAAAGGGCATGTCTGCCCCATCTCTATGAGATACTGTGCATTCCTGTCTTCTTCCACAAATGTCTACCATGCACCAACTCAGGCACCCTTGCACCATGGTGCCAGAGTGCATGAGTTGTTAGGATGGTAATTTTTGTTCAGGTAGGGCAACCATCCTGACCAGAAACAGGATATGGAGGCTATTTCCTCTTTATGTTTGTGCTGCTGAATGAAGCCTACAACGGAAGATGGAAAATTGTGGTGAAATTATGTGATAGCTCCTTGTTGTTCTTCTCCTACACCTCCCTTGGGGAGGCGTCAGATATTTGCACATTTACAGGTTTGCAGCTTGTAATAAATCTGGGAATGTCTTACATGCCATAACTGTTACATGGGAACACCCACCATGATCCCCATGACATGCCTCCACATCGTAGTGTGAGGCAACTAGCAGCTTACACTCCATAGGCTCTCTCCATTTCTACACGGCTATGCAGAGCTAATGCAGGGTGGCTTTATGTGGCCTTGTAGATATGTGTAAGGCCCGTGCTCGGCACCTACATATTTATAAGTGAAGCTCCAGTGGTGCACTTGACTTGTGAATAGGCCCCCAAGTATTTTGACATATTGACACCACTACTATGCACATTGCATCATAATCCACAGGGAGCCAGCATTCCCTATGACTCTTACTCTGCCTTTTGCTCCTGTGGAAGTGATATGGCTTGGGAAATCAATTAGTTATGTGCCTGCAGTCTGCCTTTCTCACTGTACACCATAGCACTGTGGCTTGTTGTGGGGTAGTGCATGCACATAGTGCATTCATGTGGCCAGGTGGTCTGTACTTCACACATGTCCTCTACACAGCTTCAAACCATAACACACAGCAGGATTGTGTGAAGCCATGGTCTTAGGGTGGTTTTCTCAAAGGTGGACCAGGGACACAGCTTACTGCCACAGACAGATGTAACCCAGATCCTACATTGAATCTCATGTGCCTACAACACCAACAATATGTGTGCCCATATCAAATGGACTGAGATGGCAGTCTGTATTTGTGGGTTGTGGGTCAACTGGAACCCCACATGGTAGTAGTGGTGGAATTTTTGATATGTATTTAGCCCTGTTTACCACCTAACTGGGGCCAGTCACCTCAGCCTCCTACCATCCCTTACTCAAGGGTTTTGTGGTGGCAAGCTATTTCTTCCTATACCTTGACTGATCCCTGTTCGCATCCTCCGACATTGACATGTGTGGCATGGTGAGACACTTTGGGGTTCATTTACAAGCCCATATCACTGCCAGTGTGTCTCTTTTTTGATGCACCGACAGCACAGCGTGCCTTCCTATATTTACAAGGCCACGTAAAGTCACCTTTGTGACTTTTTAAGGCCATGTAAACATGGGCCCCTTTCACATATTACTCGGCGTGAAAGGGGCGTTCCATGTGTGACACATTCCCAGATTTACAATGTGATGTAAACCTGGGAATTCATCAGAATCCTATGCCTCCCAGGGGAAGTATAGAAGTGTCACAACGAGGAATAAAAATATTTTTATTCCTCCTCGTTTTTTGCTCTTTCTTTGTGTGCTACATTCTGCAGCACACATAGATGGTTCAAAACATTGTTAATTTTTTTTTTTTGTGCATACATTACTCTGCGTGAAGGGGCGTTCCATGGGTGACACATTCCCAGATTTACAATGTGATGTAAACCTGGGACTGCATCAGAATCCTATGCCTCCCAGGGGGTGGTGTAGGAGTAGTGCAGCAAGGACAAATATTTGTATTCCTCCTCGTTTTTTACTCTTTCTATGTGTGCTACATTCTACAGCACACATAGAAGGAACAAAACACCATTAATTATTTTTTTTGTGCAGGATGGTTTACCTTCCTGCACAAAAACAATCACCACTACAACGCAGGCACCCTTGCAACGTGGCGCAAGGGTGTCTGGGTTGAAGCAGGGCTGCTGTTTGTGCGCCGCCGCAGGAAAGGAGGACAGGCATATGCCTTATCTTGTAGATATGGTGCATTCTGGCTCTTTTATTTTGATGCACGGCAGCGCAGCAGGAAGGCTTGCTGCGCATCTAAATAGAGTAAACGAGTCCCTTTGCCTCCTGACTCCCTCCTGCCACATGCTCCATCTTCAACCAGGGCCACATCACATGTAGGATGCAGTGCCCCAATGGGCTCCTCTCTGTTATGCCTACCCAACTACAACACAGGTGTGCCACTGTCAGACACAGCAGTGCATGTATCTTTGTGAGCCAACCTTGCTGTACACATATGCCTTCACACATTCTTCCTATGCAATGTCTCCACATCCACACAGACTGCCAGTTGTATGTGCTCAGCCAGCACCTACAATGCACTGCCCTACCAGAGGACCCCTAAGGCCACACACTGGGCCTCATTGACAAGGTATTGGCAAAGGGCAGCGCCGCAAGGATTCGCGCTTTGCTGCACCAAAAGAAAAGTGTTGGAATGTCACACATTCAACTGAACATTCCTGTCCTTTTCCCCTGTGCTGGTACACAAATGGCTGCCATGCCCCAACGCAGGCACCCTTGCGCCATGGTGCAAGGGTGTCTGTATTGTAGGGGTGATTGTTTTTGTGAAGAAAGGACCACCTTCATGCACAAATACAATCACAAGAGGTATTTTCCTCTTTGTATGTGTGCAGCAGAATGCAGCACACATAGGAAAAGGGACAAAGAGGGGAAAATAAAGTATTTCTCCTTGTTGCCCCTCCCTTACACCTTCCCTGGGGAGGCATAGAAATCTGATGCATTTCCAGATTATGGAGACCTTGTAAAACTGGGAGTGCATCAGATTCCATGGATGTTGCGTGGGAACACCCACAACATCACCCATGGAATGTCCCTTCCACTCAGAGTAATGTGTGATAGGGGGCCATATTTACCAGGCCATTAAAAGACACGCAGGGTGGTTTTACGTGGCCTTGTAAGTAAGGGTAGGGCTATTGCGCCACCGGTGCGTCACAAAAATTGGCACTCAGGGGGTACAATGACCTTGACAATTAGCCCCACCATGGTTTGTTTCAACACACATGGCCCTCTGGTGTGCATTACTTGCATTCACCCCCACACCCAGGTGCTTATTACAAGCCCAGTGTGCCCCCATACCGTAACTTTTCTTGATGGCCTGGAGCCGCACAGTGCAGACCCATCACTTGGAGGGTAGTCTGAGCCACATGGGCATAGAGTAAGACAAGGCATCGCTTTGCGCTGCTTTGCCTTAATTCATTCCTATGAGGCCGTTCAAATCCACGCAGGGTAGCTTAGCGTCCCAACACAAATATGATAGAGAACAGCACCACCAGAGTGTCAAGAAAAGTAAGGTTCACAGCAGGGAATTGGTGGATTTGTAGTTCAGGTGACTCATGTTGTACATACAACTACAAGTGGCGGTTAACAGAGGGGACCATGGACTGGTGCTGCACATCACACATGGAAATGAATTATATGATGGAGCTGGAGTGAGCTATGCAACATGTAACTGCCAGTGTGACTGGCATATATATATATATATATATGATGCTTACCAGTACAGGACCCACATACCTGTCCTTTGCCCTGCACATGGCGCAATGGAGCCCTGGTACTTAGGTAGCTAGATTTCATGACATTACATTGTTCCCCCTATTGCACCTTTTTGCGATTTACCCTGAATGACTTGATGTTCTTCATGGTCTGCACTGTCTTGTCCTGGAAGTCCTGCCACCAACTCCTCTGAAATGACAGCTTCCACCTGCTTCTCCAGGGCATCCAGCTCCTCCTAGTCCGCTGGGCTCCCTCCTCCAGTCTGCATTGCTGCCTTCCGGTTGATCGCGATTTTCTCCTTCGTCCTGCGCTTTATGTCATGGCAGTGTTTCTTCAAGACTGTCACTGTCCTCCTCGCTTGTCCCACGCTGCTGACCTTGGCCAGTATGAACTGCCAAATTGCTTCTTTCTTTGATAATGGCAATTTAGAGGTGACAAATAGCTGGTGTTGGTGGTCTGTCACCTCCGTGATCAGGATTTCATTCTCCTCCTCACTAAAGTTACACTTCCTCTTCCTCTTCCCCAGGAAGTCTGCCTGGACATCCTGGCTGGTGCTGGGGCTGTCAGGGTTGTTGGCCTGACTGCTGGTATCTTCTCCCTGCTGCATGTCTGCCTTCAGTGAAATCTGGTTTATTATATTTTTTAATTTCTGTCATTTTTTATCAATTTTTTAATGTTTCACACAGTGAAAATTGGTGATAAGGTTGTTTGGCTCGTGTTACGTGACGCTACTCTGCCTTACAACACTTTTACGGCAGGTGCATCAGGTTTTTTTAATGTAGTTTGCGGCTTGTGACATGGATCGCCATACCGTAAATATGGCGCATCCATGTCACAAAAAAATTACGCGGCACTTTGCAACTGATTTTGACACATCAGTGCACTACGGCAGAGATGCTTCATTTCTTGTAAATGAGGCCCATAATTAATATTCGGGTTACTTGCGTTATTTGACACCATAGGCCATTTAATTTTTTGAAAAAGTATATATGTATGGTTAGCAATGTGGGGGCATATTTACGAGCCCTGTGCGCCGCTGAAACGTCACTTTTTGTGACCTTCTGCTGGCGCACAGGGCTTAGCCATATCTACAAGGCCACGTAAAGCCACCCTGCGTGGCTTTTTATGGCCTTGTAGATATGGAGGATGGCGAGGCAGCGCAAGTAGCTGCCTTGCCTTACTCTGTGTGAAAGAGTCATTCCATGGGTGTTGCTGTGGGTACTCCCACTCAACACCCATTGATTTTGATGCCGCCCCAGATTTACAACATCAGGTCAACCTGGGGCAGTGCCAAAACCTTGAGCCTCTCTGGAGCATGTGTAACAAGGGGAAATGTTTACATTTCTCCTCGTTTGTTCCTATGCAGCACACATAGAATGAGGAAAACGCCTCTTGTAATTGTTTTTGTGCAGGAAGGTGCCATTCCTGCACAAAAACAATCATGCCAACAACACAGACATCTTTGCACCATGGTTTAAGGGTGCATGTGTTGGCTCACGGCTGCAAAATGTGTGCTGGCTGAAAGGGCAGGAATGCACCGTATCTTGTAAATACGGTGCATTCCTGTCCTTTCGAATAGGCGTAGAGCAGTGCAGCAAAATGATTTGGGACACTGAGCTACACCAGTCCCTTGTAAATATGCCCCATAGTTTGGGAAGAACGTCACATGTCATTTATATCCATAAGAGCTCTTTCAGCCTAGCGAAATGCTTTGCTGATTATTTTCTATATTTAAATGTAAGAAGGACTGTGTGACCACGCTCTGAAATTGTGATTTGAAAGAAGCATTACATTTAGTTTCAATTAAAAGTGTTTTTGGCAAATGTTTCCTTCTATGCTAAATGAAAGTCCATAACAATGTCAGTATTGGGCATATAAAATCAAACATAACTTATGATTCCCACGCATTTTATTGGCTAAAAAATCCTAACTCAATGCATTGTGTGCTTGAAATAGTGAGGCATATAATTGAAAAATGTCTCGCTGGTCTTTTCTGATGTTTATTACATTATAGAGGTCTATTAATTTTGAAAGTGCACTAATGGGCACAGAGAATCAATGAAAATTCTAGCATAGTATGAAAGAAATTTAGATAAACGATCAACGATTTGTGAACTACATTTCATAGCTGTTTATCTGCAACTTTTCTTTGGAGTAAAATGGTGTTGGTTAACTCTAGTTTAGGAACTATAAAGAATTCTACATGTTTTTTTTGTTTTTTGCGATGGGACTTATAATTGCTGAATTTATTCAAGCAAGCCAATACAAATAGTGCAGTTGCACACAATAACAGACAGAAAAAGATAAGGTAAGTTAAATAAAGCACAAAATTATTTTCCGCATCAAAATGTCCATGCTCATATCGGTAAGAAAAAGAAATAGAGAAATGACTAACAGAAATAAATAATTCGTCTTCTGAATAGCAATAATAGAGCGGCTGAGCATCTCTTAAAGGAGTAAATGATTGATTCACCTCCGGTAGAAGAAAATAGTTGAGTCATAAATGTTAATTTTCTATTAGAGCTTCTTATCCCCATTTTGATGGAAACCACCTCCTATCAAAAATGTGTCTAATTGAATATACCAAAATTAACTCAAGAAAGGAGGTGCTGGTTTGACCCATTGTTTTTCAATAATACATTTTTCAAGGATCAATAAAGTGAATACACAAAGCTGTTCTGGATCTTGAGCATTTGCCAAGTTGTTGATTTCAGATATTGACATGCAGATATCCCCCATATGTAAATCAGGAGAGGAGAATAAGATGTGAAATAAGCCAGTCAGGTATCAGCACTTTCAAAACACAGTGGCTATGTCAATGTGAATTGGTTTTGTTTTTTGCAGTATAGTATTCACAGCCTTAAGCAATGAAGTGACATACCCGAAGTACAGCCATCTGTATGAACTGGCTTGATCCAATCGATCAGTTAATTGTTTGGCTACTGATGCAGTGCCTAGTTCTTCATTCATTCTGTTTACCAGGATCTTCAGATCATCTGGCATGATTTATTAAATATAAATGCACTACTGTTTTCGATTTTCAATGAGTATAGGTTTATTTTGAGATGTGCCTCACAATAAATGGTTCAATTAAATTATGGTGCCAACGGGGAGATAGTTTAGCAATTTAATCCTGGGTAAATTGAACTGATTCCAACGTCTTTGAAATCTCTTACCATAGCATTTCAAACTAAATCAGAAAAAAATCATGCAATATACCCATAAACCACATTTCACTTTAAAAGCATAATTTAACAACATTTTGTAAGGAATGTCATGACAGAAGAAGTAATAACAACATCAAATTAGACTGCAAATAACATATTGATGGATCTTAAAACTCTCTCTTGGCATTTCGGTGGGCTCTCCAGCTGCTATAAAGTTTATTTACTTCACAAATGCATAATATGCACACTGATATTCTATGCCTCCAAGAGAGGCATGTCCCATGTCCCATTTTGGAACTGAAATGTCCCTTGAGAGTTTAAAACTGATTGATGGTGGGCAACTAGACAGACAGCTCACATTAATGTGGTTTCTCCATACTGATACATATTTACACAGTCATATTTAAGGAATCCAATGCAGATGGTTAATTCTACATATTGCAATATATGTGCAACCATTTTTAATTTTCTGTGGGACCTGAATCAGAATGAAGGCAAATTGTGGCAACACTCATTTTGAATTGTCTTTCCCAAATCTTGTTACTTTAATTTTGGCAATTGTCCAGTACTTGACGAATCATGTGATTTAATAGCTTGTTTGGGATGTCAATGAAAATATATATTCTTTAACATTTTAACTCTACAGGTTCTCCTTTTAAGAGGCTGTAGAAAAGAGTGGGGCGAGAGACTGGAGACCAGGAGGGTTCACTAGCACAGACTGCTAAAAGAGACTAATTAAACCAGATAAGTACATTAATGGTCAGGGAAAAATTGAGACTAGCATGGGAGACTCAGAGATTACACCGCAGGGAAATGCTCCAGCCAAGCAGCGTACTCTGGGGGCTGGAACTGGAGGTGTCGGGGAAGACTTTGGTTTAAGAGAGGAGAATTGAAGCACAGATTGTAGTGCAGGACAAATGGAAGAGATATGACATAGGAAGAGTACATCACTAGGGGTCTAAATACTGGGAACTGAGGGTTGAATATTGACTGCTTGAGATGTGGCTGTTGAAGTAGGCACTCTAAGTTTAGGGGTGTCAGAGTTATGTTTAAGTTATAGGAATATCATGAAATTGACATAAATTGCAGAAAAGTGACTCTAGCAAGGTGAGTTTTTTACATTCAGTATACCATATTGACAAAAGAGGTATAGTGATGGTGGAAGGAGTGAAATAACACTCTAGAAAAAAAAGCCTTTCTTCTGATATTTGTAGTTGAATTATTAACTAGGGCGTAAGAAATCCAGTTCAAGGGGCCCCATGCCAATCAGGAGTGCTGAGGTGCTGAGGTGCTTGTTCCTCTTTACTGCGCAGCCTCAATCAGGACCAAATACCCATCTTACATTTGACTCAGGACAGTGAGAAAGAGCAGTCAGGGACTGAGGGGTGTGATGGGGACTAGAAACTCAGACAGACAGCAATAACACTAAATACATTAATAACCAGTTATTTTACTTTAAAAAGAAAATGCACATATCTCCAAATGCTATGTACAACATTGCTAATAAATACACTATTGTAGTGGGATGAATAATTTAGAACTCGTCGTGGAGGCAACTCACAGAATAACTGGGGTCCAAATTACCGTGTGGCAGTTTGGACTCCCACTGACCATAACAGTGAAAACCAGCAACGCCCCCTTGAAAGGGTGACATTAACATTTGACTTTTCACAACTCAAACAGGAGACAGTGAGTATTTGTGAGGTGTGTCAATTTAAAATAAAGCCTACTCTCTTTGAAAATGCGTAATGAATCAATAATCACACAGTCCCAAATTATTAGCATTTATAAAGTCTCTCTGGAGACCTAAAATTTAAATCCAGCAGTAGCTAAAACGATTGGAGCGGTTATCTTGAGATCCCTCACCCGAAAGACCTCTCAAACCAGCAGGCTCAATTATTTTATCACAGACTTTCGCAATCTTGCCAGTGATTTCACATCATTTATGGTTGCCTAGTAACGAAAGTCGGGTTACAAAAAACCCACCTGTTTTGATTTTCCCTGGATTTAGAACTAGCAATGCCCTTGGGGGCTTTCACATTTTTTGGGGCTCGGGTGCTCCACAAAGATGACCACTTGCACTTTCTTTTTTTCTTTTTTTAATTGGCATTTATCAAGTTTATATATAAACACATACTGGAATGTACACATTAGGTTATACATGTTTGTCAATCTTACATAGATCGCATTTCAGTTTAAAACCAAGAAAACAAAAGGGACTGGTCAGCATTGTAGAATCTTGGATATCTAGATTCGTGTCACAGCATTGCACTAATATCAATATATAATTACACACATATACAAGGGTGTATCATTATAATATTTATAGCACTGGATAACCCCCATCACTGCTTAATATATATATTTCGAGACAGCTAATGGGCCTACTGCACCAGAATTGTACCTGTGTGTCCCAATCATATTATATCAGGCCTATTCCAACCCAGTGGAGCCACAAAGCCTGACAGTTTGCGACCTGTTATGCTATTTGTTGTTAAGGCAGTGGCTTTTTTTTGGGCGATTGCTGAGTTTCTATGAGTTGGACCCAAGGCGTGGCTTGTCTGAGAGTAGGATGTGTAGCTATGTGTGGCCTTCATCCCCTCTCGTTGGTGATTACTATTGGGCTGGAGTGTGCATAGCCATATGCGTAGCCATATGTCTTTTGGTCTGGACTGGGCTGGCATTAATTCCCAATACGTGGACAGCTGGTTTTGACAGAAACTAATATCTTGTATCCATGTCTTAATTGAGGGTGCACGTTTATCTCCCCAGTTTATTGCAACTCTGCGCTTGGCTAACAAGAGCAGTAGAGCGTGTAGTTTCCTTATCTCCGCTGGTGTATCTTTGACATACCCCAATATGCCAACTGTGGGTGATGGTGTTGTATGTGTATCTAGTATAGCGTTTATCTTATTAAAGATATCTGCCCAATATTGAGATATGGGGGGACAGTACCATGCCATATGCAGAAATGTCGCCGAGTCTGTGTTGCATCGCCAACATTTGTCGTCGGGCCTAAGTCCCATTCGATGTAGTTGGATTGGCGTCCTATAAAATCTATGTAAAAATTTAAAATGAATTAGGCGCAATTTGAAGTTCGGGGATAATAGTTGCAATTGTCCACAGCAGAATATCCATTGTTCCTCTGTAAGCTGTGGGTGTAGTTCGGAGTTCTAGCCTATTATCACCTTTGGTTTAATTATCGGCGCGGTTGTCTGCATTGTGTTGTAAAGTCTGGTCATTAGCTTTCTTGGTGATGGGCTTGTGATTAAGTGTTCAAGAGCTTGTAGTGTGGGTGGCGGTCTGGGAAAAGTGTTGTGCAATTGGCGACATGCTGCTCTTATACGATAATAAGTGAACATTTCACAGAAATGCCCAGTCTCTCCCTCTGGTGGATTTTGCGGGGCCCTAAAGTTGTCATCGGGGTACAAGTCTGCAAATGTATTGATACCCATCCATCTCAACAGCTCCACCACCCCTCTATCTTCCAGTATGGGCATCTGGGGATTTTGAGCCAAGGGCATCGGTGGGGCCAATAGGGCCATACTTCACCCGTTGGGCTAGCCCCTTCCAGGCCCAGTGCAGTGTTTCATTAGTATTTATTTCCTCTATGTGGGGCTTGTAAGGCTGGTATAAAGCTACCGAGAGGGTCGAGGGCGCCGCCCGGTCTGTCTCCACCGCTACATGGGGCTGGAATGGTGTAGGGTGAAGCCAATAGTGTGCAAACTGAGCCTGAGCGCAGTACGCATACAGTGTGATGTCAGGAGCTCCCATCCCCCCCTGTTCCTGTGGGAGCATCAATAGTTCCCATGACACTCGAAGTTGCTACCCCGCCCAGATTAAGGAGACCATAAGGGATCTCATTTTTTTGAATAAAGATTGTGTAAGTGGCAATGGGATATTTATAAACATGTAGAGGAATTTTGGCAATATTATCATCTTGGCTATTGCGATTCTGCCTGCCAGTGAAAGCGGGAGTTTGAACCATATTCCTATTTTCTCCTCCATCCATTCCACTGCACGCCCATAATTCATACTCCAAATTTCCTGTATATTACAACTTAGCCAAATCCCTAGATAACGCACCGGCCCTTCTGCCCATTTTAGAGGGAATTCTATATTAAATGGTGTTGTTGTATCCGTGAGGGTAAACAGCACTGACTTGGCCCAATTTATATGGACTCCGCACAGCCCCCCGAATTGTAGGATCTCGCCAAGTACTGGGTGTAGATTGTCACGCGGGTTGTTTATGTAAAGAGTAAGGTCGTCCGCGTAGAGCAATATTATCAAGCCTCTCGAGGAGAACCTAATACCTCTAGCCGCATGGTGCTGTCTAATCCTGGCCGCCAGTGGTTCCATTGCAATAGCAAAGAGTAGGGGCGATCGGGGGCAACCATGTCTTGTGCCTCTCGTGATCTGGAGCGGGGGGGAGGTTTGTCCATTTAGTCGTAGTCTAGCTGTCGGCTCGGAGTATAGAACTTGGATTTGTTTAATGAAATTTGGGCTAAGTCTCAGCCTAGTTAAAACTGTGAATAAATAAGACCACTCTAACGAGTCAAAAGCCTTGGTTGCGTCAAGAAACACCGCCAAGGCTTGCTTTTGTGGATTCAGATAGTGTAGGACTGCAAAGAATGTTCTCAGATTATGCGCGGTGGATCTCCCGGGAATAAACCCCGATTGGTTCGGGCGCGCAATAATAGGGAGCAGAGGTTGTAGTCTATTAGCTAATAATTTCGCATATATTTTTATGTCCAAATTTATTAACGATAGGGGTCTGTAGGAGTCCCTCTCATTAGGTGGCTTGTTTGGTTTTAATAAAGATAGTATATCCGCCTCCCGCATGGTTGGGGGTAGCGATCCAGTTTCTAAAGTTTCCTCTTACACCGCTAGTAGGTGTGGGGCCAGAATATCTGCGAAGCATTTATAAAAAGCGGCGGTCAAGCCGTCCGATCCGGGAGCCTTGTCTGCCAGTAAGCTGTTTATAGCCTGAACAATGTTAGCTGCCATAAAGGGTACATCTAGATATTCTCTGTGGGCTCTGCCCAGCCATAGTAATTCAATAGAGTCGAGGTAGGACTGTAGGCCCCCCCATCGTCTCTTGTGAGTGGGAAGATGTATATAGACTGGAATAGAACTTGAGGAATGTGTCTGTTATATTTTGCTGGGCCCTGATCGGTTTGTGTCCCTCGTCTAGAATTTCAGTGACATAGGTGTTGTTACGGGGTGTTCGAAGTGTATTTGCTAATGTTTTGCCCGGCCTGTCTCCCTCACCATATCTCCTGGCCTGTGTGTACTTGCCTAGGAATTTTACTTCCCTCTGAGCTTCTTCTTCGTACTCAGTAATCTTTTCCCTCAGTTTTGGTAGCAATGTCTCTATCTCGGAGGCGTAGAACGGTCTTTCAAGATCGCCTATTTCGGTTTCTAGTTTTGCTAGGGAGTGTCCTATTGAATTTAAAATATCTGCCTGTTTGGCTATGCATTTCCCTCTGATAACCACTTTGAATAACTCCCATAGTGAGGCGTGGGAAAACACAGGGCCTCGGTTTATTTTAAAATATTCTTCAATGTCGTTTCTTTTCTCTTCACGGAAAACAGCGTATAACAAAGTGTTCGGGGGCAATTACCAATTAAACGTCTGCTTATTTCCACCCGGGAACTCTAATTGTATGCAACAAGAGGCATGGTCAGACAGTGTTCGTGGGAGGTGTTCAATGGCCATTCTCCAGGCAGCTAGATCTTCAGAGACTAGGCAATAATCTATCCTGGACCAGGCTCCATGATGGGTTGTGATGCATGTTCCTTCGAGTGTATCAGGGTTCCTTGTTCTCCAAATGTCTACCAGATGCCCTTCAGTGATAATGCTGTTCAGAGTAGCCCCGGCATTGGGGTGTAATCTGCGGGTAGCCCCCATTCTATCAGTATCGTCATTGGATGGCATTGAAGTCTCTCCCCCATATCACTGTGTCCCCTCCCAGCATCATAATTTTAGCCCATATGTTTTGGAAGAAGTCGGGGCAATCAAAGTTTGGACCGTATATTGCTGCCATAGTTATGCACATTTGTCCTAACTCGCCAGACAATATGATATATCTACCATCTGGATCTATGTGTGAGTCTGACAGTGTCCAGGCCAGCCCCCTCCTGATCAAGACAGCAACCCCTCGGGCATAGTTGGAGAATATGGAGGAGTATATGTTGCCCCATCTTTTGTGTTGGAGTTTCAGTGTGGAGGAAGTATTGATGTGTGTTTCCTGTAAGAAACATATGTCTATGTTGTGCCTGGTTAGATAGGCCTGTAGTAGTCTGGTTTTTCTGTGATTGTTTAATCCATGGATATTCCATGTTAGAAATGTATAGGTATTCATTGTGTCTCTGGTTGTGTAGGGTGCCACGTGAAGCCCAGTCATGCATGTCTCGTCTCTGCAATATTTTTAGGGTTAGTTCCAAGCGCTTTCTTGGTGCAGGGTCTAGTATGTGTTGTCGATCCTACCTCAAAGCAGTGTGCATATTTGGCAACTTCAAGTTTCTGTGTACATTGCTGAAATCTGACCATAATAAAAACAACAAGAACAATAACCCATTCCCCCCCACCCACACCAACTCCCAATCAGGTTGTGTACTATATCCACCCCTTCCCTTAGAACTTAGTACAGAGCCCAAACAACTAGCCCGTAACTTAAGTGTAGGAGATCTCCCTGGGGGCATGGTTGGGTCGGCTAACTGCCCTGCCATTAGGCGGGGTGGCCGTGCAGTCAATGGAGAGTTCAGCGATGATGTCAGACAGCAGCATAATTATATGTGCATGTAGTTGTTACCTGCTATGTGCCGGTTCCCATTGTCCTTCTTGAGATCATATGACAGTTGGTCTGTGCCTTAGCCTCTTTCTGGCCATACGTATAGAGTAAATGCCCCGGCCTCCAACTTCAGTCGTTGTCGCTTAGCCTGGCTTCCGAAGAACTGCCGCCTTTAGTAGTTGGCGCGCGATTCTTGTTCCCCAAATTTGATGGCTGATTTTGCATGGGTGAAGTGGTGCGATGTTCCCTCGAGGGTTACTTTCAGTTTGGCTGGGTAGAGTAATGCATACGGGATATTCGCTTGCAGAAGCAGTTTTTTTACTGGCAGGAACTCTTTCTAGCAGCCTGAACCGCTGGAGTGAAATCGGGATAGAACGATAAGTGGTTCCCTTTGTGAGTGATAGTGTTACATTCTCTGGCGTGTCACAGAATAATGTCTCTGTCGCGATAGTTCAGTATGCGGGGGAGTATAGGTCTGGGCGTCGAGCCTACTGGTGGTCTAGGGCCCAGGGTGCGGAGGGCTCTTTCTACCATGAACATGGCAGACAGATCTGATCCAAAGAGTCCTTGTAGTAGTTCCTCCACATATGTCTCCATTTTTGTTATTGCAGTGGTCTCCGGAATGCCCGTTATGCGGAGGTTATTGCGGCGTGATATTTAGCACTTTGTCCATTTGTAATAGCTGCTCTTTAGTTTCTACCTGAAAGTCATGTGCATCCGACGTGCGGTTTTCTAGCTGGTCTAATCTAGTCTCGTGAATGTCAACTTTTTTCTTGACCAGATCTAACTGCGCAGTTAGTTTATCTAGTTTGTTGTCTATCGTTTTGAGGCTAGTTTTCATTTCCAGTAAAAGGGACCTTAGATCTTCGGTAAGACCCTCTGTCTCTTCTCCAGAGCTTGCTCCGTCTCCGGGTCATTCTCCGCTTCTTTTTGTCTGGTGGCTCGTTTGCTGTCAAATGTTAATCTGGGTTGCTTGGGGTCGTGCTTTCCCATTTTTGAGGCTTGGGCTGACCAGTTCAATAGATGTGGCTCACGAGTATTTCCCACCCTCTCTGTATCTGTTGTGGTCTTCTGAATTGGCGGAAGCTGATCTTGTAGTATAGTAGCATGCAGCGTCTTCTACCCCAAACTCAAACCCTGGGTATTTAGCCTGTTTGCATACTGCTTATTAATAAATCTTCAGTTTCTGGGCGTGGTTCACAGACTTTGAATGATTTTTTGGACTAAGCAAGTGTACTTTATATGTAAGGGCTCTCCGTTGTTGCCCTTCTTACTTGCTGCCTGCAGATTTTTCCAAAGTGAGCAGCTATCCGTGTGGCTCACACCCACTGCACCATTATCTTACTGTCCCAGTAGTGGAATTGTAGGGTCCCCAGCTGATCACTCTTCGTATTGTGCCCCTGAAGTTAGAGGCTTGATCACCCGCACTGCTAATTTCTTTGCCCGGGGACCTAAAGCGGGACAGGCAGCAGCGTCGATCACAGTTCTCCACTGATTATGGCGAGGGGGCACGTCTTCTCACCTCGCTTGTACTTCGCACCCGCCGTCCGCCCCGCCTCCGCTATGTTCACTCCGGGGTGCCCAGCCGAGTCAGTGCTTCTTCCTCACAGCAGCCGTCGCCTCGCGTGCGCTCGTACCTCTCCCCCTGGGCCGCCGCACTGGTCAGGCGGCCGCCAAGGCGATCGGCGATGCTGTCGCCGGCTACCTCCGAAGTGGGGGGTCAGCACAGAGCAGCACGTCACGTACCTTGGGCTGAACTGGATCACGGTACTGGACGGCTCCCGTTCAGCAGCCCGGCCTCCACCCGCGACGTCTCCCGCAGCACCCAGGCAGTAGTCGCCAGCAACAGGTGAGCGTAACCTCCTCCAAGGTGTGCTGTCGATATATTCTTGGCCTCTCGCTCAGTATTTGTCTACGCGGTGGTTCCGCCACAGGGCCCGGCATAGATTGGCAGCATGTTTTCAGGCCGCTGCGCTCCTCCACAACACGGTCTGCTCACTTCGCGTCGCCAGGCCTCATCTCGTCGGTTGGTCATTTGGGTACTGCGCTCCACCTCAGCAGCCCAATTTCACCATCAACCAGGTCCGCAGCAGCACCCCAGTCTGTGCTGTTGATTTGGGATGCAGATGGCTTCTCCTTCCACAGGATTTTTAATGGATATTTGCACGGCTGGCAGAGCCCTCTTACAGAGCAGCCATCTTGCAGCTCGGCTCGGCCACGCCCCGACCACTTGCACTTTCTAGTGGCTGTGCTTGGATCACAGGGTACACTCAACACTGCATCAACCAGGATCTTGTGTTTGCTATTGATGTTGTGCAGTGCTGCCAGCCCCCTCATATACCCAGAACTCATCTTCAAGTGTCGGGCATCAGAACTGCCTTCTTCTGCTCTACCTTGCCTACCTACTCTCAAAAGGCGCTGGTGGCAGGGAGAACAGATAATGCTTTCAGTGCAACCTGACATGGGCAAAATGGTGAGGCCTTGGGAATTTACTTGGATGGAAGTAATTCTTCCCAGCAAGTGGCCTACACTACAGTTCCTTGGGGAAACTGATCCAGGAAATAAGTAGTTTTATAGGAAGTCCTGATTCATACTTATGAAATGTTCAAAGTACCACAATTCAGGAGACTACGGTGTGACTGCCCGATGTTGCACTGGCAATTTTACAGTATGTCTAGCTTAAACAGAGCTGTGCACAATCACCATCAGTGTTATTGCCTAGTTGGACTAAATCAAAGGGGGTCTGTATTGATGCTAGCCCCAGGCAGCTGCACCAGCAGCTAAGGGCATCCCAGCCCGAAAGATTTGCTTGAGGATTTCCTTCAGCCTCCTCATGCATTCTGAAACCATTTATCACTTGTACAAATTGTCACTAACCTGATTCCTTGTCACCAATCTAGCTAGAAGGAGAATGGTCAGACTCACCCTATAAACATGTTTGTGTGCTGGAGAGTCACAACACGAAAATGGTACCACACCCTCTATGCCGGAACCACAGCCAAACTTCAAAAAAGACTCCAGCGCATCCAGAACGCCTCCGCACGACTCATCCTGGACATCCCCCGACACAGCCACATCACCGGACACCTGAAAGACCTGCACTGGCTCCCCGTCAGCAAGAGAATCACGTTCAGACTCCTCACCCACGCACACAAGGCCCTCCACGACCTGGGCCCAAAGTACCTCAACGACCGCGTGACCTTCTACACGCCCACACGCCAGCTACGATCAACCAGCCACGCCCTCGCCACCGTACCACGCATCCGCAGAACCACCGCCGGAGGAAGATCCTTCTCCTACCTGGCAGCCAAGACCTGGAACTCCCTCCCCACTCACCTTCGGCGAACCCAGGACCATCTCTCCTTCAGGAAGCAGCTCAAGACCTGGCTGTTCGAGCAGTAACTTACTCCCTCCCCCAGCGCCTTGAGACCCTCCCGGGTGAGTAGCGCGCTCTATAAATGCCATGATTGATTGATTGATTGATTGGTATGTCCAAAGGGGAAAGGAGAATGGGACCGAGAAGAACTGGTATAGTACAGTCACTTTATCACCGTCTATTGTCTATGGCCTATGGAGTGTTACTATTGGGGGGCACATGGGCACTTAAAACCCACTGACAGCTATGTCTGAATAAAAGAGGAGGGAAAAAAGTAGGTTTTTAAAGCTTTCCTATACATGAGAAGGTTCGAAGCAGATTGAAGAGCAAATGGGAGCGAATTCTATGCCTTGGTAGTAGCAGTTGAGACTGCTCTGTTCCCAGATTTGCAGGATTGTGAAGCTGCATTTTGTACCAGCTAAAGATGAGAAAGAACAATATCTGGACAGTCAGATAGATGGCATTCTCATAGACTGGCCTTGACCAAATCAAGGCATTTACTAGTGTAACGTGATTGACTGTATCAATGACAGATAGTAGGAATTGTAACATTTCAACTTACCAAAAGCAGGATTTTGCACAATGACTTACTTGGGTTTTAAAGCCTAGTTTAGCATCAATAAAGATACCTATGTTAGGTACTGCAGAATGTGTAGGATAGCTACTCATAGTTTCAGGCCATAAGAAGGAAGTAGATGGTGTCACCTCAGTGGATACTAGCAGATCCTCGGTTTTGTCAGGGTTTAATTTCATACAATTGGCTGACATCCTCCAGTGGATATTTGATAATGGGCAGGCTAGGGTGGCGATGTTATCCAAGGAGGGGATGCAGAGTTGGAAAGCTGAAAAATTCGGTGGGTGTCATCTGCATGCATGTAAAAGGTGGTTCCAAAAGTGGACAGAGTTTTTTCTAAAGGAAGCAATATAGATTATGGAATAATAATGGTGATAACATGGAACCTTGAATCAATCAATCAATCAATCCGTATTTGTAGAGCACGCTAATCACCCCGAGGGGTATCCAGGAGCTGCATGGGTGGGGCTATTCAAACAGTCAGGTCTTGAGGCTGCTCCTGAATTCAGTGAGGGAGGTGGAGATTCGGAGGTGGATGGGGAGGTCATTCCATGCTTTGGCAGTGAGGTGGGAGAAGGAACATCCTCCAGCACGAGTACGATGGATGTGGGGGACGGAGGCGAGGAAGGCGACCTTCAGGTGTCTGGTGGGCAGTGGAAGGTCATGCGCTTGTTCAGGTATTCTGGTCCCTTGTAGTAGAGGGCTTTGTAGGCATGCATGAGTAGCTTGAAGTGGCATCTCTTCTTGACGGGGACCCAAAACAGTCTTGAAGGGACACCAAAACTAAGAGTCCATGCACTCGTTAGTAAGGAGTAATAGAAATATTCTGCCAATACAGAGCTTTGCCAGCAATTCCTATGTCTGCCATCCTTGACACCAAATAGCATGATTTCTGGTATCGAAGGCTGCAGGCAAAGATCGTATTTGGCTGAGAGTACAAAAAGTTATGTTTTCCTCTCTGGCCGAAAACCAGCCTGAAAGGCACTTAGAATACAGTTTGTTTTCCACAAATTCTGACAATTGGGTGAAAATATTTTTCTTAAGATTATTGTCAAGAAAAGGAATCAAACAGGAAGGATGATAATTACTTGAAATTTCGGGACCTAAAGTAGCTTTTTCAATAGAGGGTTAACTATCGCCGTTTTCCAATTGTAGGTACTAGTCCTGACTGTACTGAACAATTGTATAGGTGGAAAAATATGTTTGGACTAGTTAACAGCAACCTTTTAATCCAACTTGCTGGGCAGATATCATCAGTTGAGCCAGAAATATGCACAGTTTTTATTATTGAGTAGCTGCCAGTCTGTGATAGGAGCAGTGCTTAATTTGAGCTGGTGATTATCGGTGCTCAGCATCAGCACTTAATTGTCAACACCGGTACTTATGACAGTCTGCCACATGGTGGCGCTATTTGTCTAATTTAGAGGCAAGCTTTTCAACAGTTGTTTAATAATTCAAAATGCATTAAAAATGACTAAAACCTGCCACCAGCCATTCTTATAGCTTTGAGGGACTGGAATTATCAGAATTTTCATACTTGTAGTAGTGGGATGGTTAGTAGTCGTGTTGTACCTGTACTTGGCAGTGCGGACAGAGGCAATGGGAGGTGCAAGCGTAAGTGGCCTACTGATGAGGGCCCTGGCACTTTTCTTTTTGCAAATTAAGTACTGGATTGGAGAAATTGATCGAGCAAACAGGTCTGTTTTACCTTCAGCCGAATTTGGGAAAGACAAATCAGTTCTGTTATATTTTCATTTTCAATCTCAGATATGACTTTACAAATCCTATTTTCAAAAAATGCTGCCAGCTATTCACAAAGTTCAGGAGATGGCCTCATTGTACAAATACCCATTGCAAGAGATTGCAGTTCACTTAAAACCCTGAAACGTTATTTAGATAGGTTTAGGGGCTTTTAATATATGCTCTGAATAATATATCATTCCACAGCCTTAATTTGGTAAAAATAAGTCTAATGAGTGTATTTAGTTTTCAAGAGGGGGATCATTATTTTTCCACCACTTATGTGCTGGAAAATAGGACTAAAGTAACATAAAAAGCACTATACGCTACTTTGTGCCAATTAGAGTTAAGGGAACGCATGAGTGGTAAATGGGTGTTCCCATGCATCCACCGATGGGTTTTGACACTAAGCCCTATCTGTTACAAAAGATATACAGAGCTGTGCATCAAAAGCGTATGCCTCCTCAAGGCAGGCATGCTATTTTCTATTCTTTTCTCATATCTTTTCCAACTTTTCATGTTCTGCTGTACTGTAAAGCCCACATATTTGTTTTAAATTGTGTGTAAGCATATTATTTTGTACTGAAAGGCTATTGTTCATGTAAAAACCTATGCTAAACATCAAGCACACATCCTTGCACAATAGTGCAAAGGTGTTTGGATGGCACAATGCAGTGGAAAATGCGCAGTGCAGCAACATTGTGTTGCATGAACATTTAGTAAATTTGGCCCGAAACACCTTGCTTGTAATCTCATCCATATGCTGGACTAGCTAAAATGGTTAGACATATGCCTTATCTGAAGCCTTGATGCACATTGATTGCAGGGATTTTATAAGCTTCCCCTTAATTTTAAGATTCATGACTGGGCTTCTACACACAGACAAGGAGTTCACCTTTAAATACTGCAAAAACATTTCATTGCCTATGCCAGCTGAGCTACGTCTTTCTTAAGCAAGTACTTGAACTTCTTTTATGAGGCGGAAACCATGATAGCATGTGTTTAGATACAGTTGAGTGAATTGATGAAGTATTGGAAAGGTTACAAGCATTCAATTGTGTCACATAAACATGTATGAACTGTATTTTGGGATGCAGAATTTGCATGCAGAACTATGCAAAAGGCAATTTCATTGGTCCATAGGTTGTCAGATCTTTTTTTAGGTCTAAATGCAGTTGCTCAATTATTTAAACAGATGATCACATATGTTATATCACTGCATTCTGTATCTTGTATTAGAGTAAAGTTGGCTTTTGTTTATCTTTAAATCCATAGAATTGAGATTTTATCACAAGTTAAAGCAAATTTCCACCTAGCTCTGTGTCATCAAAACACATTGGGGCTTGTTCACAAACTGCATTTTGTAGTATGCTAGTAGTTCTACAATAGTTCTACTAATGTTCTACAAAATGCTATTCACAAACTTATGTGTGGAGTTCATTGCCTCCATCTTTTTGTTCGGAGCTCTCTGCCCTGACTGCGGTGATCTCCAAACACATACTCCTACGTTTTAGTAGTAAATATGGGAGGGGAAGTAGGGAGGAGCTGGAAATTGGGGAATATATACTACTAAATGGGAGGTGTTAAGGGAGGACTAAGGAGGGTTTAAGAGAGAGTTAGGGAGGGGTTAAGGGATTGACATGCACCCACCCACTAATGATCAAGCCATTGCTATTCACAAATTGCCCTTTTACATTTACTACAGCAAAAAAGGACCCAAAACAGTAGTAAATAAACTCCATTTAAAATACTTTATTAACAATTTTTTTAATTTAAAAATGAAATAATTACATTTTTAATTTAAAATTGTTATTTCTGTACCTTTTTTATAATGTTCTACATTAAAAATAAATATTTACAATTAAATAATATTTAACATAAACTTATATATATATATATATTCAACCACAGTGCCGCTTTTAGTCGATCCCCTCCTTTCAACACCGGTTCGAAACGCGTCGTTCGTATACACAATAAAGTAATTGTGTTGTCCTTTGATGTGGCGCTTTGCTGATTTTGGGATTACTCAAATAGCTACGTGGATTTATATATATATATATATATATATATATATATATATATATATATATATATATATATATATAGATGAGACACTTGGAGAATACATATGAAAGAACAATAACAGATACGGAGAAACTGAAACAAAGGGGTTTCACCACAGATGAATCTGCACCAAGTGGATGCAAACGAAAAATCAACTTTCTGCCCACAATTACATGCGGGTAACAAAATCGACTTGTTCCATGAGTCAATGGTTGATGACTTGAACAAATTGAGAGGCAAGTGGCGTAATAGAAAGGACCAGGGAAACTTCTCTCTTAACGTTTGGCAGGATATCATCACTTTGAAAAAAGACCCTTCCCTTATCATTAAACCTTCTGATAAGGGAGGTAACATAGTCTTAATGGACCGGGAATTGTATTTAAAGGAGGCAATGAGATAGCTGAACAACACAACACATTATCAACGCCTCTTATCGAGTCCCCTTGAAGGAGATAGAAAAAGAATTCCATATGAAGATCCAAATGTGGCAAGATAAAAACCTATTGGAATGGGAGGAAAACATGTATCTAAAAACTGAACATACTAAAATGGCCACCTTTTATGTCTTACCTACACAAGAATATAGAAGTTCCATCTAGTAGGCCAGTAGTGAGCTTTATAGGCTCGCTAATGTAAAACTGTGCACGATTCCTAGACTGGTTTTTACGCCACATCTCTACCTTCTTATCCAAGTGGCTCAACTGATTTTCTGTAAAAGTTGGATGGAATACCATGGAGAACTGAGTATGTCATGCTAACTCTTGACGTGGTTTCCCTTTATACATCCATCAATCATAAGGATGGCATCACAGCATGTAAATACTTTTTAAGAGACAGACTGTAGGAAAGTAGGATCTGCTTTTATGGTTACCCCCACTTTTAGCCTAGTGCTATGCTGTTTCTGACTAATCTGACTGGGATCCTGCTAATCAGGACCCCAGTCTCTCTGCTTTCTCCCCTAACTTGTTATGGTAAGTACTTAGGTACATCCCAGATTGGATACTGGGGTACACTTAGAAGCCCCTAGTATATGGTACTAAGGTACCCAGGGCATAGGTACCCCAGGCGTCCCCCATGGGCTGAAGCATGCATTATGCCACCCTTGGGCGACCACTCAAACTGTAACTACAGGCCTGCCATTGCAGCCTGGGTAAACTGGTGCTATACGAAAGATATAGGTTTCCCTATATCTAAGATCACTGCAATTAAAACCTATAAGTCACCCCTAAAGCAGGACTTTCCAATCTTGAGGGCAGGGTGCTAGGTCCTAAGTGTGAGGTGGCTGAAATGAACCCTATCGTGTTTGGTATCAAGCATGTTGGAATCATACCCCCACCATAAACGGTGTGGGAGGTATGATACCAACCACTGTAAAGGCCCTCCGTTAGGTCCTCAGTGCTCCTGGTACCAGTCTTCTAGACCTGGACAGCACAACATTGCTGCTGCCGACCAGAGACACAATTCTGCCCTCCTGCTGCTGAGCCATGCCCGAGCAGGGGAAGGCAGAACAATAGGTATCCTGTCACAGGGAGGTGTGACCACCTCCCAGACAGGGTTTAGTGTACTGGGGCCGGGTGGGAGCGCTTGCCAGCTCCACTCAGTCTGCTTGTGGGGCACATTTGGTGCCCTCCTTGCATAGTCCAGTTCAAACTAATTCTGGGCGGTGAACTCCACTCCGCTCGCGCAGTTTGCGGAGTTTTCCGCACTACACGTTACGCGGAGATCGTGGAGTTCCAAAAAACTCTGCTTCGCATTGCGGAGCGGAGTTTTTTCCTCACTTGCATTCGTCAACGTCATGTTGGCGAGCGCGAGCGTGGAAAATCAACCTCTCGGCGAGATTTCTCAACGCGGGCGGTCAGATTTCTCATTGCGAGTGGTCGCGTATGCTCACGACAGCTCGCGCTGAGAAACCGTCCGTTCGCGTTGAGAAAGCTGCCGCTCGAGAAAAAATCTACTCGAGCGGCAGAAAGGAAGCAGCGCCCACTTGCCCTGTGCATGGTGCCATTCGCGATGATTGCACAGTTTGGAAAAGCACCTGGCACTAAAAATCACAGCAAACGGCATTTATTTAACCCACTCTGCTGCTTGCGGAGCTCCACGTAGCGCGGCAGAGTTTTTTTGCACTTCGCGGAGTTCCACGTAGCGGAACTCCGCGAACTCTTCCCAGGCTTAGTTCAAACCAGCTCAGGGAGCCGTTGGCTCCTGCTCTGGTGCGAAACTGGACACAGGACATATGAGTATCGTTCCCACTGTCCAACTCCTCCCCTGGGAGGGAACCGTGAGTCCTCCCAACCCTTTCCTGAGGGTACTTAAGGGCTTACCTGAGGGTAGGTCCTGAGATTTATCAAGGGACACTATTCAATACAGACACCACTTCAAATTCGACCGTCTGGGCACTCTGGACTTTGCTGGACTTCGCTCTGGGCATCAAGGCTGCAACCGGGAAGACTCCTGCTGCTCCTGATCTCTTCACCCTGCTTGTCTGCTGCAACGTCCGTGCCTGTGCTCCATACAGGAAACCTTCCAAGGCCTGTGGGCATCCAAGACACCTGAAGGACTCTCCCTTGAAGTAAAGGAGTCGCTTCCCTGCATCTGCAGGTACCGCAACTAAGCTGACTGGTCTGCTGATCCTGGACTCCCACGGACTCTGAAAGGCTCAGCAACACAGGTGGGGGTCCTTCACAATCCTGGAGGCCTGCCCTGTCCTCTCACCAAGCTTGAGGCCAGTATTCCTCGTCAGAGTTGCAGGAACTGAACCCCTGTGCACCGCGTTGACTTGCCATTGTCAAGGCTTGTTGGCTTCCTTCCATCAAGATTTTCAGACTCCTAGTAGCCCCAACGTCAAGCATCTCCAGTGACCAGAATCTTTGTCCTCACCGCATCACTTGCACCGTGGGCCTGCTTCTTTGGTGAGCTGTTCGAGGTCCTCTGGTGACTCCAGTGCCTCCGGCCTGTGGATCCTTTTGAGGGTCACCTTTGAATTCTTTAGGCTCCCCTGATTGCTTGGGGCCTGCCCTGACTCCCCTGCTTGTGGTGAGTCTCCTGAACCTTGCTGGTCCCGACATTGCACCTTCTTCAACTTCCACTTTGGTTGCAGTTGCCAAGGATTGTTGGTGCTCCCGCCGGACACCGACCCCTCAACTCTCGACATCCAACGTGGGACAGCTTGTGTATGGCTCCTGGTCTTCTACAGCATCATCTGGTCCACACAGCTGCAGTTCCAAGGTCACTGTCAGCTCTCCTGCAACACCCCACATCCGTGGGCATTCGTCTTCATTGCCTCCTGGTCACTCCTGAGTGACATAGACTCTGTCCCCTCTGCTTGCAGCTTCTTCACACCTTGAATCCATCTTTGGTTTCCACTGGACACTTTCACCTTCTCCAGCAGCGGCATCTTTCTGAAGTCCTCCATTGGATTCAATGTTGGTCTCTGACGCCAATTCACACCTATGCACCCGGCTTTCCTTATGCAGGTATCCTAGTTCCTAAGGTATCCACGGGTGGGGTGGCTCTCCAATCTCTTGTCTTCCAAGCAGTTTCTTCAGGGTCCACTGGGAAGGGTCCTCTTTCTTTAAAATCGCAACCGCGACTTACACGTTGATTTGTACGGAGAACGCGGTTGTGTTCCTACATTGCACACAACCTCCATGGGGCCCCTAGATACTCACCTTGGGTGGTTCCTTGGGTCCCCGGCACTTCTAAATCCTCTGAGTATTGTCTAGACTCGAATCGTGGTTCGCATACCACTATTTTAGTATATGATGTTGTCTACCCCTGGGGACCACTGTGTATTCTGTGCTACTTACCTGTTTCTAATGCCAAGTATTGTGTGTATTGTGTTTATCTCCGGTTAGGAGATATCTGTATGTGTTAGTGAGTGTCTTATAATAAATACATATGTTTATAAATACACTGTGTGGTTTCTTTTCACTTATGCTATACCTATAAGATTATGTTCTGGTAAAACAAGCTGCTTTACACTCCTTCTGGACTAAGCCTGAAGGCTGCTCTCCAGAGCTACCACTTAGAGAGCTTTCTAAGGTTGTCTAAGACCACTAAAATCACCATAAGGGTTGTCTGGATCAGTGCAAGGTGTCCACTTACATAAGTGTACATCACATACTGAGCCAGCTTCTCACACAGACTGATTGAGCATTTGGAACACACTCAAATGGTGATGAACATGTTGGAATATGGCCTCACACATAATGTGTTCACCTTTAATGGACAGTTCTACCTCCAGCTACAGGGCACAGCCATGGGCACCTCCTTCGCCCCTACCTATGTGAATGTATTCATGGGGTGGTGGGAGAAGGAGGTGGCCTGGAGAGAGGATATAACGCTTATATGGAGAAGGTTGTGCTCTGGTGTTGTTTTATAGATCACTTATTCGTTTTGTGGGATGGAGAGATAACAGAACTGGAGGAGTTCATCTCTAAATTGAACAACAATGAGGTCAATATCAAACACTCTTTGTCCATCAGTAAGACGCACTGCGAGTGTTTGGATGTAAATTTGGATGTTAAAGATGGAGATCTGGTTTCAATCATCCATAGGAAAGTTACGGCCACTAACTCGGTCTTACATGCCAACAGTGGGCACCCAGCAGCATTGAGAAGGAGTATTCCATACAGCCAAATGCTATGAGTAAAAGGAATCCGCTCAACAGAAGCACAATTCGCAAAAGAAATGAGAGGGATAACAGGAAGATTCATCCAACGGGGTTACCCGATAAGTGCATTACATGATGCCAGTGGAAGAGTTAGAAAAAAGACATGAGAACAGGAACTCTATCCAACTGAAAAAGAAAAAAGCAAGATGAAAAGAAAAGACTTTTTTTGGAATATAACTCAACACACACCACGATAAAGAAAATGCTGAAGAAGAATTGGAACATAGAGTGAAAAGAGAATTTCATAAAAGATGTGGTGGATCAAAGCCCCAGAATAACTTTTTTTTAAACCAAGTCATTGGGAGATATCCTGATAAGGAGTCATTTGGACACAACCAGAGAAAAGAATTGGTTAACAGGCAACATAAAAGGCTTCACAAAATGTAGTTCTTGTAGAGCTTGCCCGTTTGGGATCAATCAGAAAACATTTACAACATTATATGGAGAAAGGCCAATACAAGGAAGAATTACTTGTGAGACTGAATTTGTAGTATATGCACTCAGATGTAGCTGCAATAAATATTACGTGGGCACCATTAATAAACTGAAACTACGAATATCACAACACATGAGGGCCATTAGAAATGGAGACATGAGTTAACCACTAAGTGCCCTACCTCGCACGTTACAAGATACATTAATTGTCGAATATTGCTTTCTCCAGGTACGGCTTTAGTGCCATGGCTTCCGGGCTCCCGTAATTTTCATTTTATCTTTACTGTGAGCTTATCTCAACCTACTCCTCCTTCCCCTTATGTCTCTTAGAAGCCTATCACCAAGCAGACGAACCGTCACAGGTTCATCCCAGCTCTTGATATGCTTACAAATGCTACGAGCTGGTAATAGTGGTTTTGTTTTGGTTTGCCTACTCTTGGTATCCTTAGAGCCCCGGCCCACTTAACTAAATTTTGGTCTAATTATCGTTACAGATTGCGTGTTTTTCAACCCTTGAGGCGACTTGCCATCTCCTATACTAGTAATTGCCTCATTTGACCCTTTTCAAACAGGTCAGTCCCTCACTTTCCAACACAGCAGCGTGACCGAATCACAGACAGAATTCCCCCTTAGGAGTTTTTGCAGGCACATTGTTCACGCACGTACATGATTTGTGAGCTTGGTAAATAGTGTGGTTCAATTGGTTCTGTCATCTGCAGAGGCCGTTCCTGTGTGTTACTGCGGGTCTAGTAACCCCTAAGGTCGACTCACAATTCGCTTCACTAGTAATTGCCTCTTCTGACCCGATCCACACAGTTCAATTCTTTTTAATAGCAGCGCAAGAATGTAACTACTTATGCACAGTACTCCCTTCGAGTACTCACAAGCATCTCACCGTCATAACGAGTGGCTGCAAGTCTTCCCTCACGTACGTGCATGGTTTGAGAGGTGACCACGCGGCATTATCTATTTTGTGATCCAAATTTGTTAATTTCGGGGTTTTTTTCCTCCTCCTCCATTTTCTTTTCTTCCCCATTTCTTTTTCTTCTCTTCTTTGTGACAGGCATCCCTTTTCTCAGGCATATATTTTAAGTCCTGATGATGGTCCCCATATTCCAATGAGGGATTGAAACGTCGTCGACCAAACAGTTCCATGACTATTCCAAATGGGATTTATTGAATATATGAATAGCATGTGTACTAAGAAAATGTGGTGCTAATTCAGTAATCATATAACCACACTGCAAATGTCTGAGTTTTTGCTTTTTTAACTGTATGTTTTTTCCTATTTTCTTTCTAAAAGCCGCAATTGCTTTGCATGTTTTGTGAACATTTATTAAAGTAATTGAATATATTATCCTATTTCATATTGTCATAGAAATCATTTGTTTCTATATGAATTACAAAAACCTTTCTGGAAGGGACCCTTTGTTCCTCTGTAAATGAGTTAACCAATGGCCAACCACTTCCAGAAGGTGCATGATCACTTTCTGAAAGGTTTCAGTTACTTTGGAATTAAGCATATACCGAAAAACTTTAGGGGAGGCAACAGGGAAAGAGAACTGAGGAGAATCGAAATTAATAATCATGATGGATACAGAAATTCCAGCAGGACATAACACTAGTTGCTGAGCTATATGTACATCTTTAGCTGTTGAGTATAGCCCCCATAAGAAAGAAAAAAGAGAAAAACCCTCCTCTTGTTAAACAATGGAATCTATTGATGGTCAAGATGCACATTCAATCCGGGATCCCTTGAACATATAATACCAAATACCAAATGGTTGTGAGGATTTTGCAATTGTTGCATATAATGGCACTTTATAAGGAGAAAGAAGTCTACCTGAATATAGAAACTCTCAACAAAATGAAAAGAACATGGGGGCATGATGTAATGACAGATATTGTAAATAGGTCCATTTTTAGATCCAGTTATTCGATAGGGATAGATGCATAAATAGAGCATACAGAAGTCAGGAGAAGAATTTGTAATATATGTCACATAGAATAAATAGTGTAATGAAAGACATCAAGCACCTTAGTACATCCTTTAGTATATAATAGCACAAGCCACTTTAATGCAATAAAAGTAACAGCATAAGACACTGTTAAGGGATCGTGCAATAATGGTACATGGGGTAGCAGGAGGGCAATCAATAGCACTTACCGTTAAAGAGAAGAAGTGTATAATAAGTAATGAGTAACGCACATGTCACTTTAATGAGAGTAATAAGTGCAATAGCATTAGACACTTTTAGCACATGTCACTTTAGTGGAATAGGTTATTTTAGAGGAAAAAGTGCAATAATTGAACATATGAAATGTAGGAGAGGAAAACATAATATATGGTATATAGGATACATAGTGCAGAAAAGGATATTAAGCACTTTAGTTCATTCCTAACTTAAAATAGCATTAGCCACTTTAATAGAAAGGTGCACTAGCATAAAACACTTTTGAAGGATAGTGCAATAATAGTAATCATGATAATAGGAGGTTAATTGCTAGTACATAGAATACCAAGTACCCCAGTCCTAACATAGTACTGTAATGCACATGTCACTTTGAGTGGAATATAAACAATAAATCCATAGAGTAAGGGTACACAAAATGAAACAAAGAAAAGGAAGAGAAAAAAACGATCTATAGCACAAGGTATTTATTGCACAGGTCACTGTTAGTGGAGTAAGGGGGATTATGGAATCGCAAATTAAATAAAAAATTGTATATAGTAAATGTAAGCATGAAACATAATAATGAATTGAAAAATGAGAAAAGATGTTTTTAATTACATGATGTGATAGAACATGTGAATTATGGCAGTGAAAAGTAACCAGCCCGAAACCGGAGTCCATGCTCTAGAATTTGACTGGTCCGCCACGGTGTAAATGGAGGCCCAGTAGAAGGCGGAAGCTGAAACACGTCGGCCTGGGATATAAACTTTGATATGCAGAATCTTGCAGAATTTGATTATACAGAAAACGAAGAAAATGTTTTAAAGGGTGAAAATAACATTTGTTAAGAACGGCGCTTGTTCCGCTGTATGGTGAGTCGCAGAAGGTGGCGACATCTGATGTTATATATATATATATATTCACTGAAAAAACCATAGGTTTCAGACACGTTATAGTTAGAAATTAGCATTTAAAAAACCTTTGAAATTCACTGAAAAAACCATAGGTTTTAGGGACAGTTATAGTTAGTTGGACATTGCACTCGTACAAAACCCGTGAAATTCCCCCGTTATAGTTAGTTCCGGTAACTATAACTCGCGCCCCCGCAATGCACTGCTGATGACGTCACATATTACATCACTCATGACATGGTCAGTGACATCACTGAAGAATGTGCTAGTATTTGTATGAATAAGTGAGTTGGTGTGTGTATAACTGTATAGGTGAGTAAATGGGTGTGTGCTTAATTTTTTGCATGACTGACTAGGTGTGTGAGTACCTCTATGGATGAGTGGCAGTGTGTGAGTGTTTATATAGGTGTATGAGTGCATATAATAGTCCTGTACTGAGTGACTATAAGTATGAGTGACTGTACGGGTGAGTGAGTAGATGTGTGTGTGTAGACCTAAGAATCAGTGAGTGTGTATATAGTAATTGGTGTTGGAGTGTCTATGGTTTTGACAATGGCAGTCTGTAATTTACAGTGGGTGTATCAAAAGTTATATTAGGGTGTGAGAAGATGCATCAAATTATCACATGGATGATGTCATCAGTGATGTCATTTGAGATGTCATGAGTGATGTCACTGACCATGTCATGAGTGATGTAATATGTGACGTCATCAGCAGTGCATTGCGGGGGCGCGAGTTATAGTTACCGGAACTAACTATAACGGGGAATTTCACGGGTTTTGTACGAGTGCAATGTCCAACAAACTATAACTGTCCCTAAAACCTATGGTTTTTTCAGTGAATTTCAAAGGTTTTTTAAATGCTAATTTCTAACTATAACGTGTCTGAAACCTATGGTTTTTTCAGTGAATTTCAAAGGTTTTTTAAATGCTAATTTCTAACTATAACGTGCCTGAAACCTATGGTTTTTTAAGTGAATTTCAAAGGTTTTTTAAATGCTTATTTCTAACAATAACATGCCCCGCCCCCTCCCTTCACCACTGTGCAAATGCGCCCCGTGGCGCGTTTTAAGTTGGGGGATTAAGGTCCCTTGAATCATGAGGGTCCCTGGGGTCCAACTAGCCCACCCTGTACCTCCAGCATGTGCCAGTGAGCTGCGTTGCAGAGAGGTGTTCAGAGGCCACGCCCCTTTTTACACCTCTCTGCAACGCAGGTCTGTGGCGCTTTCTGGACATACCTGGTGGGCTAGTTTGCCCCCAGGGACCCTCAGGATTGAAGAGGATTTAATTCCCCATCTTAAAACGCGCCACGGGGCCTGTTTGCACACGTCACCTGAAGCCACGCCCCCTCCCTTCACCACTGTGCAAACGCGCCCCGTGGCGCATTTTAAGTTGGGGGATTAAGTCCCCTTGAATACTGAGGGTCCCTGGAGTCCAACTAGCCCACCATGTACCTCCAAAAAGCGCCACAGAGCTGCATTGCAGAGAGGTGTAAAAAGGGGCGTGGCCTCTGTACACCTCTCTGCAACGCAGCCCCCTGGCGCATACTGGAGGTTCCTGGTGGGCTAGTTGGCCCCCAGGGACCCCCAGTATTCAAGGGGAATTACTTCCCCTTCTTAAAACGTGCCAGGGGGCGCGTTTGCAGACTGCTGCAGGGAGGGGGGGGTCTTTTTTTTCTTTTTTTTTTGTATGGGAGGGGGGCTGCATGGCCCCCTTTCCCTCAGCCACTTTTGGCACCGGGGACCCCATCCCCAGGGCCTCAGGATTTTGTTTTTTTTCTTAAATAAAAAAAACGGGAAGGGGGCCGCGTGGCCCCCCTTCCCTGGGCCTCTATTGGCCCCGGGGACCCCATCCCCCGGGGCATGCCCTCTTTTTTTTTTTCTTAAAATATTTGGAGGGGGGCTGCGTGGCCCCCCTCCTCAGGCCATTTAAGGCCCCGGGGACCACATCCCCCGGGGCCGGCCTTTACGTTTTAAAAAAAAAAATTAATTTGTCGGGGAGGGGGGCCGCGTGGCCCCCCTCCTGGGCCACTACTAGCCCTGGGGACCCCAACCCCCAGGGCTGGCCCTCTCCGTTGGGGACCGTGGGGGGGGTCACCAATCCCCCCACGGTCCCGCCGGCTCCCAGCGTCCTGCGGGAGCTGGCATTGCTTTTCCACATGGGGAGCTGCTAAGATGCAGCTCCCCGTGTGGAAAAGCAATTGTCTTTGGTTTTTGGAAGAGAGAGCAGGTTTCCTGCTCTCTCTTCCAAAAACCAAAGCAGTTTGCTATGACAGGACGGGAGCCGCGAGGCTCCCGTCCTGCCATAGCAAACTACAGTGTCCTGGGGGTGAGCACCCTGGGACACTGCAGGAGCCTGCCCTGGGGGGTGGTGGTCCCCAGGGCCATCAAGGGCTCCAGGAGGGGGGCCGCGCGGCCCCCCTCCCTCCATTGGCAAAGCCCCGGGGAGGTGGTGGTCCCCGGGGCTCGGGGGTCCGTAAAGGACCCTCATATTGAAATATTTAGTGCCCCGGGGACCTCCCCCCCACCCAGGTTAATTTTTTTTTTTTTAAAAGAAGCCCCGGGGGGTGGCTGTCCCCGGGGCTGCGGGAGGGCGGATAGCCCTCCCACACCATTTTTCTTTAAAGCCCCGGGGGTGGTGGTCCTTGGGGGCCTTAGAGGCCCCCCATAAAATCTAAACCCACCCCCCTTATGCCCCCGGGACTTGGGCCACCCGGGGGCCAATTTTTTTTTTTTATCGGCTGGATCTGCGCACCCTAAGCGCATCCCGCCGATTTTCTTTTTTTAAAAAAAAATGCTTTTTTCTGCCCAGGAGGTCCTTGTGGGACCCCCTGAGCAGACCTAGGGGGTCAGGGTGTTTCTACCCTGCCCCCTTTGTGCGTTTTGCGCACTTGTTTCTTGTTTTTTTTTTTTTAATCGGCGGGATCCGCGCACCCTAAGCGCATCCCACCGATTTAAAAAAAAAAAAATGCTTTTTTCTGCCCAGGGGGTCTTTGTGGGACCCCCTGAGCAGACCTAGGGGTTCAGGGTGTTTCTACCCTGCCCCCTTTGTGCATTTTGCGCACTTGTTTCTTGTGCCTCGGTTCTACCAAGGGACAAAATGACTGCCAACACTTCCTGATTTGGAGTGTTGACAGCCACTTGACAGCCAATTAGCATGCAGCTCGTGATCGGGAGGGTACACGGACCCTACTCGGCCATAGATATATATGTGACTTTACTTTTTCTCAGGAACTACTGAACGGATTTACACCATTTAAGCAAAAGGCACGACACTGAACCAAGGGCTACCTATTTGCCAAATTTGGTGTAATTCCGTTCAGCAGTTCGGGCTGGAGCTGCGAAGAAAGGTTCCTAAGGAAAATTGCATGAGGAAAATGCATTTTGGGACCCCCCTTTTTTCTCGGCCCCCGCTTGACGAATCACCCTGAGACTTTCAGGATAGGAGCGGTCCGGAGCGCCCCAACAAGATTGAAAATTTCGCGAAGATTCTTCAACCGGCGCCAAAGTTATTTCAAATAGAATGTTGCGGATTTCCTATGGAAAATAGGTCCTAACTATAACTATCTACTGGCGACTGTATTACATCACTCATGACATGGTCAGTGACATCACTGATGACATTACTGATGACATCTCAAATGACATCACTGATGACATCATGCAGTGACTGTGTGTTTCTATAAAGTTTAAATATGTTTAATATATATGCCACGGTGTATTGAATAATGAGTGGGTGTATAAGTGTCTGGATGGATGATTTAGTAGGTGCGTGACTGACTCTATAAGTGAGTGATTAAACGTATCTTACTAAATGCATGGGTTAGTGACTAAACTGTGTGAATGTCTTTATCCGTCTGTCTGTTGGTGTGTAAGTGGCTGAATGGGTTTGTAAATAGCTACATGAGTGTCTATATGAGTTATTGATTGGTTGTCTGAGTATCTGTATGGGTGCCTGAGTGTTTGTGTGGATGGGGTGTGTGTGACTGCACATAGATGTATCAGTGGGTGATTCACTGGGTGCATGGTTTCAAGAGTGCATCTGTGATGGACTGTATGGGTGGGGGAGTGTGTGTATGGGTGTGTTAGTGAGTGAATGTATATCTCAGTGGTACATGTGTGAGTAACTACATATGTGAAAGGCAGTATATATGTGTGTTGGAGTATATAAATATCTATAAGCGAGAGTTTGTGATTATGATTGTGAGAGTGACTGTATGGATGAGTGTGTGCTTGTGTCAGTGATTGTATAAGAGCGTAAGAATGTGCTAGTATTTGTATGAGTAAGTGAGCTGGTGTGTGTATAACTGTATAGGTGAGTAAATGGCAGTGTGATTAATTATTTGCATGACTGACTAGGTGTGTGAGTACCTCTATGGATGAGTGGCGGTGTGTGAGTGTCTATGTAGGTGTATGAGTGCATATGATAGTCCTGTACTGAGTGACCGTAAGTATGAGTGACTGTACGGGTGAGTGAGTGGATGTGTGTGTAGACCTAAGAATCAGTGAGTGGGTATGTAGTTATTGGTGTTGGAGTGTCTATGGTTTTGAGAATGGCAGTCTGTAATTTACAGTGGGTGTATCAAAAGTTATATTAGGGTGTGAGAAGATGTATGAAATTATCACATGGATGATGTCATCAGTGATGTCATTTGAGATGTCATCAGTGATGTCACTGACCATGTCATGAGTGATGTAATATGTGACGTCATCAGCAGTGCATTGCGGGGGCCCGAGTTATAGTTAGCTGAACTAACTATAACGGGGGAATTTCACGGGTTTTGTACGAGTGCAATGTCCAACTAACTATAACTGTCCCTAAAACCTATGGTTTTTGTCAGTGAATTTCAAAGGTTTTTAAAAATGCAAATTTCAAACTATAACGTGTCTGAAACCTATGGTTTTTTCAGTGAATTTCAAAGGTTTTTTAAATGCTAATTTCTAACTATAACGTGCCTGAAACCTATGGTTTTTTCAGTGAATTTCAAAGGTTTTTTAAATGCTAATTCCTAACTATAACATGTCTGAAACCTATGGTTTTTTTCAGTGAATTTCCAAGGTTTTGTAAATGACAATTTTTAAATGTATTAATTGTTATCTTTATTTTTTTGATACTGATTTACTACATTTTTTTAAACTATTTATTTTTTAAATTACATTGTAATTACATTATACATTACATTACAAAATATACTTTCTCAGAATGAATTACTTTAGTTTAAATTCTTTGCAAATAGGCAATAGACTTTTAAGTACAGTAGTTACAGTTGTTGCAATGGGCAACACAATTTCAAACACAATGCAACATTGAGCTCAATGTGAATTTCTAGTTAAATGCAATTAGTTACTTTATGGATTACTTTTCTAACCACAGGACTGGATCCTAGATTCAGTCCTGGGACATCTCCTGTAAACAGTTGAGTAAAAGCGTTTTGGTTACAGTACTGATTTTTAAGGAATATTATTGTATTTTAAAAGTTGACAGAAACTTTTTCACATAGAATCACCAATGTTATCCTATGGCAGGAAATTCACTTAGCAGGTAAGTAGTGTTATCGTTACTTTTTCTTACTCAGTGGTGGATCCTGGATCCAGCACTGGTGCATCTCCTGTAAACAGTTGAAAGAATGCGTTTAAGTCATACAGGCGATTTTTAAGGAATATTTGTAGTTTGTGAAAATCGACACTTTGAAACTTTTCTGCTGAAAACCAGACAATGGATTCCTATGGAAGGAAATTCAAGTTACTGGTAAGTACGGTTAGAATTACTTTTCAGGGTCAGTGCTGGGCTAAAAGATGCAGCACTGGGTTCTCTCCTGATAACAGGTGAGTAAATCGGAATTCGTAGTTCGGCTGATTTTAGAGTTATATTATAAAGTTCCAAAACTCCACACTTAGAAGAATTTCCAAGTGAAACCAGTCAATGTTAGCCTATGGAAGGAAATTCAAGTTACTGGTAAGTACGGTCAGAATTACTTTTCAGGGTCAGTGCTGGGCTAAAAGATGCAGCACTGGGGTCTCTCCTGATAACAGGTGAGTAAATCGGAATTCGTAGTTCGGCTGATTTTAGAGGAATATTATAAAGTTCCAAAACTCCACACTTAGAAGAATTTCCAAGTGAAACCAGTCAATGTTAGCCTATGGAAGGAAATTCAAGTTACTGGTAAGTACGGTTAGAATTACTTTTCAGGGTCAGTGCTGGGCTAAAAGATGCAGCACTGGGTTCTCTCCTGATAACAGGTGAGTAAATCAGAATTCGTAGTTCGGCTGATTTTAGAGGAATATTTGCACAATGGTGAAGGAAGGGGGTGGGGCCTGAGGTGACATGTCTGCAAACACGCCCTGTGGCGCGTTTTAAGTTGGAGAATTAATTCCTCCTCAATCCCGAGGGTCCCTAGGGGCCAACTAGCCCACCAAGTACCTCCAGTATGCGCCAGAGAGCTGCGTTGCAGAGAGGTGTTCAGAGGCCACGCCCCTTTTGCACCTCTCTGCAACGCAGCTCTGTGGTGCTTTCTGGACGTACCTGGTGGGCTAGTTGTCCCCAGGGACCCTCAGGATTGAAGGGGATTTAATTCCCCATCTTAAAACACGCCACGGGGCCTGTTTGCACACATGTCATCTCAAGGCCCGCCCTCCCTTCACCACTGTGCAAACGCGCCCGTGGCGCGTTTTAAGTCGGGGATTAACACCCTTCAATCCTGAGGGTCCCTGGGGTGCAACTAGCCCACCAGCTCCCTCCATTATGCGCCACAGAGCTGCGTTGCAGAGAGGTGTAAAAAGGGGCGTGGCCTCAGAACACCTCTCTGCAACGCAGCCCCCTGGTGCATACTGGAGGTTCCTGGTGGGCTAGTTGGCCCCCAGGGACCCCAGTATTCAAGGGGAATTCGTTCCCCATCTGCAAACGCGCCAGGGGCGCGTTTGCAGAGTGGTGAAAGAAGGGGGCGTGGCCTCCGGCGCGATGCCGGTGTTTTTTCTTTTTTTTTTTTTTTAAGAAGGGGGGCTGTGTGGGCCCCCTTCTTTTTCTAATTTATTGGTCCTGGGGACACCATCCCCCAGGGCCTGCCCCCTATTTATTTAAAAAAAAAAAAAAAAAAATTTGGAAGGGGGCCGCGTGGCCCCCCTCCCGAGGCCTTAATCAGCCCCGGGGACCCCATCCCCCGGGGCATGGCCTTTTTTAAAATTTTTATTGTTTTGGAGGGGGGCTGCGTTGCCCCCCTCCTCAGGCCACTTATGGCCCCGGGGACCCCATCCCCCGGGGCCGGCCTTTGTTTTTTTTTTTTTATTTTGGGGAAGGGGGCCGCGTGGCCCCCCTCCCGGGCCACTACTTGCCTGGGGACCCCATCCCCCGGGGCTGGCCCTCTCCATTGGGGACTGTGGGGGGGTCCCCAATCCCCCACAGTCCCGCCGGCTCCCCGCGTCCCTTGGGAGCCTGCATTGCTTTTCCACATGGGGAGCTGCTAAGATGCAGCTGCCCATGTGGAAAAGCAATTTGCTTTGGATATTGGAGCGAGAGCAGGTTTCCCTGCTCTCGCTTCAATATCCAAAGCAGTTTGCTATGACAGGACGGGAGCCGCGAGGCTCCCGTCCTGTCATAGCAAACTACAGTGTCCCGGGGTTAGGCACCCCGGGACACTGCAGGAGCCGGCCCTGGGGGTGGCGGTCCCCAGGGCCATCAAGGGCTCCAGGAGGGGGCCGCTCGGCCCCCTCCCTTGAATTGCACAGCCCCGGGGAGGTGGTGGTACCCGGGGCTCTGGGGGTCCTTAACGGACCCCCACATTAAAATATTTAGTGCCCCGGGGAGGTGGCGGTCCCCGGGGCATGTGGGGGGGCTCAAGCCCCCCCACATAGGTTATTTAAAAAAAATAAAAAGAAGCCCCGGGGGGTGGCGGTCCCCGGGGCTGCGGGAGGGCCGAGAGCCCTCCCGCATCATTTTTTATATTAAAGCCCCGGGGGGTGGCGGTCCCCGGGGGTTGGGGGGCCTTAGAGGCCCCCCACATCATAAAACTTAACCCTCCCATGCCCCCGGGACTTGGCCCACCCGGGGGCCAATTGCCAAAGAAGCGCGGGTGTCCGCGCTTTGTTTTTTGTTTTTTATCGGCAGGATCCGCGCACCGTAAGCGCATCCTGCTGATTTAAAAAAAACATTTGGGGGGCCCTGGGGGTCCTTGTAGGACCCCCTGTGCAGGCCTAGGGGGTCAGGGTGTTTCTACCCTGCCCCCTTTTTGCGTATTGCGCACTTTTTTTACTGCTTTCTTGTTCCTCGGTTCTACCGAGGAACAAGATGGCTGCCAACACTTCCTTATTTGGAGTGTTGACAGCCAATTAGCATGCAGCTCGTGGTCGGGAGGGTGCGCGGATCCTCCGTGCCTCTAAATATCGAAACTTTTATTTTGGATTTTCTCAGCAACTACTGAACGGATTTACACCATTTTTAAAAAGGGTGCTTTCTGAACCAAGCACTACCTTTTTGCCAAATTTGGTGTAATTCCGTTCAGCAGTTTTTGCTGTAGCCTTGCATAAAGTTTCCTATGGGAAATCGATTTTTTCACTCTTATTTTTTGAATTTCTCCGCAACTACTGAACGGATTTTACACCATTTAAAAAAAAGGTCGCTTTCTGAACCAAGCGCTACCTTTTTGAAAAATTTGGTGTAATTCCATTCAGCAGTTCGGGCTGTAGCCGTGGCTAAAATTTCCTATGGGAATTAAGATGGAGAAAACGGAGAAAATGCGTTTTGGGACCCCCCTTTTTTCTCTGCCCCCGCTTGACGAATCAACCCGAGACTTTCAGGGTAGAAGCGGAGCGCCCCAACAAGTTGGAAGCTTTCGCGAAGATTCGTCAACCGGCGCAAGAGTTATTTCAAATAGAATGTTGCGGATTTCCTATGGATAAAGGTCCTAACTATAACTATCTACTGGCGACCGCCAGTAGATAATATATATATATATATATTTCTACCAAAGTTGCCCACAAAAGCACTCGATAGAAGGCGAACTCTAAAAGAGTTCTTTATTGATTCAAAAACCAGCATTACATACGCAGATTCATTTCTCCTTCCTTACGCGTTTCAAGCCACACAGCCCTTGTTCACAGGATTCATGGAAACGAAGCAAGGTGCCTTCATTTACATGCTTTTTAAATCTTGCCCATTGATTGGGCCTCGCAGGTGAGTCCATTTTCAGTGCATATTGGGACTTGTAGTTCCAAGGCATACATTATTCCCTCCAGTGGGTTTGCTTCGTATTTCCCAAATACTTATTTTGTTCATTTGACCCTCCAGTGGGCCTCCGAGTATGTATGCCAGTTTAAAATTAGTAACAAAAAACCTTCAATCCCGCAATTAGGCTCTGAAGATTCCAGCCTCTGCAGTCCTCTCTGTGTTTCCGAGGCAGTGCAATCTCCACGGCAGGGCTGCCGTTCTGTATTTCTATCAAAGTTGCCCACAAAAGGAAATGCACTCGATAGAAAGCAACTCTTTATTGATTTAAAAACCAGCATTACATACGCAGATTCATTTCTCCTTCCTTATGCGTTTCAAGCCACACGGCCCTTGTTCACAGGATTCATGGAAACGAAGCAAGGTGCCTTCATTTACATTCTTTTTAAATCTTGCCCCTTGATTGGGCCTCTCAGGTGAGTCCATTTTCAGTGCATGTAGGGACTTGTAGTTCCAAGGCATAAATTATTCCCTCCAGTGGGTTTGCTTCGTATTTCCCAAAAACTTATTTTGTTCATTTGACCCTCCAGTGGGCCTCTGAGTATGTATGCCAGTTTAAAATTAGTAACAAAAAACCTTCAAATCCCGCAATTAGGCTCTGAAGATTCCAGCCTCTCCAGTCCTCTCTGTGTTTCCGAGGCGGTGCAATCTCCACGGCAGGGCTGCCGTTCTGTATTTCTACCAAAGTTGCCCACAAAAGGAAATGCACTCGAAAGAAGGCGTACTCTAAAAGAGTTCTTTATTGATTCAAAAATCAGCATTACATATGCAGATTAATTTCTCCTTCCTTACGCGTTTCAAGCCACACGGCCCTTGTTCACAGGATTCATGGAAACGAAGCAAGGTGCCTTCATTTACATGCTTTTTAAATCTTGCCCCTATATATATATGTATATATTTTTTTATATAGCTTGCAAATCCTGAGCCAAATTCCTTTTCCTTGCGGACGGAAAATCAGGTACGGACCACAACAGCGTTTAGTGGATAAAGTGCTTTATTGAAATAGAGATTTCCACTGCATGACGCGTTTCGACCGGGTTACCCCGGTCTTGATCACATGACGTGCAAGGATATTACTGTGTCTTAAATAATGTGCTATACAATTGACCACTCCTCCTATAGTGACAGACATAGTAAACATACTATACAGCACCAAATAAGCATTAGAAAAAGTACATGTTAATACAAAAAATGTCTAAAGCAATGGCCACATCTAAAATAGTATTTACATTTTTACTGCAATTTAATTTAATTCTTTGAAATAAAGCCAAGTGGCCAAATTCATAAAATCTCTGATAATACAGGATTCTATTAAAATTGCAAGCCTGTCATGAGGAGTGAGGGTACTACAGTGCAAGTGCTGTTGTAATATAAAGTGCTGTTCGTGACACATAAAACCGTAGCTATTCAAACATCATAGCTACAAGGTACATGTTTGAGGCAGCCACTAATTACTCAAAGATGTAAATATCTAGGCTATAAATCAATCGCTACAAATGCAAGGTATACCTAAATCCAGTAAGAGTGACGCTTAGACCAAGACGACATTATATAAGAAACATGTGACATAGGAAACCATGCCTGACTGCATTGTTAATAGTACATTAATAATCAGGTTGGTGCCAATATACAGTACAAGATAAGGAAACAATGTGCAAATGCGCAATTTACAGTACCAAGAGATAGCAGCATATGAAGTGCAAGATTAAATTTCAACAAGGAAACAATGTGCAAATGCGCAAATACAGTGCCAAAAAATAGCAGCATAGTAAGTGATTGATAAAACACGAATGATGTGAATGTAAGCATAAATACATCCATACATACAAACACATAAATATATATATATATATATACACATGTGCAAAAATATCCAAAATTGTGCCTTCAATAAAACCGACCAAAACCGAGTCATAAAATTCCCATAAAACCAGTTAAAACCAAAATTGTTGGCTAAACAAGGTAAAACGGGGGTAAATAACAAGGTCCCATAGCCGGATTAACAAAAGCCGCCTGGATAAAAAACACATATATACACACTCATGTTTCACTGTACAGTTCATTTCATAATCCATGGCCAATCCACCAGATACATATAGTGGTGCCTGGGTGGGTATTGAATAATAACATCATAATCATAACACATTTATAAAAAATTGTGTAAATCTTCTCCCGTATTTAACCCATTTGGCATCTTAGTGTCAAGTGTCAGGATATAATGTGTCTCTAATTGTCGTAACTTCCTTTCCCTGTTTCCCCCTCTGGGTAACTTTGGGACTGCATCAATAACAAAATACATTAAATCTTTTAAGTTGTTATTGTGTACCAGGTTAAAATGTCGGGCAACAGGGTAATTGTGGTCCATATTGACAATGGCACGCAAATGTTGCAGGATACGGTTAAATACCTGCAACTTCGTGCTCCCCACATATTTGAGATGACAACTACACTCTAATACGTAAACCGCATGATCGGTGCGGCATGTGTACATGCCTTTGATTTGAACAGGTATCGGATCAAATGCATCTGTGTATTTCTGTTTGTTTACACCAAATTTGCAGGCTCGACAAACACTGCATTTATAAAAACCTGTTCTGTTGGATAACCAGGTAGTGGGTGTTGTCGAGACCTCAGGACTAGTTCTTACTAGAGTGTCCCTCATTGAGGGTGCCCTTCTAAATGTAATGGAGGGAGAGTCGGGCAATATATGCGAAAGAGTCATGTCAGTTTTGACTATGTGCCAATTATTGAGTATAATTTTTCTGACTTGAGATTCTTGATCACTAAATGTAGTTATGAATCTTATCGTGTTGATGTCATCTGAATTATCATTATTGCTCTCCAAATCAGCTTGACTAGTTGTAACCGATAACATTTCATTGGTGTTGGCCTTGGAAAGAGCTGTGTCTAAATCCTTGCTGCTATATCCTCTTTTTAAAAACCTTTGAGTGGCTTCTGCTTGGCAAAGTTTACGATCATTTTCAGTGCTGCAGATTCTTTTTATTCTGAGAAACTCGCCATAGGGAATACTTTTAATGAGATGTCTGGGGTGGGCACTATGGGCATGTAAAGTGGAGTTTCCAGCCGTGATCTTCCTGTGTAGTTTAGTTTGTATAGTATCATTACTGATATAAATTTCAACATCTAAAAATTCCACACTTTGGTCACTGATTTGTGCTGTAAATTGTAAATTAGAGTTATTAACATTGATTGAATTAACAAAACTCTCGGCTGATTCCAGAGTGCCATGCCAGATTACACAGATGTCGTCTATAAAGCGCCACCATTCAATAACGTGCGCATCAAACAGCTGTTTGTGAGTGTGCCTGAGGACATGCTCCTCCCACCAACCAACATGAAAACCCCCACACAGGTTATTTTAAAAAAATAAAAAGAAGCCCCGGGGGGTGGCGGTACCGGGGCTGCGGGAGGGCCGAGAGCCCTCCCGCATCATTTTTTATATTAAAGCCCCGGGGGGTGGCGGTCCCCGGGGGTTGGGGGGCCTTAGAGGCCCCCCACATCATAAAACTTAACCCTCCCATGCCCCCGGGACTTGGCCCACCCGGGGCCAATTGCTAAGAAGCGCGGGTGTCCGCGCTTTGTTTTTGTTTTTATCGGCAGGATCCGCGCACCGTAAGCGCATCCTGCTGATTTAAAAAAACATTTGGGGGCCCTGGGGTCCTTGTAGGACCCCTGTGCAGGCCTAGGGGGTCAGGGTGTTTCTACCCTGCCCCCTTTTGCGTATTGCGCACTTTTTTACTGCTTTCTTGTTCCTCGGTTCTACCGAGGAACAAGATGGCTGCCAACACTTCCTTATTTGGAGTGTTGACAGCCAATTAGCATGCAGCTCGTGGTCGGGAGGGTGCGCGGATCCTCCGTGCCTCTAAATATTGAAACTTTTATTTTGGATTTTCTCAGCAACTACTGAACGGATTTACACCATTTTTAAAAAGGGTGCTTTCTGAACCAAGCACTACCTTTTTGCCAAATTTGGTGTAATTCCGTTCAGCAGTTTTTGCTGTAGCCTTGCATAAAGTTTCCTATGGGAAATCGATTTTTTCACTCTTATTTTTTGAATTTCTCCGCAACTACTGAACGGATTTACACCATTTAAAAAAAGGTCGCTTTCTGAACCAAGCGCTACCTTTTTGAAAAATTTGGTGTAATTCCATTCAGCAGTTCGGGCTGTAGCCGTGGCTAAAATTTCCTATGGGAATTAAGATGGAGAAAACGGAGAAAATGCGTTTTGGGACCCCCCTTTTTTCTCGGCCCCCGCTTGACGAATCAACCCGAGACTTTCAGGGTAGGAGCGGAGCGCCCCAACAAGTTGGAAGCTTTCGCGAAGGTTCGTCAACCGGCGCAAGAGTTATTTCAAATAGAATGTTGCGGATTTCCTATGGATAAAGGTCCTAACTATAACTATCTACTGGCGACCGCCAGTAGATAATATATATATATATTTCTACCAAAGTTGCCCACAAAAGCACTCGATAGAAGGCGAACTCTAAAAGAGTTCTTTATTGATTCAAAAACCAGCATTACATACGCAGATTCATTTCTCCTTCCTTACGCGTTTCAAGCCACACAGCCCTTGTTCACAGGATTCATGGAAACGAAGCAAGGTGCCTTCATTTACATGCTTTTTAAATCTTGCCCATTGATTGGGCCTCGCAGGTGAGTCCATTTTCAGTGCATATTGGGACTTGTAGTTCCAAGGCATACATTATTCCCTCCAGTGGGTTTGCTTCGTATTTCCCAAATACTTATTTTGTTCATTTGACCCTCCAGTGGGCCTCCGAGTATGTATGCCAGTTTAAAATTAGTAACAAAAAACCTTCAATCCCGCAATTAGGCTCTGAAGATTCCAGCCTCTGCAGTCCTCTCTGTGTTTCCGAGGCAGTGCAATCTCCACGGCAGGGCTGCCGTTCTGTATTTCTATCAAAGTTGCCCACAAAAGGAAATGCACTCGATAGAAAGCAACTCTTTATTGATTTAAAAACCAGCATTACATACGCAGATTCATTTCTCCTTCCTTATGCGTTTCAAGCCACACGGCCCTTGTTCACAGGATTCATGGAAACGAAGCAAGGTGCCTTCATTTACATTCTTTTTAAATCTTGCCCCTTGATTGGGCCTCTCAGGTGAGTCCATTTTCAGTGCATGTAGGGACTTGTAGTTCCAAGGCATAAATTATTCCCTCCAGTGGGTTTGCTTCGTATTTCCCAAAAACTTATTTTGTTCATTTGACCCTCCAGTGGGCCTCTGAGTATGTATGCCAGTTTAAAATTAGTAACAAAAAACCTTCAATCCCGCAATTAGGCTCTGAAGATTCCAGCCTCTCCAGTCCTCTCTGTGTTTCCGAGGCGGTGCAATCTCCACGGCAGGGCTGCCGTTCTGTATTTCTACCAAAGTTGCCCACAAAAGGAAATGCACTCGAAAGAAGGCGTACTCTAAAAGAGTTCTTTATTGATTCAAAAATCAGCATTACATACGCAGATTAATTTCTCCTTCCTTACGCGTTTCAAGCCACACGGCCCTTGTTCACAGGATTCATGGAAACGAAGCAAGGTGCCTTCATTTACATGCTTTTTAAATCTTGCCCCTATATATATATGTATATATTTTTTTATATATATATATTCGCCCGTTATAGTTAGGTGAGCTAACTATAACTCGTGCCCCGCAATGCACTGCTGATGACGTCACATATTACATCACTCATGACATGGTCAGTGACATCACTGATGACATCTCAAATGACATCACTCATGACATCACTGATGACATCATCCATGTGATAATCTGATGCACCTCCTCACACCCTAATATAACCTTTGATACACCCACTCTAAAATACAGACTACCATTTTCGAAACCATAGACACACCAATACCAGTTACTACATACCCACTCACTGATTCCTAGGTCTACACACACATCCACTCATTCACCCATACAGTCACTCATTCATGCAGTCACTCATCAATACAGCACTATTATATGCACTTATACACCTATACAGACACTCACACACCACCACTCACTCATAGAGTTACTCACACACATAGTCAGTCATGCAAAGAATCAATAACACTCCCATTTACTCACCTATACAGTTATACACACACCACCTCACTCATTTATACAGATACTAACACATACTTACTCTCTTATACAATCACTGACATAAGCACACACTCATCCATACAGCCACTCTCACAATCACTCACTCTCACATGTAGTCATTTATATAGTCCAACACTCACATATACAGCCTTTCACATATGTAGTTACTCACACATGTACCACTGAGACATCCATTCACTCACCAACACACCCATTCACACACTCACCCACCCATACAGCCCTTCACAGATGCACTCTTGAACCCATACATCCAGTGAATCACCCACTCAGACATCTATGCACAGAGTTGCACACCCCTCCACCCACCCACACAGACACGCAGGCACCCATACAGGTACTCAGACAGCCAATCATTAACCCATATAGACACTCATGTAGCTACACACCAATCCATGCAACCGCTTACACACCAACTGGCAGACTGATACAGACATTCACACAGATTAGTCATTCACCCATGCATTCACTAAGACATGTTTAATCACTCACGTACACAGTCAGTCACGCACCCAGTAAATCATCAATTCAGACACTCATAAACCCACTCATTCTTCAATACACCTTGGCGTATATATATAACATTCTTAAACTTTTAAAAAACACTCAGTCACTGGATGATGTCATCAGTGATGTCATCAGTGATGTCATTTGAGATGTCATCAGTGATGTCATCAGTGATGTCACTGACCATGTAATGAGTGATGTAATATGTGACATCATCAGCAGTGCATTGCGGGGGTGCGAGTTATAGTTAGCTCAACTAACTATAACGGCCGAATTTCTCTGGTTTTGTACGAGTGAAATGTCAAACTAACTATAACGTCCTTGAAATCTGTGGTTTTGTCAGTGAATTTCCATGGTTTTTTAAAATGCTAATTTCTAACTATAACACCCTGAAACCTATGGTTTTTTCAGTGTATTTCAAAGGTTTTTTAAATGCTAATCCCTAACTATGACGTCCCTGAAACCTGTGTTTTTTTCAGTGAATCTCTAAGGTTTTTTAAATGCTAATTTCCAACTATGCCTACATGGGTAGGACATGTGCAGAAAGAGGAAGGAAGGTGCAGAAAGAAGCAAGAGAAATGCAGAAAGAGGCAATAGAAGGCCAGAAAGAGGAAGAAAGGTGCAGAAAGAAGTAAGAGAAGTGCAGAAAGAACCAACAGAGGTGCAGAAAGAGGCCTACTTTGACTGTACCTTACAACAGACTCATACAAAGTACCCTAATCACTAATCCTTCTCCGAAGATGTCTTTAACCTCACTTATCTCTTGAAGGTTCACTATTAATCGACTGGCCAGAATGTTAGGCCTACCTACCAAATATAAAACAGCAATCCTAAGCATATCACTGTTGTAAGTCTGACCAAGTTTGTGAAGGTATGCATGCGTGTCTCTGCTTTTACCAAGTGACATGTTACATAAAAATAAACATAGAAATACTTGAATACCTGTGTTTCAAACAGCATACTCTGTAAATTTGTGAAAAAAAAGAAAAGGTGTATGCATTTCTTCCTGCTCATAATACAGGGCACATAGGTATTCAATAGTATATTTGAGGGGCTCTATAACACATATATATACATAAGACATGTCTGCCTGGGCAACTGAATGACAGAGCAGAACTGAGAAAATTTGACCTATAGGAGAAGTTACCCGCTTTATAAGCTGCCTTCTTCAGATGCATAACACATGTAAGAATACATATACAAGTAGACATATACCTCAGTCACGAGAGCACACAGACCTTTAAACTTGACAGCTTGCACTTCACATTTGAGTACAGAAAGAGGCACAAGAAGTTCAGAAAGAAGCAAGAGAGTTGCAGAAACAGGCAAAAGAGGTGCAGAAAGAGGGAACACTGGTACAGATAGAGGCAAGAGAGGTGCAGATAGAAGCAAGAGGGGTTCAGAAAGAGGCAAGAGGGGTATAGAAATTTGCAAGAGAGATGCAGAAAGAAGCAAGAGCAGTGCATAAAGAACCAACAGAGGTGCAGAAGGAGGCAAGAGGGGTGCAGAAAGAGGCAATAGAAGTGCAGAAAAAAGCAACAGAGGTGCAGAAGGAGAGAAGAGAACTGCAGAAAGAGGCAAGAAAGTTGCAGGAACAGGCAAGAGAGGTGCAGAAAAAGGGTACAGGGGTGCAGAAAGAGGCAAGAGAGGTGCAGAAAGAGGGAAGAAGGGTGCAGAAAGAGGCAAGAAGAGTGCAGAAAGAAGCAACAGAAGTGCAGAAAGAAGCAAGAGAGGTGCAGAAGCAGGCAAGAAAGGTGCAGAAAGAGGGAACAGGGAGCAGAAAGAGGCAAGAGGGATACCAACATTTGCAAGAGAGGTGCAGAGAGAAGCAAGAGCAGTGCAGAAAGAAGCAAGAGAAGTGCAGAAAGAAGCAAGAGAGGTGGACAAAGAGGGAAGAGGGATGCAGAAATTTGCAAAAGTGGTTCAGGAAGAAATAAGAATAGTGCAGAAAGAACCAACAGAGGTGCAAATAGAGGCAACAGGGGTGCAGAAAGGGGTAGGAGAATTGTACAAAGAGGCAAGAGGGGTACAGAAAGAGGCAGGAGGGGTGCAGAAAGAAGGAAGAGAAGTGTAGAAAGAAGCAACAGAGGTGCTGAAAGAGGCACGAAGGGTGCATAAAGAGGCAAGAGAAGTGCAGAAAGAAGCAACAGAGGTACAGAAAGAGGCAAGAGTGGTTCAGAAAGAGGGAAGAGAGGTGTAGAAAGAGGCAAGAGAGTGGCACAAAGAGGGAAGAAGGGTGCAGAAAGAGGCAAGAGGGGTGCAGAAAGAAGCAAGTGAGGTGTAGAAAGAGGCAAGAGAGGTGCAGAAAGAGGCAAGAGAGGTGCAGAAACAGGCAAGAGAAGTGCAGAAAGAGGCAAGAGAATTGCTGAAAGAAGCTACAGAGGTGTAGAAAGAAGCAAGAGACGTGCAGAAAGAGCAAGAGAGGTGCAGAAAGAGGGAAGACGAGTACAGAAAGAGACAACAGGGGTGGAGAAAGAAGCAAGACAGGTGCAGAAAGAAGCATGGGAAGAGCAGAATGAAGCAACAGGGTGCAGAAAGAGGCAAGAGAAGTACAGAAATAAGCAACAGAGGTGCAGAAGGAGGCAAGAGAACTGCAGAATGAGGCAAGAGAGTTGCAGAAACAGGCAAAAAAGGTACAGAAAGAGGGAACAGGGGTGCAGACAGAGGCAAGAGAGTTGCAGAAAGAGGTAAGAGGGGTGCAGAAAGAGGCAAGAGGGGTGCAGAAATTTGCAAGAGAGGTGCAGAAAGAAGCAAGAGCAGTGCAAAAGAACCAACAGAGGTGCAGAATGAGGCACGTGAGGTGAAGAAGGAGGCAAGAGAACTGCAGAAAGAGGCAAGAGAGTTGCAGAAACAGGCAAAAGGGGTGCAGAAGGAGGTAACAGGTGGGCAGACTGAGGCAAGAGAGGTGCAGAAAGAGGGAAGAGGGGTGCAGAAAGAGGCAAGAGGGATGCAGACATTTGGAACAGATGTGCAGAAAGAAGCAAGAGCAGTGCAGAAAGAACCCACAGAGGTGCAGAAAGAGGCAAGAGGGGTACAGAAAGAGGCAAGTGAAGTGCAGAATGAAGCAAAAGAGGTGCAGAAAGAACCAACAGAGGTGCAAAAAGAGGCAAGAGGTGTGCAGAAAGGTGTTTATTTATTTATTATTTATTTAACGGGAGGGGGGCCGCGTAGCCCCCCTTCCCTGGGCCACTTCTGGCCCCAGGGACCCCATCCCCCGGGGCCTGGCCAGCTTTTATTTTTTATTTTAGAGGGGGGCCGTGTGGCCCCCTCCTGAGGCCAAATACGGCCCCGGGGACCACATCCCCCGGGGCCGGCCTTCTGTTTTTTTTTCATTTTAATAAATAAATTAAAGGGGAGGGGGCCGTGTGGCCCCCCTCCCGGGCCACTTCTGGCCCCGGGGACCCCATCCCCTGGGGCCGGCACTCAGGTTGGGGACCGCGGGGGAGCCCCAATGCCCTGCGGTCCCAGCCGTCTCCCCGCCTCCTGTGGGAGCCGGCATTGCTGTTGGACAAGGGGAGCTGCTGACATTCAGCTCCCCTTGTCCAAAAGCAATCTGCTCTTGCTTCCATGAAGCGGAGCATAGTTTGCAATGACAGGGCGGGAGGCCATTGCAAACTGCAATGTCCCGGGGGTGGGCACCCTGGGGCATTGCTGGAGCCGGCCCTGGGGGGTGGCTATCCCCAGGGCCATAGAGGGCTCCAGGAGGGGGGCCGCGCGGCCCCACTCTCAACCTGTAAATAGCCCTGGGAGGTGGTGTCCCCGGGGCAGCGTGGGGGGCCGCATGCCCCCGTGCATAATAAATAAAGCCCCGGGGCGGTGGCGGTCCCTGGGGCTGCGGGGGCCCCTGCGGGCCCCCGCACCCTAATAAAACATTGCCCCAGGGACTTGGCCCACCCGGGGGGTTAAAGAAATGAAGCGCGGGAGCCCGTGCTTCGTTTTTTTAAAATATCTTCGGCCGGATTCGCGCACCCAGCACGATTTCAGCTGAAAATATTTTTTTAAAATGCTTTTTTGGGCCCTGGGGGTCCCTGTAGGACCCCCTGAGCAGGCCTAGGGGGTCAGGGTGTTTCTACCCTGCCCCCTTTTCTTGTTTTTTATCCTTTTTTCACCTTTTTTCTTGTGACTCGGTTTTACAGAGTCACAAGATGGCTGCCAACACTTCTTGGTTTGGAGTGTTGACAGCCAATCAAAATGAAGCTCTGGAGGGTTCGCGAACCCTCCACGGCCACCAGATATCGATATTTTTATTTTTTTAATTTCTCAGGAATTACTGGACGGATTTGCACCATTTAAGAAAAAGCACGCTTTCTGAACCAAGAGCTACCCTCTTGCCAAATTTGGTGTAATTCTGTTTAGCAGTTTGGGCTGTAGCTTTTTCTAAAGTTTCCTATGAAAATTAACATGGAGAAAATGCGTTTTGGGACCCCCTTTTTTCTCAGCCCCCGCTTGACGAATCACCTCGCAACTTTCAAGACAGGAGCTGACCGGGGCGCCCCATCAGTTTTGAAAATTTCACGTAGATTCGTCAAACGGCGCCAAAGATATTGCCAAATCAAAAAACGCTTTTCCTATGGAAACTAGGTCCTAACTATAACTACCCACTGGCGACCGCCAGTAGGTAATAGATATATATATATATATATATATATTAGTTTAATATACTTTTAAACTTTTAAACTTTTCCCCATACTTTACCATACAGAGATTTACAGTTGTAATTGCACTTTAAGAATGGGTCATAAAAGCCCTTTTGAAAGTCACCAAGAGTTTGCCAATATGCAAAATGCATTTGTACAGTGCACAAAGACGTTCTGACATCACTGTACTTGTGATTTTGTAAATCAAAGGCTTTGTGACAATAAAACATAATTGTTCATCTGGCCCCAAACTTTGAAATGATGAATCATTTGGTTTCAGTTAAATGTCGGTGTGCCAAGGGCTTCTTTCTACAGCACTTGCATGAGCAAAGAGTGCATTTAAAATTCAACACAACTCATGATTTTTACACACAAATGATTCTATTTCAATGCACTGTACATGCAGTATGTACACAAATAGAATTGTCTATAATTGAAAAATGTGTTTTGGGAAATTTCTCTTAAGATAATATACTGCTCATGAAAGTGCTCATGGGCTCCAAAAATCAATGTATATCCTACTGCACTGTGACAGGGATGTATTATGAATGTATAACTCACTAGGGAGGGTTAGCCTTGCTTTCATGAATCTTGTTTTTGTCTGCGAGATTGCTGCATGGACAAAGTATATCTCACAGCTACACCCATAATGAAGCAGGCCACAGGTGGTACAGGTGGGTGAGGACCCAACAAAATATCCTACAAAACGTATTGATCACACCGATTTGCCTGGGTGTAGATCTTACACTTGGTTGAGCTATACTTTGGGCCATGCAACAATCTCGTGGCCAAAAACAAGATTCATGAAAGCAAGGGTAACCCTCCCTAGTGAGTTATACTAATGCAAATTTGGGAGGCAGAGGGTTCCTAACCAGTCATGTGCTTCTCACTCCTCCAAGAGTGACATGTATTGTGAATGGCCATTCGATTTTTAATCTATGTCATTGTTTTTTATCAACAGCTTTTTATGCCTGAAATACAATGAGTTTATCTACATAAAGTTGAGCCGGTCATTCATCACATATTTTTGAGAATTTGTTATTTCTATAACCTTTTATAAATGGAAATGTCTATTTTCCCAACTGCCAGCATTATAGTACACAATCTCTGTTATATACCCAACGGCCAGCAAAATAATGCATAATCTCTGCTGTTTAGCCAGCCATGGACTGGATAATAGAGATGATGTACAATTTGACTAGCAGTCAGAGAAACAGTGTGAAGGAGGTCTTTATTTAGCCGGCCATAAAGAAAAAAGAGACTCCAGGCAATGGATGTGTAGTGGCTATCTTGTAATGAGTATGCAACATGTGCATAATTTGAAAGTGAGTGCATTTACAAGTTTACAATAGTTTGTAAAAAGGTAAGTGCATGAATTTAGCTAAGCTGTTTACAGATGAAAAAACATAAAATCCATTTAAAATAAAAACATTAGCAAAGAATGCTGATTATGGTTTTAAAACATGTTACATAAATGTTTTATTCACTGATGACAATACATTGTTTTTTTTTTATTTTCATGGTGCTCTTTTGGATGGTTTGTGAGGGCTGGGCTCTTTTTGGGCTCCCTATAGAGGCCTTGTATAGTTGTAGGCTTCTGTATAGGGGGGTTGTGCTTGGTTAGCATTTCAAATCAGGCAACACAGCAGCAGTCAACAAGCAGCAGCAAACAGGGAAGGATACACACAGTTGGTAATTGGTGCCTGGGGGCACAGTGCTTATGGGCACTTGCAGGAGGATAATTGAGCGAGACACTGTAATGGGGCTGCTTTGGAATGGGGAAGTGAAACCAGTCGACAGGTAAGTAATTTTTCAGGATAATTCACAGAAGGAGTTAACTCTGCTGCCTGTAAATAAACACACTTTTTCATACTATTCACCCAGCTGAATAGATTAAGGCATTGATGCTTATTGGTCCCATGTCCCCTCCAGTCACACTGATATTTTAGTCACCTGCACAACGCATCTTGGGAATAGTATTTTGATTTTTAACATGTTAAGCAGTGTTTTGAGTGGGAAAGGTCCTGTCTCTACTGGGCCCACATTTCTGTACTGACAGTGCTGTTGCAGCAAAAGAAATCTGGAAGCCCAAAAACAAATCTGTGTGACAGGCTTGGAGGCTGTACCTGACGAAAGTTATTGTGGAAGGGGCGCTGGGGAAGGAAGCAGTGGGAGGAGGAGGATGAAAAGTAAGAGAATAAGGGCTAAGAGGTGGACCACTAGGAGGGCTAGGAATAGGATGCCCACAGCCACGACAACCAGGACAAGAAGAACCAGGCCCAGGGAAATCTAATCTATGAGGACCAGGGTTAGCAATGCCAGAGGGGACCAATAACAAATAGCGATGAGGAACAGAACATTGAAATACAACACTAGGGGTACCGGAACAGGATGTGAAGGATCAGGAGGTCCAGGAGGATGTGGAACAGGAAGATCTGGACCCAATGGGCAAGGGCCCAAAGGAACAAAATGACTAGTGGTAGAAGGAACAAAAGGCCCTGACCCATAACAACAAGAAGGGCCATGAGGACAAGTTATTGCAGAGCCATACGGTCAAGAAGCAGGAGCACGTGGGCCAGGAGGATCAGGACCAGGTTGAAGAGGACTAAGAGCAGGACCTGAAGAGCAATGGGCAGTATGCCCAGGATAATAGGATAAGCAGCAAAGGGATTAGGATGAATGAAGGGGGCAGTACCAAGGGCACCAGGAAGGCCAGAGCAAGAGGACTAGGTAGACCAAAAGGATCATGATCAGGAGGACAGTAAACAGGCCTAAGACTTTCATGAAGATCAGGACCTAGGGGATGAGGGCACGGACTACCAAGTGTGACAGAGCAATCATTACAAGTATCAGGACCAGGATGAGGAAGATCTGAGGTAAGAAGGCCAATCAGCATCAGGAAGACCAAGAGAAATGGACAGTGGTAAGCAGGAGGACCAGGACCAAAATGACCAGACTCAGGAGGACCCGAGCAAGGAGAACCTGGATTAAGAGAACCTGGATCAATGGCTGCAGTACAAGTAGGACTAAATGGATAAGGGACAGATCGAGGAGAACAAGGACAACCAAAACCAGGAGGACAAAGGCAAAGAGTGTCAGGACATGAAAAGCAAGATGGAACATGACCTGCCGTACCAGAGCTAGGAGGTAGACAGTGAGGAGAACCAGGACAAGGTGACTAGGACCAAGAGGACCAAAAAGAAACAGGGCCAGATTGGCCAAGACTGGAGGAATCAAGAAGGGCCATGATGGCCAAAAGGCAAAGTTTATGATAACAAGCACAATTGGACAAGGAGAAACAGGATGACCAGGATTGGGAGTCCAAGACTGAGATAGCAGGTGGGTCAAGTCAGGAGAACTAGGTCCAGGAGAACCCATACTATAAGGAACAAGAGGATCATGGACAAAGGGTACAGAATCACGAGAAGGACAAGGACTATGAAAAACAGGAATAGCATGACCTTAATCAGGAGTGCCAGGTAGCTGAGAGCAGGGACACAAGCAACCAGAGTCAGAAGGAGAAGATCAAAGGAACCAGGAAACAAAGGACTGAGGGGCGCAGGAAAATCAGGGCAAAGAAGATCAGGACTTTGAGTACCAGGACCAAGAGGACAAGGCTCAGAAGGTCCCAAACAAAAAGAACCAGGACCAAGAGGGTCCAGACCATTGGGTGTAGTAACAGAAGAACCATGAGGACAAGGTACAGGGCCAGGAGGACAAGCATGATCCAAAGCTGTAAGACAGAGCAAAGAGGGCAAGGCATAAGAGGTCCAGGTCACAAGAGTCCAGATAGGTTGAGGGTATCAGCAGGACCAAGAACTCATGTACTGGGAATCAGATGAGCAGAGTGAGAAGGATAAGAAGGACCAGGTTAAATGGATGAGGGTCAAGAGAATCAGAGGGAAAAGAAAGAGCTAAAAGAAGGCAGCCTGAAAGGACCTGGATGGCCAGACAGACCAGAACCAAGAGGATTAGGCATACAAAGATGAAAATAAGGAGGGACCAGAAACAAAAGGATCAAGTCTAGATGGCACGAAACCAAGAAGAGAACACGGGCTGTGAGGATGAGGTATAGGAAGACCATAGCTAAGTAAACCAGACTGAGAGTGAGGAAGGCTAAGAGAACAAAAGAACAAGAGACCTAAAGAATAAAGAGGAGATAGTCAGGCAACCATAGCCAACAGGACAAGAGCTAAGAGGCCAGGGTAATGAGGACCAGTGGGGACAAAATCATGAGGAAAAGAAAGCTCTATTCACAGAGTCCCACATTTTCAGGACCTGACATACCAGGACAAGCAGGACTAGAATGAAGAGGAAAAGGAGTACCAGGACAAGAAAAGACAGGAGCCATGATGACCATTTGGGTGGCTAAGAACGCCTAAGAACAGGATGAACGTAACAAGAAGGATCAGGATAAAGTGGACAAGTTGTCCAAGATGACAACCAGCAAGAGGACCAGGGCCAAACTTATCATGACATGTTAGAGGAGGACCCAGAGAACTAGTCCGGTCAGGTATAGGTGGACTAGGGCCATTAAGACCTGGAGCCAGATGGGGGGATTAGGTGGACTAGAAAGATCAGAATAAGCAGGACCAGGAACAGGGCTAGGAGGGTCAGACAGGTCAGAACCAAGTGAACAGGATCTGAATTTCCAAGTGGAGCAGCAGGGCTAGGAACTAGAGCATTCGGACCAGGCTGGTGAGGATCAGGGGAAAAAAAACAACCAGAGCCATGAGGACCACTGGGACCAGATCAGGACCAAAATGACCAAGCCCAGCCCAAGAGGACCAAATAAGGAGGACCGGGACCAGTGGAGGCAGTACCAGGTGGACCACAAGGACCAGGCACAGGGAATCAAGATGACTCAAACCGGGAGGACTAGGAGTGTGTGCCAGCCCTAGGAGAACCAGAACAACAGGGCTAGGTGGAAAAGGACTAGCAGGATCAGAATGAGGATCAGTAATACCAGGATCAGGAGGCTCAGGATGGCCAATACAAGGATGAGCCAGGAGCAGTGTCAGAATAACCAGGGTCAGGAAGGACTACAACCAGGAAACCCAGATTCAGGAAACCAGTACTAGGTTTACCAGAAATAGTTTGACCATGGCCAGGAATTAGGATCAGGAGAACCAAAACAACAAAAATGCTCCTCTCGCACTGGGGCAAGGAAATAAAGATGCAGCGCTCAAGAGGAGCTGTGCCCTCGACAGTCCCAGGGCAAGGTCTGGGCCCAGGCAGGCCAGCACACAGGGCCCTCCAGCAGGGAGGCAGTGCCTCGTGGCGGTTCCTCCTAGGGCACAGCAGCAGCAGGTCGCAAGGAAGCACAAAGAGCACAACTTTTCATGGGGTCACAGCCCACATATTTATACACCATATTTGCTTGGTCTGCCCTGGCACAGGGCTTGGGGGAACCAGCCTAAACTGGTTCTGGGGGGTTTTGGAGCACGTTGTTGACAAGGCTCCTCTTCCCCTTTGTCAGGTGGGGGCTCATCATCAGACACACCACAGGGGGGCGGAGCCAGCATTCACATAGGCAGGCACAGCCCTATTCAGGGTCAGGGGACTACTCCTCCCACTACTCCAAATGCAGATGCCCTATTCAGCCTAGCGCTGACTCCCCCTGCCCCTCATGGAGCCACAGACACACCTCACCAGCCCCTGTCACTCCAAAGCCAGACATGCAATCCACATCAGGCAGACAGACACATAGCACACAGAAATGCCAACTTCTAAAAGTGGCATTTCTAAAATAGTTATAACAAATCTGCGCACACCATTGCGTAGCATTTATTATCACTATTCCAAATATACCAAACTTGACCACGCTGCTCCTCTCATATCAGGAATTACCACTGAAACACTTATCAGGGAATCCCCAATGCATTCCTATGGGAGGGCAGCCTCACAGTAGTGAGAAACCAAAATGGCTGTTTGTCACTACCAGGACATGTCACACACTTAAGGTACATGTCCTACCTTTTACTTACAATGCACCCTGCCCATAGGGCTAGCTAGGGCCTACCTTAGGGGTGACTGACATGCAGTAAAAAGGGGGGTCACAGACATGGCACACACTTTAGGTGTCATGTCACAGCGGCAGTAACACTGTGCGCACAGACCCTGCAATGGCAGAGGCCTGAGACAGATTTGAAAGGCTACATTGGTGGGTGGCGCAATCAGCGCTGCAAGCCCACCAGTAGCATTTAATTTACCAGCCACGGGTATAGGAGATACCACTTTACAAGGGACTGACAGGTAAATTAAATAGGCCAAACAGGTGTAGACCAATCTTTACCATATTTACCACAGAGAGCACACGCACTTTACACTGAACAGCAGTGCTAAAGTGTCCAGAGTCCTAAAACCACCAACACCATGTCAGAAATAAGGCTAGGAGAAAGGCAAAAAGTTCAGGGATGACCCTGCAAAAAGGGCCAAGTCCAACACAACCCCCTTCCAGCCAAAACGCAGGGTAGACCAATCACCACCTTGATGGGCTTCCCTGCTTTGGGCGATAGAACACGGACGCGGGCCCGCAACTGCAGGAACACCTTCCAGTTCTACGCCACTCTGAACCCATGTGGTTCCCTCTGTCAAAGCTCCCAGGACCAACTAGGCTACCCCACTGGTACTCCCTAGTTGTCCTCAGCCAGGACCAGGCCCTAGGCCATCCAGATCCTGGTCTCTGGTCCTCGCCAATCCACAGAGTGGGGGGCAGGAACTCCTGGCACATAGTAACCATTCTCCACTCTTCCTCTCATCAGTGCAGTTCCAAACTGCCACTGATCCTCCAACCTAGGGTCCGCACCCTCAGGCTGACCAGAAGTCACGGGCAAGGCTCTCCTCCCCCTACCTCTCCTTCTGGGGTTCAGCACTCTCCTCCTATGAGAAGCAACCTCAGAACACAACTCACCCACCAGTTCAGGGCCTTGACCCTGCAACTGATCTACCAACCTGGGATCTAAACCCTCAGGTTGTACCGGGGTCAGAGGCGAGGACTACCTCCCTCTGCACCCCCTTCCAGAGTTCTGCACCCTCCCAACTGGAGTGGTACCCCTAGAAGCAACATCGGTCAGGACACTGCTTACAGTTGTCCTTCCCTCCAGGTCAGGCATAACCTGTACCTGGCCTCCCAACCCAGGGACTGAACCCTGCGGTTGAACACTTGCCAAGCGAACCAGGACTTCCTGGGGAGCACATATGCCCCCCACAAGGGTGACACATAACTCATGTGTCGTGTGACAGTCTGCCTGGTGCAGATCTCCCGACCCCTGTCCATCTGACAGTGCATGAAGATCCCCCAGGACAGAAGTGGTGTCACCATGGTCATTCCTTGGAGACTCAGCCCTTCTGGCTGGCCCCTGACCCACTGGTTCTTCCACTCGGGACTCTTTCCCCCTCTCACCCCTCAATCTGGACTTCTGCACCCTCCACTTAGGAGTGGCACTGCCAGACACCAGAACTGATGGAGGCCTGCTTACAGACACTCCCAGTTCACCCAGATCCCCCTCAACGGGCGGCCAATCAGGACAGACTAGGCTCCCTACCTGGTGTTCCCTTAAGGAATCATCCAGGCACTGAGACTGAGGTTGGGCACTATCGGGACATATCCCAGTCTCACTCCTTCTCCTCGAAGACAGGACGTGAGGCCCTACACCCCTCCCACTACAATGGGACCAAGCTGGGCTACTCTGAACCTCTTCCACCACTCTGGGCTGGAAGATACCTGAGCCACTCCTCTTAGGGTCACTCCCCAATGCCTCTTCAGAGCCTCTGGCAACCACCCAGAGGTCTGCCTCCCATGCAAGCTCCCTGGGATCAGAGAACTCACACTCCAACAGGTGTTGGCGCAACCCCGGAAAACAATTACTGAACATGTGCTCTCTGACAACCAGATTGAACAGCCCTTCAAAATCATTTGCCGTGCTAACCATCACCCAATCCTCCAGTGCATCACAACACACATCCACAAACTCCCCCCAAGACTGGTGAGACAGTTTTCTATTGCCCCTGAACCTCAACCTGCACCCTTCTTCCCGGGAACCAGGCACCATACTCTGGGATCTGGGAGTGGGACTTCCTGCACTGGACTCCATATTGCTGCCACCACTGGACCCCACCCTCACTGGTGAATCCAGACAACTAAAACTGCACTCAGGGGATAATCTACCCTCCAGAGCTAGTTTCTCCCTGGCGAAGGCCCTCTCAGCCTCCGCCATCCTCTCCTGCGCTAGGACCCTCTCAGTCTCTAGCTTTTGCTCTTCAAGGCCTAACGCCTTGAGACTCAACTCCTGAGCCAATAATGCCTTTTTCTCCTCTAAGGCTAACTTCCTATTCTCCAACTCCAATTTCTGAGCCTCCACATTCTCATAGCTCTCCTTCTGGAGCTTCTGTAAAGCCAGCTCATGCTCCCTTTCTTCCCTCCTATCTACCAACTCCTCTGGGTACAGGGAAAGGGATGGGGCACTTCCCCCGGCACTGGACCCAGCAAGGGACTCCCTATCTATGGGGTCCTCACTCTCTACTGGCGTCCCTGTCCTGTCATCTTCTTCCTCCTCTTCAGACTCTTCAGGGTTACCCTCAGACCCACTACCCTCTTGGTATGCGGACTGGGAACCCTCCCTCTCCTGGTCCTCCAATGCCCATATTTTCTGTTCCCACTGGAGTTGGGTTTCCTGGAGGTCTTGCTGGGTGTCCCACCCATCCAGCACTGCTATGTCTCTCTCCTCACAGAACCCCTTTAACTCCAACATACTGTATCTGCACAGATCAGTTATAATAAAGGCAGAATCCATTTTGGCAAGGCACCAAATACACAGGTGCAACACGGGAGACCTAGGTGCAAGAGCTGAAGCAGGAATACACACTTCAAAAATGACACTTTCAAGGAGAAATAAAAAACTCAGGAAAAATAATCCCCAAACATGTGATTCTCTAAATGCAGAGCTTGTAGTGCAAACAGTTGTCGCTGTGGTATTGCGTAAATGCAAGTCCAACCAATGTTAGAAATGGGATTTCTGGTTGGCTAGGGCTTGCGCCTAAGCCAGGCAGAAACCACCACTCTAGTCAGGGCAAGGGAGTTACACGCTGAAGATAAAACCTGCTCACCCCCTTGGTAGCTTGGCACGAGCAGTCAGGCTTATCCCAGAGGCAATGTGTAAAGCGTTTGCGCAACACACACACACAGCAGCAACACACTAGGCACACTACAAAAGAAACTCCACACAAGGTTATATAAAAAATAGCCTTTGTATTATCCAAAACACATTAGAATTGTTATCACACAGATACACTGTGCCAACTGGCACTAGGCAATATTTGCAGGGGATTATGTACACCTGGCAGGGCCAATCGGGCCACTGTCAGAACCTTTTAGAAAACACTAGTAATAAGTAGTAAATAACAGAACCAGTAACTACTGGTATAATAATGACCTCAGCATTAGCAACATAAACACATTAGCATAGGTACCATGGGCAGAAATACATTATGCATAAAATCATGGTGCATAAATCATATTAGGGCCTAAACCTCCTAAACATAACCACATTACGCAATAGGCATCATAAGCCTAAACAGTGCACCACAGTAACACAGTAACACAGCACCTTAGGGACTTGCGCCCTATCACCATCAAGAAGATGACCCCCAGGCCAACTGGCCTTTCACTGGGGCTCAAAATGCCCTATGTCCATAAAGTCAGGGTGTAAGGTAGAGCCTTTCAAGTGGCACTGGGGCTGCAAAAGCAGCAAAAGCCAAGTGCGCAATGCACTGGGGGCGGGGGCTGTATCTCACCCCAGCCTGGCATCAAAATTAATATGCCCCCGTCGTTGCAGCTGCCCGCAACTGTGGTGCAGCTGTGAAGATCAATGAAGGCACTGGCCACAACTGCCTCTCAGTCCCACTCCGGGACCTCTACAACAATGCCCCCAAAAAAGGAAATCAGCATGGGCACCTCAGGGCCCCGGGGAGCGTCCACGCGGCTCCAGGCCCCGACAATGTACATCGGGGGAGCCCTACTCACCGGGACTCTGCGCACAAAGAATGCCCACTCGGTGCAGCTGCCCACACTTTCGCGGTGCAGCTGGGACAAGGAGCACAAGCACGGGTACAAGCACGATGCCCAATGGGAGCCCCACTCACTGGGACTCTCCTCGGACTGCTCTTGGCTCCTTCTGGCACGCAGGACTCCGATCGTCCCTCATTGCGGGGTAGGCTCCCACCTACCACTTGGCTTCTGCTCACCGGGGCAGGCTTGGAGGCTCCGTCTCCACTTGGGGCTCCCACCGGCACACGGGGGCCCCGCCTCCTTCCCCAGCATGCCTGGCATCCTCTTTCCTGCCGACTGGCCATACCCCCAACCAGGCCCAGCCGCCTGGCTTCCGGGTCGGGCCGCGGTGGTGATTTCTCCTTGCGGCGATGTGCGGGGTGGGCTCCCGCCTTCAAGAGGTATAAAACAGCGGGGTGGGCTCCCGCTCATGGAACCCAAATGCGGGGTAGGCTCTCGCCGATCCGTAAAACGCGGGGTGGGCTCCGGCTAATTAAATATGCATAAAAGCGGGGTGGGCACCCGCTTCCTTCAGCAATTGCGGGGGAATCCCCATGTCAGGATTCCCTCTATATTCGTCGCGGCCCAGCGCTGCAAATCAAGACAAAAATGCTCCTCTCGTCCGGGGGCAAGGAGATAAAGATGCAGCGCTCACGAGTCGCTGTGCCCCCAACAGTCCCAGGTCAAGGGCTGGGCCCAGGCAGGCCAGCACACACGGCCCTCCAGCAGGGAGGCAGTCCCTCGTGGCGGTTCCTCCTGGGGCCCAGCAGAAGCAGGTCGCAAGGAAGCACAAAAAGCACAACGTTTCATGGGGTCACAGCCCCCATATTTATACACCATATTTGCTTTGTCTGCCCTGGCACAGGGCTTGGGGGAACCAGCCTAAACTGGTTCTGGGGGGTTTTGGAGCACTTTGTTGACAAGGCTCCTCTTCCCCTTTGTCAGGTGGGGGCTCGTCGTCAGACACACCACAGGGGGGCGGAGCCAGCATTCACTTAGGCAGGCACAGCCCTGTTCAGGGTCAGGGGACTACTCCTCCCAGTACTCCAAATGCAGATGCCCTATTCAGCCTAGTGCTGGCTCCCCCTGCCCCTCCTGGAGCCCCACACACCTCACCAGCCCCTGTCATTCCAAAGCCAGACATGCAATCCACATCAGGCAGGCAGACACATAGCACACAGAAGTGCCAACTTCTAAAAGTGGCATTTCTAAAATAGTTATAACAAATCTGCGCACACCATTGCGTAGCATTTATTATCACTTTTCCAAATATACCAAACTTGACCACGCTGCTCCTCTCATATCAGGAATTACCACTGAAACACTTATCAGGGAATCCCCAATGCATTCCTATGCGAGGGCAGCCTCACAGTAGTGAGAAACCAAAATGGCTGTTTGTCACTACCAGGACATGTCACACACTTAAGGTACATGTCCTACCTTTTACTTACAATGCACCCTGCCCATAGGGCTAGCTAGGGCCTACCTTAGGGGTGACTGACATGCAGTAAAAAGGGGGGTCACAGACATGGCACACACTTTAGGTGTCACGTCACAGCAGCAGTAACACTGCGCACGCAGACCCTGCAATGGCAGAGGCCTGAGACAGGTTTGAAAGGCTACTTTGGTGGGTGGCGCAATCAGCGCTGCAAGCCCACCAGTAGCATTTAATTTACCAGCCACGGGTATAGGAGATACCACTTTACAAGAGACTGACAGGTAAATTAAATATGTCAAACAGGTGTAGACCAATCTTTACCATATTTACCACAGAGAGCACACACACTTTACACTGAACAGCAGTGCTAAAGTGCCCAGAGTCCTAAAACCAGCAACACCATGTCAGAAAAAAGGCTAGGAGTAAGGCAAAAAGTTCAGGGATGACCCTGCAAAAAGGGCCAAGTCCAGCACAGAGGAAATCCCTATAATTGGAAATAGCTTTTTAATAATGTGTTTTGTTGAATATTGAATGTGTTGTGAAAACATCATAAGTCAACCAAGCACCCAGAAATAAACTATGTGTGAGATCTTATATTGCCAGTTTATATAATTATCCACAATTTATTGCTTAATTTGGAACAAGAAAATAGAAAAACAGAACATCGAAAAAAAATACCTCATCTAGCAAACTATGATGAACGCACGTGGTAGACTGACTAAAGGGGAAATTATGAAATAGTCCCACGATCTTCAAAGACTTTGTTATTGTCAAAGGCATTTAGTAAAAAAAATAGAAAGTATTTCTGGTGTAATAACTATGCTGAGATTGTCTCTTTCCGACTTCTTTAGTGTGATCAATGATCAATTCATTGCATTCTTGTCTCCCTGCTTTTTCTGACATCCTCAAAATCATTGACTATTTGAGGGCTTCAGGATTTAAGATTTCTGAGTACAACAGTACATAGGCTCACAGTCAATCGGGTCTCTTGTCTTCATCCTTTTCCCTTTGTAGGGTCTCTCTGGCAGTGGACATGAGGCATTCATTCGTTTTCCAGGTCTGCATTCTTTCTGTATTCAGTTGGGCCCTGAATTTATTGTAGGGTCACGTCCCAAAATCAGATTCACCAGAACATTCCTTGGAGTAAAATTTCCTGCCTCCTTAGGGCCATCTCCTTCATATGGTCTCATGGCTATTTTAGGGGATGTTATGCGTCTGGACTTCTTTCCCTTCCTATTTTTCTGAAACAAGGTAATGAAATAAGTATCTTGGCCGTCACTGGTTCAGAATGTCATACCACTTAGGACTATATGATTGCATCACACCAACTTTTAAAACATACTACTTCATTTCCGGGCATGGAAATCAATTCACTAAAATGGCAGAGGTTGCAGAAGTAACATTATGCACCTCGGATACCCCAATGCCAGCAGAGGGCTGGCACTTTGTCTCACACATATCTCCTTAACACTCTTCATTTTGTTACAGTGGGATTAGTGGAATGGGGAGGAGTGGGAACCACACAATATACACAGGACTCTAACAGTGCTGTGTATTTTCTGTTAATGCTGATGCTGTGATTGGCCCTGAGACTAAAGGAAGCATGGAGAGTGCTAAGGGCACAAAGGGGTAAGTGAGGTACAGCAGTTGTTACCTATGCTAACCATAGCTGATATCCATATTTTAAGAGAAAGTTCAGTTTGTCAAAAAAACTCTATAATTAGGATATATTTGCAGATAACCTTACATTCCCTTCCTCTTTTAAGCCGTAAGGAAAGCCACTTTAAAATCTCCCCGAGCTGTTCTCCTTGCTATTTTCAAGTTGAATTCCCTACAATGGAAAGTATACAGCACAAAATGGCTTTTCAGCAGCATGCCCCCAGCGTGCTTCTTAACTAAAAATTGTCAAGTCACTTCAGTACTTTTCCAAGGCTTTATTTTGTTTTTTTTGTTTTTTAGGAAATGGTTGCCAAGTAAAGTCTCCTTCTCAGATGCAGTCCTACTCTTGTCACACATCAGACAAGATTATTGATAAAGTTAGCAGATTTTACAAAGGAAAATGTTCAGATTGGACATCATACTGTTAGATACTCTTGACCTGAATAGCTCATTGTTGGAAGTGCTACTGGGCAACCTCATGGTTTCCTTTAAGTAGCATGCTGTATCACCAACTCAGGCTCTCCAAACATATTGGGCCCGATTTACAAAGACAATCTAAAACAAAAGTCTAGCTTTATGACTTTTGTTATTCACAGAGGTCATTTATGAGTCATATCTTTACGTCCGCAGTCGGGCCGTACTTTCCGGCTTGGGCCGTACTCTCCGCATTGGGCTGTACACTCCGGCTCGGGCCATACTCTCTGGCTCGGGCTGTACTCCCTGGCTCGGGCCGGAAAAATGTAATCAATGGTCCAGAATGCAATTTTTACAAAAAGGAACATTTGGAACGTGTGATAAATGGTAGACGAGGTCATGAAAATCAGTTGGGGCAGGGAAAAGGGTGTGGCTGGACACTACATCATATCCCAGAAAATGTTGCTCCTTTGCATCATGGTACATGCAGTCCATAATTTGCGCTCCCCTCAGTGTTGACTGTAGTGTCAACACTACAGTCAGCACTAAGGGGAACGTTGAGCTATGTTGATAATTTTGAGGGGTTCTTTCAATTACCTTCCCTCTCTAAGCAATGGTATACCTCAGACTGTCCTGGGTTATAGCCAGTTTGCAACTCTACTGGTTGTGTGATGTTGTGGAGTTAGTCTCTCATCTTGTGTGCATTGCACCATCCTCTGTACCTGCTGTACTCACAACACTTGCCTATTTATCACTTGCAGATACCCCCTCCTGACAAATGTACCTTCAGTGCTGCGCCATTTCCAGGTGCCATCAGGTATGCATCTCTGGCATCATCTGCCTTCAAGGGGAAACTCAAGACATCTCACACATTCTCAAACTTGCCCTATTTGCTGTGACTTATTGGACGTTATTTGGAGAAATAAATAATGAGGAGGTGGAGCACTAGAGGTACTAGCCCTAACTATTTCACTCAACTGGGTAATATGATATTTGAGTTTGTGGTGGGTTCCCTTCATAACCCATATCTAAGACTGCTGTTTGTGTTTGGTGGCTTCCTCATACCAGTTTAGGAAGACTGCATATTGGTCAGCATGTGTTTTACTTTTGGGTTCGTTTTTTGAGGTTTTCAAGCATTGCAAATCAAAAGTACCTTCCTCTGAAAAGTGCTTCTTTCCATCCTTGTTACAATTGTTAAAAGAGCCCATATTCAGGCAGCTCCTACTCTGACTGCGATAAAAGCACAGAAGATCGACGTAACCAGATGAGGCGAAAGGAACAGCTGATAAGCTCTGAAATTACAAATGCATAAGAACAGAGACATTACTTCTTCGAACACCCCTAAGGTCTTTTCTCAATTAACTACTTTATTGTACCTGTTGTGATGGTCCCTTGACTTCCTGCCAATTGAAATGGACTTACTTTGTCACAAAGAACAGGGATTGAAGAATTTGTCCTCTCACTGCAGACATAGCAGTTGATGTCATCTTGTGAATAATTATTTACACAATTCTCAAATAGAAATAAATATCTCTGCTCTTCGACTAGTGTTACACTGTTGGAAAATAAGCTAAATCATTCAGTTCTTGCAAGGGATGAAGCAGGTTTAAACAAACATTGGCAAAGCCAATTGGTCTGGGGTTGGCTTCCAGGCTTTTAGCTTTGACAATTCTTATTTTGTTATATTGTGGTTTTTGTTGATAAAGCTCCTGGGCCCTCATCAATCTATATAAAGATAGATAGATAGGTAGATAGATAGATAGATAGATAGATAGTAATTGCATTTATATAGCACTTCCTACCGCTGAAAAAGCATTGAAGCACTTTACACCAGGCAGCATGCTGCTCTAGAACCCAAGGTTAGTGGTTAATTCAGCGGTTACTTTTGGTTATTGTGATTAATCTTGTGGTCTCGAGGATACGATCCCATGCATTTACTCAAGTGTTTTTCTGGTGCACATGATAGGTGGGATTAGTAGATGAGATTAGGTGTGGCTAGGTTGGAGGGTATTACTTTCAAAGACAGACAGGTTGTGATCTTTGAGATGAGGTGTGGACAATTTGCATCAATGCAAAAATGTATATTAAGGCAAACATACACATGACTTAGGACAGGCTGTACCTAGAGAGAGGAGGCATGCAGAGGATGCAAGGAAATTAGAGGGTCGCTCAAAGATAGAAGTAGGTGCAACAATCAGAATTATTAAGTCATAGAGAGTAGATTTTTTAGGCTAGTCCCTAGAATCAGGTACATACTTCACCAACTGCAAGGCAAATGAAAGACCACTACTTCAGCATTGACAGCTGATCAACCCAGGAATTGGAAGCATAGTGTAATGGCTGTACACATATAGAGAGAAATATCAAGAGCTTTAGGCTGTGCTTGACTGAAGCGAGCCTCATGATCAAAGTAACATTAGAGAATATATTGGTAAATAAAGCAAACATTGAAAAGAAGAGTCTGTAAATGCTGGAGGGGATGTCTTCTGATGCTTACCCTCTAAAGTTTGCCTCACACTTTTAATTACCAAAGCACAGGTGAATCCATTTGAATGCCCCCGGTTTACCATTGTCCGGAACAGGAGTAAGGATAGTGGAAGTGTATTGCCTGCATTCCTAGCCTGAAGGGAGGGGATCTAGACACTAAAGAGAGAAGGGGAAGACTGGGCTACAGTTCTAAATTTCACCAGGTCTTTTGTCTAGCATTGAGATGCAGATTAGATTTCCTTAACACTGTCATTTGGCAGAAGCCAGGGTGATAGGTAGGGCTTTGGTTTCTGTGTTTCAAGGCCCTGAGGTTTCTTGGTTAGGCTTGTCCCATTGTCTGTCCCTGATTGCTGCTTCAGGAATGTTGAGGAAGGATGAAACAGCTAGGTGCTGACAATGGATAGATAGATAGATGGATAGATGGATAGATGGATGGATGGATGGATGGATGGATGGATGGATGGATGGATGGATAGATAGATAGATAGATAGATAAAGAAATTGGAATAAGCAGTACAGCTTCAATTAGTAATATAATATTTAAATGTCTACGTAAGCACCTACATAAGCACAGCATACAACAGCACTGAAAGCAAACTAAAAAGACATACAAGTAAGACATACAGACTAAATTAGTTTAGAAGTATCACATACAGGAGTGCTATTCGAAATGCAGTTCATTGCATGTATATTAAAAAAAGGTTACTTTAATAAAGAACAGTTTCAAATGTACGCAACCTGGCATGCTGTGAATTAAAAACAGTCAGATAAAAAAAGGCCACTCCAATAAGAATTTAAAATAGTATTAACAGGAAGCAGCATCTGATAAAGCTGGATCATCCTCAGTGCTCACATACAAAGCAATATAAAGAGCTGATAGAAAGTGCTCAACACTAAAGTAATAAGAAAGTTGAAAAAAACACTAGCACTGAAGGGAACTTCTTTGTGTGCTGATGTGTTCCTTGTGAAAGAGCAAAATACAGTCATTCAAAGTGTAGTTAGTCAGTGGCTGAAGTAGTCTGACCCATTGCCTCATGCTGGATGCTATAGTGGGTGGAAGCAAAATGTGAATATCACGATTAACCAATGGACCAATAGAACTGACTGAAATCCCCTGTAAATAAGTATATTAAACATATAATCTTAGCAAAACCAGAAGATCATGGCTTACTGTGGACCTAAAAATTAACAAATTAATCAATCCTTGTATAATACCTTTATTCAACCACTATGAGATCATCAGATCACATAGAAAGCAGATTTAAAAAACATAAATAAATGCGTCAGTTCTGGCACACCATTGTTGTTCAACCACTAGGCGGCATCAGATCACCAAAAAAGAAATGTTTAATGTAGTCTCTGTGACAAATGTGTTCCAAACCCTAAAAGTGATTGTGTCAAAGATTAAATCCACTAATGTTGCACAAAATACACAATAGGGCCATTCACAGAATGCAGCACACATGGACCAGCCAATCAATTTTCAAAAAGGGAGCATTGAATAACCAACAGTTCTTTTTACAAGTTTGATCAAATAAAACTCAAAATATAAATGTACCACAGGTGCTCCTACTCTGGAACCACTGGTCTACTAGTCCTAAATCTAGCTTGTTGTAATACCCAAAACTGTATGGACTGGTAAATCAGAACATGTCTTCCCTCTTGGAGATCTTTCAATTATGGGCAAGTTTGGTTGTAAAGGGCCCACTTTATATTGAGACCCACCCAAAATGGTTGTCACAATCAGTATGCTTGGAGATGTAGTCCAAACAACACAATTCTGTTTGTTACAGCGCCTCCAACTTCACACAAGCAGTACCAGTAAGCAGCATCTCAGACCACACAACATGCCTGCCACCAAGAAACCTCAAGCCCATTCGAAGCCTGCCTCAATCCCCAGTAGCATTGATGACCCAAAAGGAGATGTATCCTGACACTTAAGGTTACATTAAGCGAGTGTGAGGTGGTGCTGGTTCATGGCAAAATACCTGCATGTGCTTTTGCCTTACTTATTTTTCATTGCATTGGCGGGAAGCACTTTAGCCGCAGTTAGTTCTTGCTTTGCTTTATTTTCCTGACTTTACCCTCATTCACCACCAGAAAAGCATTATGGTGGCTGCAAGTCTTGTGCTGCAGCTCATTCTGGGAGTGGTGTAAATTGGTAAAAGGCTGATGGTGCTACTAACAGCTCTTTCCCATCTCTTCTTGTGGAGGGAGGTACAAAAGTATTTTGGATGCCTAGCCACTGACAACCTTGATTTTGAAATTCTCTGGTCACAGCCAGTCAAAGCTCCCAGATGTTCCAGTGTGGCTAGGTCAGTGTCCCTCTTTCACTTGCACATTCATTCGCTAGGGTCTTCCCTGGGGTTTTAGACACTCCTTTGACCCCCTCTCTCCTTGTTGCACCCTTTCAAGAGCCTCCTGATTTATACCATGGATTTCACTCATATCTTTAACTTCCTGATATTGTGAAACTCCCTTCATACCTGCCTTAATAAATGGGGTAAAACTTCTAGGGGCCAACCCTATCCACTTTTTCTGTAGTTAATGTTTACCTTGCTGCAAAGGGGCACACAATGACATGTGTCAGGTTTCTGCCACACTACAAATTGGGGTCTTGGGATGTGTATTGGGAGAATACTATGGTATTCCTAGTGTCCCCTCACATCTAACACTAAAATTCAATTTGAAACAGACACTGTACCCACAACAAACTCAGAGACAGTGGTCTGGTAAGACTAACACAGGGATTTTCTGCAAACGGACAGGGGATAAACAATAACTGTCTTTGTATCCTGCTCTCTCCCTTTGAAGTGTGCCCCAAGTGTTACATGTGGCTCAGCAGACCTGTCAAGCAGGATTTAACAGTGTGGTGTCACAGGATGCCCTTAGCTCCCACTCAAAATATTCTGTTGAGTTAAGAGGAGTCATTTTTGTCTATTATGGTCAGGATATTGTTTGCTACTGGGAGGCATTTCACAACTCATTCCCACCGTATTCAGGTCATGTACAGGCTGGGAGAAGCTAATGCAAATTAGCCTGAAGGAATTTCAGTTAAGGAAAAGAAGTTAATCCACATTTTGGACCCAACTCCACTGGGCATCCTGTCAAGGGATCAACATCACTTCCCACACCCATGCCATTGTTCTCTGCTCTGGGAGCAGGTTTCACATTCCTTCATATGGTAAATACTGACTGGCAAAAGTGGGAATTTTAGGCATGAAAAAGGTAACTTTCTAAAAGTTACTTTCCCTTATTATTTATTGAATATCCTACTTCACCACTGAATTGGATTTTTAATATCTATTAAAATTGTAGTTTAATCACTTTTTTCTAGCTGGTCTCTTTCCCAGGTTAGAAGTATTAGCATTTTAATCTGCAGTCTGGTTTTTGGCATAGGACAGCTAGGCCTGCCTCAGTGAGAATAGTTGTTTGAGATTGTTACTATATGGACATGGTAATATTAATTTTCTACATGTCCCACTTTTAAATACCATACAACCTACCTTGTAGGCTACAAGGTTTACATAGGGGTAACTTACTCATATTTAAAAGGTAGTTTTTTTAACCTGTCTAAAAAGGTTATTTTAACAGGTTGCAATGCAGATTTTACATTGCAGTAGTGTAGGCCTGCAGTCATATTTGCAGTGCCACTGTAGTGGATGACACAATAGGTGCGGCAATCAACATGTTGCATTTAACCTCCTGGGCCTGGATGTTCCTTCTACACCATACTAGGAACTTGCAGGCAAGTTAAATGTACACGTATGAATGACTCAATGTAACCATGTTTAAAGGGAGAGCACAGGCACTCCAGCCCTGGGTGGCAGGGTTAAAGGACATAGATTTCAAAACCCAGCAAAGAAGATAGGGCAAAAATCTGTGAATACCATGCACAAAGAGGCTTTATTTTTGTTGACAAATATTCTCTTATCAAATGTGGTTGAATCCTCATCAATTTGATTGTAGCCTCTCTTGAGTTGGGATAATATGTGTACAGTGTTTCTGCTAGGCAGTCTTCCTCTTTAATCCTCCTTATTCAGGAAGATGATAAGGGTAACCTTACCCAGACACCACATTGCTCCTTCTCTGGCATGAGGCACAGGGTCAGACTGATTTGCATATGGCCATGTTTGAACTGGGGTGGTGGAGTGAGCTAAAGAATGATGATGGATTAAACCCAGATCAGTTGACTGGGGGTGAGTGTTTGATTAGCTCAAGCGCTCCGTCCATCATCCCCTTTGGTATCGCTTTGTTCGCCCTCAGTTGGCAGGGTATGTCCAGATGTGGGTCCCTTGCTCACTTTGCCACTGGATTCAAGCTAGCCTGGCTGATGACGGCTGAATAGCCAGAAACCGGTCCCAGGATGCTTGTTTCCGGTCCAGGGAAGACATGGCTTGGCAGTTCGGGCTGGACTGTTCCCATGAGGCACAGGGTCAGACTGATTTGCATATGGCCATGTTTGAACTGGGGTGGTGGAGTGAGCTAAAGAATGATGATGGATTAAACCCAGATCAGTTGACTGGGGGTGAGTGTTTGATTAGCTCAAGCGCTCCGCCAATCATCCCCTTTGGTATCGCTTTGTTCGCCCTAAGTTGGCAGGGTATGCCCAGATGTGGGTCCCTTGCTCACTTTGCCACTGGATTCAAGCTAGACTGGCTGATGACGGCTGAATAGCCAGAAACTGGTCCCAGGATGCTTGTTTCCGGTCCAGGGAAGACATGGCTTGGCAGTTCGGGCTGGACTGTTCCCATGAGGCACAGGGTCAGACTGATTTGCATATGGCCATGTTTGAACTGGGGTGGTGGAGTGAGCTAAAGAATGATGATGGATTAAACCCAGATCAGTTGACTGGGGGTGAGTGTTTGATTAGCTCAAGCGCTCCGTCCATCATCCCCTTTGGTATCCCTTCTCTGGAATATACAAGTATAAATGTGATAGAGAATTAGGGACAAAGCAAAATGATGACAGGTTCAGGAAACCAGGGAGGAAGCCACCTACATAAATGTGGAAAAACATAACTAGCCAGTAAATTCCTCTCAAGAAGACAGTAAAGCAATACACTAAACAAAAACATACGAGGCAAGAAATAAGCAAACAAAGATTTGCAGGAAAAAAGAGATTATAGTGCAAAAGGGGGATGAAGATGATAATAGAGACATACTCGCAAAGCATTGTGACACACTGTATTCAATAGTAACATTCCTGTCCTTACACACAATAGCAAATTGCCATTTCAGTATAGGATAATATAAGGTCAAGCAATGAATTTTCCATCTTGGTATAGGTCTACAAGGAATAAACACCTCCAACCACTACAGGTGTCCCATTAGAGGACTCTCCAAGTTTTTCTGCAGGCTGCATTGCCTGGTGTTTAATAGTTTGTCTATGTCAAAATATCCTATTCCCCTAGCTCCGTAACTCGAACTCAGTAGCCATCCTTCCAGAACTAAGGTCCAGACTTACCAAAAAATCAGGCAAAGCAGCACATACTGTGTTGCATTGTGTGAAAGGGAGAGAGCGGAACAGTGCCATATCCAATAAGTTATGGCACTGTTTTCCTCTCTCCTTGTCCTGGTACACTTTAGGCAGTCATGCGCCAACTCACAAACCCTTGTGCCATAGTGAATGAGTGTGTTTTCTTTAAAGAATAGTTATTGTGCTGGAAGGGTCCCCTTCCAGTACAATAACTGCCTTTCGCCACGTTTCCTGCTTTGTATGTGTGCTGTACAAGGCATCATACATGCAAAGTAGGGAAAATGAGAAGAAATGAAACATTTCTTCTCGATATGCCGGCCTCAAGGAGGCGTAAGATCATGGGTCAAATTCCCGTCTTCAAATGTATCTAGATAGGGATTTGCCTCAAAACCCATGGCTGGTTGTATGGGATCGCCCAAGTACGACTCATGGAGCGCTTTCTTGATGCTAAGTAACGCAGAATGCCAAGGCATTTCGCCGCCACCTTCTTAGTTTGAGCTTGGAAGCTCAGCGCCGAGTCAACCCATACACCCAGATTTTTCACCACCTTTTTTGGAATGGGGGAGGTCCTGCTGGTCGGGAAGGATCATGAGCTGTGGAGCGAGCATTGGTGGCCCTCCTCCCTGGGACCTCCCCCCATTCCAAAAAAGGTGGTGAAAAATCTGGGTGTATGGGTTGACTCGGCGCTGAGCTTCCAAGCTCAAACTAAGAAGGTGGCGGCGACATGCCTTGGCATTCTGCGCAGTCTTAGACCCATGTTGGGTTTCTTTGACCCCTCCATCCGGCAGACCATTGTGCAAGCATCTGTCCTATCTAGACTGGACTATGCCAGCGTGCTCTATCTTGGGGTCAATAAGACCGAGATCTCAAGACTTCAGAGGGTCCAGAATGTCGCCGCCAGAACTCTTCTTGCTATGCCCAGTCGCTGCCCCACCTCTAGCACCATTCGGCGGCTACACTGGCTGCCAATGGAGAGGCTGTTGGAGTTTAAATCTCTCTGCTTTGCTTTTAAGATCCTGAAATCCTCCACCTCTGGTATAATATCCGGCCTGCTCTCGACCTACACTCCTTCGCGCCATCTGCGCTCTACAGGCAAACATATGGTCTCTATACCACGGGTGAAGAGGGCCCGCGCTGGTGGTCGCTCGTTTCGCGTTCTGGCTGCCAAGCTCTGGAATGATCTTCCGTCTCACATCCGGAGTATGGACAGCTACCTATCCTTCCGTAAAGCGCTAAAGACCCATCTGTTCCCTCATTAGGTTCCCCTTCTTTTATCCTACATGTCTTCCTTGGTCCTTCCTGTCTCCTCTTAGGAGGGATACTCGCAGTTTAGCCTCTATTTTGCTAAGCGCCGGGACGCACCGTAGCTGGGGCAGCTGCGCGCTCTACAAGCTATCTTAACATAACATAACATAAAGCAAAGTAGCGCATTGCTCAACTTTGCAATACGTTGGGAAACTATCCAATGCAAATCCTGATTTACATTGCATAGTAAATCCCAGCATAAACAGTTTGCATCGGGTTTGCGTTACAAAAGTAACCCAAATCCTGAGCAAAGTGTAAGTAAATCTGGGCCCAAGTTTCCACGTCTCCTTCTACCTCATGAAGTAAAACGTTTATGCTGTGTGTGGAAGGGCCATTGTGCAGAAGGTGTAAAGCATGTTTTGTAGTATAGAGGCTGTGACCGCCGCTGGAGTGGTGAAAATTAGCTTTGGTTATGCGGCATGGGAATGTTATGTAATTAGGACTGTTGTATAAATGTATCAGGTTTATTTACAGAAGTGTTCTTTAAAATTTAGTTACTTGTACTGTATAAAGATATGTTGAAAACATGGAATATTTCTTTGAATGTGTTGTGTCTATTGAAACATGTGTTTGTTCCCGGAGTCGAAGCCTACATTACCTTTGATGGAATGTGTTTTGATATATTTCAAGGAGATTTTTACATTGAAGCTAGCAAAAAAGAAGGTCATTAATGCTGCACAGGCTAGCAGGGTTCTATTTTAAGTTTTTATAGGCAATTAGGTTCTCATGTTCTGGGACAAAGCATTACTAAAAGCTAAAGTGTCTCTTCTATTATATGGAGGTTACAGAAAGGTACTTTGCCATTAGGTAGGAAAAAGTGCTTGTTTTTTTCACATGGCATCTTGTTCTGAATTGTGCCGGATTGAGCCATGCCACTTATTCTGGAAGTTCTGCAACATGTTTGAGCTGCTTTAACTGTGATTCAAAAATTATGTTTCATTTTTTAATTTTGTAACAAAGCACATTCATAGTGAAATTATTGAAGCAAGATATGTGTGTGCTACAACGAAAAATCATATTAATTCTATTGAATTTGGCCATATTGGTACTTGTTTTGCACAAACGTAGTTGGAAAGCGGGGGAACACTGAACAGTGGACATGTGCTCATGGGTATGATTCAGAACATTACAAAAAGGCAGGAAATGTATTTAAGTATAGGTTAGTAATGTTCCTTGAGGACATGTGCCTTAATTTTCATGTGAGTTGCTGGAGGGTCAAAGAATTTGGTGGTGTTGCTCTAGATGCTGAATGCATGACGGACAAGGCCTGCCTTTCTTTTTTCTCTTTCTTTTTTCACTCCTTTATCTTTATCAGATGATGCTCTGACTCCGAGAGTTTCAATGTCCACCTGACGTGGTTACGTTCTTTGGCAAGTAAGAGGACTTGTTATTTCTGATGCCTTCTAAGTGATACTAATGGTCTTGCAAATTGAACAGGTCGGAGCAGCAACCAGTGTAGTCTTTTTATGATTGAGATGTTATGGTTGAACTTCCTCAAGCCTTTGATGAGGCATTCCATAGTATGTAAGATGAATTTGAGGTATGCCAACAACTTGTTGGGGAGGCCGTTGAGCAGAGGTGCCTCCATCCATGTGGAAGAGGACCAAGCCTTCAACTGCCGTCCTGAAGTAAGTTTTCAGAAGTAAAGGCTTCACTTGTAGCAGCCGGCATTGCTCGCAGGTGGGGGGGCAGTAGTGAGTGATCGCGGGGGGATTCGCGGGGGTGTCGCGGGGTGGCCATGGGGGTGTTGCAGAAAAAAAAATCATTCAACTTACCTTTCCGCCAGGTCCCGCGTCTTCTCAGCTCCTGCTCTTCTGCCTCGAACAGGAACAGGAGGAGGCAGCCAGGCTCCCTCCCCTAAGCCAATCACAACGCTGCAATCAGCGTTGTGATTGGTCAGGACGGCGCCCAGCCAGGGGCTAATGGGGTGGGCATGTTCTCCCTGCAGGCTGCCCGAGAGGACTGACCAAATAGTCTTTGCGCACTCAGGAGTGGGCAAAACCACTCCTCCTCTGCCCTGCTCGAAGAGCAGAACTGAAAACACACCCACCCGCCCACAATGCGCAAAGCAAAAATAAAATGGTAATAACTGAAAGTTATTACTATTTTATATTTTGGCTTTCTCGCACTGCGAGAAAGCAGTGGGGCGATGCTCCTTCACCCTAGTGGAGGAGCCGCCCATGGTGGGGGAAGATAATAGCAAGTTGTTTTGATTTTCTTGGCAATGTGGAATGAGGCCTGTGTCAAGGGGTAATTAAAGTTATTTTGTATTTTCGGTCTGCAAGGGACTGAATTCATGTAGCTGTATATCAAAGGGCCAGGCTTGAATTTGTGGTTGTTGAAGCTTGTGGCTCATTCTCAAGCCCTCGAAGAATAAGGTGTAACCCATACTCCACACTGAAGGCATCGCAGGAATTTCAGGCAGATTGCAGATGGGTAAGTACCAACATTACCTCTCACATAATAACTAATTCATTCTCTCCACATTTTCACACCCTAATCCACCACATAACAATTACACTAATTACAACTTACTCATACAAGTCTGATAAATGATGTATGTCACAATTCCCTACATTCTCTATTTATTCATAATCTCCCATTTATTCACTCAGACACATCCTTCTCATTAATACAATTCATATAGACAACACTATCAAACAGTTGCCATCTTACATTTGGACATCAAAACACACAACCCATATGTATAAACAACATCTACCAAGTTACTCATAAAAATGTGAGCTCTAGCGACTACTGTGGGATTTATATACCACTAACTTTGTCTTTTGATCTCATACAATATAAATGAAATGATTTGTGGTAGTAGATGTTTGAACAGATGAATCCATGACACTAGGACTACAAGGTTCCAGTTCTGCTTTTGTAAATTTCATATCACTGCATTCAGGTATTTTATATTTATTCATTTCTTAAAATATTTTACAGACAAACATGTGTACAAACATTTATACCTAAAAACAATAAGGAATAGCAAAGTGGAGTCATAATGAAGTTTAGGCATTTTGTCTAATCAGTAACACTCTACGTTTACACACATTATCATCATCATACATAACTAGTAGTGAGTTGTTCCTTGAAAAGTACTAAGACAACTTAATTGTATTAAAACAACAAACATGAATCCATGGTCTCATCTACATATTTATTTTATTTATTTATAAAGTTTTATATAGCGCGAACAAGATCCCGAGGGATATCAGAGCGCTTTACAAAGGACGGAAAGTAAGTCAACATTCAAATAATGACAACAAATATGGAAGCACACCCAGAGGTTATCGCCTTCATTCTAACCACCTAACCGAGTATTTCACAGACAAAAGAGACACGGATAATAGTACAATAACAAGGTATGAAGCAGGCTTAGAGAGGAGATATAACCTGCGGTGAGGAAGGGCCTAATTCCAGTATCGGTCATAGGTAGGGATAAACAGACATAATACTCGCACACATCGGACCAATGAATCACGGGGAGTAATACGCTATGCAAAGATAAGACAGGCTTCTAAATGCGGTGAGGAAGCATAACAACAAAAGAGTGAGCAATGGTTGCAGTCAAAATGTGGACGAGCACGTGATCATTGTCTACATTTAAGGTAAAAATTTGTTCATTAGGAATCTTTTGGCTTCCAGTTTGAAAGTAATCGTTGAAGAGATTGTGCGTACTTCCGGTGGAAGAGAGTTCCAAATCCTAGGGGCTGCTCCAGAGAAGGCTCGGACACCAGTTCTCTTTTTTGAAAAATGGGAGGTTTCAGGAGGAGGGTGATAGCACTTCTTGAGGCTCTACCACCGCAAGATAGTTCCAGATTTTGAGTTAGGTACTTTGGAGTTTTGAGATGCAGGGCTTTGTGCGCCAAAACGGCAATCTTTAGTTGAATTCGAGCTTCAAAGGGCAACCAATTAAGAGATTTTAAAATAGGAGATATGTGCTCTCTACGTTTGGTATCTGTAACCAGTCTGGCCGCTGTGTTCAGTGAAGCCCTTAGGGGAGCCAGAGTGTATTTGGGAAGGCCACAGAGCGTGGCGCTACCATAGTCCAGTCTCGGTAGGACCAGAGCCTGTACCACATGTTTAAAGTCTTTTTGTGGGAGAAATGGCTTTATGTTTCCGAGTGTCCTCATTAGGTGATTAGCTCCCTTACAGACATTGCTGATATGATTTTTCATGTTCAAGTGATTGTCAAGGGTGATTCCGAGAGATTTGGCTGAATCAATGATAAGAGGGGAGCAGTTGAAGGCAGTGAGGAGATTCAACCAAGGGTCTAGCTTGGTGACATGGTTCGGGGGAGAGATGAGAAGAAATTCCGTTTTAGAAGTATTTAGTAGTAGATGGTTCTCTGTTAACCAGTTTTGTGTAATATTTAGGGTAGTGTTGAGTGAGATTAGGTTGTCCGGGGATGAGATTTTCACATAAAGTTGTGTGTCGTCCGCGTACATATGGAAGAGAGTGTTCGTAGCGTTTAGAAGATTAGCTAATAGTTCCAAGAAAAGGTTAAAGAGGATAGGAGATAGGGCGGACCCTTGGGGTACACCCATGAGAACTGGGGAGGGCTGGGAGAGGGAGTGATTAGCCTTGATTCTTTGTGATCTGTGGTGAAGGAAGGATGAGAACCATTGGAACACCAGGCCCGAGAATCCCATCCTGTTCTTCAGAATGGAAAGAAGGTTGTCGTGATTGACCGTGTCGAAGGCGGAAGAGAGATCCAGGAGTATTAGGAGGCAGGCATCATTTTGGTCCAGCATTTTTAGGATGTCGTCCATAACGTTCGAAAGAGCCGATTCAGTACTGTGCCCCTTCCGAAAGCCGGATTGATGCTGGTCTAGGAGTTGGAAATTCTCTATGTGAACACAAAGTTGGGACAGTACGCATTTTTCAAGTAGTTTGGCTAAGGTGGGGATGTTGGAGATAGGGCGGAAATTATTGAGGTCAGATTTATCTGCATTAGGTTTTTTAGGATAGGAGACACTTGCGCTGCTTTTAGGCATTCTGGGATCATGTCTTGTGATAGGGAAGCATTTACAATCCTTGTCCAAGTGGGAATGAGTACATTCTTGATTTCTTTGAAGATGGCCGGTGGCAGCGGGTCACTGAAGTGGTTAGAAGGATTGATGGTCTGGAGAATCTTGTTGATGTCGCTTTCACTGAATGGTGAAAAAGTGTCCCAAGTCGCATTGTTCTTGGTGATCAATTTGTGCTTTTCTGAGGGATCAAAGGGTGGATCAGACCCTGGGGATGGTAATAGCGCCTTCTTAGTGGCGAGTTCAGTGTTGATGAGCCTTGATTTCTCAGTAAAGAAAGCAGCAAGATCATCGCAAGAAGGTGGGCAGCTTTCCGAAACAGAGTTAATCTGGCCTACCGCTGACTGCTGTTTGATCAGCTCGAATAGTTTCTTGGGCCGGTTAGCAGCTTGTGAAAGTTGGAGTTTGAAGTAATCAACTTTGGCACTCTTGATTTGTTTGTTGTACGTGCTTCTAACGTCTCTAAGAAGTTTCAAATGATCCAGGGATGGATTGTATCTCCAGGCGCGTTCAGCTGCTCTAAGATTGCGGCGCTCCGTGTTTAGATTGACATTGAACCAAGGTTTAGATATTTTTGTTGAGGAGTTTCTTTGTTGGAGCGGAGCGATGTCATCCAAGATGTTGGAGATGGTCGAGTTGTAGGAATCCGTGAGGTACTGGACGTCAACCAAGTCTGCTTGGGATGAGAGGGCTGAATTAAAATGGATTGCTAGATCATCTGAGTTTATTGATCTGAGGTCTCTTTTCCAGATCTTTGATTTCGTTGGATGTGCCTTCCTCAGAGATACCTCCTTGTTAATGTAGAATAATATGGAGTGGTGATCGGACCAATCGCAAGGCGTAATGTTCTCTAATGTGATGGTCTGCGCATTCGCGATGATCAGGTCTAAAGTTTCTCCTTTATTGTGAGTTGGTTGGTCACAGTGCTGAGTAAGTTCATGATCATTCAGGAATGCTTTGAGGCAAGAAACAGCTTGGTCGTTGGGGTTGGACCAGTGGAGGTTGAAATCACCAAGGAAAATTTGGGAAAAGGCTGAGTCGACATTGCCAGTGATGACTTCCATTAGATGCTCGATGAAAGGGAGATTTTCTCCCGGGGGTGGTAAAAAGTGTGGAGTTTGCAAACCGGCAGGTTATTCGAAGAGATGCTGAGACAAAGGTATTCACATGAGGAGGGTGAGGAGGAATCTGAGTGAGAAATCGAGAGAGTGTTCCTGTGAATACACGCTAAGCCACCCCCAACTTCCGGGCTCTGTCAAGCCTAATTATGTCGTGAGTAGGAGGTACTAGCAGGTCAAGAATAGGGGTGGAGGAAGGATTTAGCCAGGTTTCAGTAAGGATGATAATGTCTAAATCATTGTGCTGGATGAGATCAAAGATGTCGGAGGCGTGTTTATTAGCAGACCTACAGTTGAGTAAAACACATTTGAGTCGTGGTGGATTGGAGTGGGAGGGAGACTGTTTGACTTTCACACTCAAGAGATTGTCCTTATTGATGACTCTAGGATTGTGAGGGGGATCTCTGTATGGGTTGGAGTGTAAGGTTTGGATTTTGCGCGGCGGAGTCAAAGTGGGGGTGGAGCTAGGACAGTAATATTTGCGCAGGATATTGAGATCATTGGGGTCCTGGTAGGACTCACATCTTCTGGGACATGAGGGCGTGTTAGCTAAAGGAATGGTTTGCAGGACAGGGGAGGCTAGAGACTTGTCCATGCGTTCACTCTGACTGGGGGAGGCTCTGGGTAGGATCGCAGAGGTAAGGAAGGGGCTGATCGCAGGGAACAGATCATGTGAGAGGGCTTTAAGGTCATGTAGTTCAGTAGTAAGGAGGTGCAGCTGAAGGGATATATCATCCAGGCGCGTAGCAAGGTCTGAGAGGGGTAAAGGGAGTGTTGGGAGAGTAGGCGGAGAAAGGGGCCTAGGTGTACTCTCTTGGGGTTCAAGGTGATGGGGGTTGCTGCAGGTGGGGGAGTTGATCCCTTGGGAGTAGCGGAGATCCTTGACCATTAGGTATCAAGGTTGGAGCATTAGGGGGTAACATGTTCCTTGAGATGGGGGACAGCTATATTCCTGACGGAAGAGGACGGGCTAGAGATAACCAGGTCTATGGAGGGCAAGTGCCCACTCACCACCCTAGTAGGAGTCGTGGGGAGAGGGATGAGGGGAGAGGGAACATTCACTGAAGGCGAAGGTGGTGGGGCACATGAGGATCTCTCATAGTGAGGAGCAGATATAATCTGCTTAAGTTGTTGACCGAAGGGTGAACCCGGAGTTGCTCTCACAATCTGCGGACGGAGTCTAGAGGGTTGGTGCACCTCAATAGGGGATGATACAGGGGATAAGGCCACTCTGAGGTCATCTGAGGAAGAGAAGTGATTCAGGGGGAGTGAGGGCCTATCCCGAGTGGTGGGAGGAGGGCTGGTGACGACCTGGGTGATTGATGGGTGCGAGAGAGTGACATTAGTATTCGCCGAGACCGCGTTTTTGAGTAAAGGGAACATGGAGGCTGTCTTGATTAGATTGACATTGGAAGCTTGGATTAGAATGATCCCATTGTTAAAGAGGGTGAAGGTGGTACTGGCGTTGAGCAAGGACGAGGGCGCTGTAGTGAGTTTGAGACCGTGAGGTGTTTTCCTGGTACCAGATATTCGGAGCAAAGAGTAGAGGACTCTTCGCCAGCATGCTCTTTTCCTCGTATAGAAAATAAGGTCATTAACTTTACTGCCATTGTTTGTGCAAAAATAGACATCAGAGATTAAGGTTTCTGGCTTCGACCTCAGAATGTGATGTTTGTGCTTTTTAGCTTCATTTTTCGATAGATTGGGTGGGTAGTTGATGCTGAATGCGTTGGATCCTGAGGGATCAGGGCTTAACTCCATTTCCGGAGTGAGACGATAAAACGATGATGACCTCGGTTGAAGGGTGAATATTGTGTTAGGAGGAGAGATCAATCACCAATTGTGTGGTATATGGACCAAGAGACGTTAGGAGGAGAGATCACTATCAAGTTGTGTGATCTAAGGACCAAGACATCACTCCAGGAAGGCCACCCGGACCATAGGGAGGAACCCTCCTTCAGGCGTGCGATATAGAGACCAAGAGACCCCTCCAAGAAGAACCACCGGAACACAAAGGAAGCATTAGAATTCATGGATCATGGGAGTCCCTCATTTGTTTTCCTGCATTGACAAGGGAAGCGAATTAGGAGACGATATCTAGAGAGGCCAGGAGCCCAGCTAAAGTTACACTCTCACGCAAAGTGAAGGCATGATGGAAGAGTGAGTCACTGTGCCCTCCAGCCCCCAGTCAGACTATATCAGTTGCCTGAGGTAATGTAAGGCAGTAAAATGCTGCGAAGGAGAGTAATCCGGTCCTCAGTAGTGACGTATCTACAGAAAACAACTCTGGAGGCTAAATCACCTCACATATAAAAGGGCATGGAAATCAATTCCCTATTTGATGTTGCAGCGAGGGGGAAGAATCCATCACCGAGCTAACAGGCGCAGACCTTGGGGTTAGAATGATAGCCCAAGAGAATGCTGTTGGCCGCCATTTTTTAGGGTCAGGCAGGTAGATGCCATAGAGACCTCAGCTCCAGCGCCGTAGCAAAGATCAACAGTCCCACAGGAACCCCAACCCATTGCGTTCGTCACACAGAGTTCTAGGGATGAAACGTTAAGGAAGATAGAAAAGAGTACCCTCTTAAATGATGCAATTTGTCCCCGTTGGCGGCCATTTTATAGACAGGCAGGCCGGTGCCGTAATGACCTCCACTCCGGTGCAGGTAGAGAAATGCCTCAAACCGGCTGTTGCCGTGGTGACCTCAACTCGGTGCAGAAAGAGAAGACTTCTGATCCACTGAAGAATTAAGGAAGACGGGAAAAGATTACAATCTTAGAGATTACATTCTAAATGCTGCATTTTGTCCCCATTGGCAGCCATGTTAGAGTCAGGCAGGGTGGCGCCGTAATGAACACAGACTTCGGTGCAGGACGAGAAAAACATCCGATCCACGGGAACCCCTCCCGCTCCTCGAGCAGTGAACTAAGCCTGCGACGCTGTCACAACCTGGCCTCTCACCGCATGAAAAGTATCCTTGCCACACTGATGCGAGCTTCTCGCAAAGTGGCTCCGAGAGGGGGGGGGGGCACGTACTGCAGTGACCAGGGACCTTTCCTCCGGGTGCGACCAGCTACAGGTCCTTGTCGGACATCGCCATCCTTTCACGGTGACCCACTCGGCGCAGAACTCTCCGTCTAAGACCGTCGGATCATCGGGTCGGCGGGAGAAGATGGCCAGTCATTGCAAATGGCGCCTGCAGACCAGGAACCCCCTAGAACACGGAGCACTCAGACCTCCAGGGTCAGGCAACCACCGTGACGGAGGAGCCAACACCGTCGGGGCCAAGGGCTTGTATCAGAGGGTCGCTGACTTCGGCGGTAGCCAGGAATCGGTCGAGACGGAGCTGGAAACCCAGACAGCATAGGAGCAGATCGGAGCATCAGTAGTCGGAGGTCAAGCGGGTAAGTTGGATGTCCATTACAGATTTAGCGGTATGCTGAGGTTTGGGAGCGTAGTCTGGTACAGAGGAAGGCGTTGCGACGGTTTTAACGGGGATAACTACCAAGTCGGTAATCCCCAAAACCGGGAGCTCCTCTGGAGGCTCCTACTAAACGGCGGCTATCTTACATAGAAGTTGAACTAGACCGATGTATTTATAAGTCACTCAAAAGCACTGCAAAGTGGTCTGTGCATAGCTATTTGTCCTTCCATTCCAAATAACTCATTGTAAATGTTACTTTATTCAATGGAGTATACCTCATTGTTGCAATAATAGTGTGTGCTGTACGTAATCCATAAACTCCACTAGAAGGCTGGGACTGTTTTCCAACATTTAAACTATTGTTTTATAAGTGTTTTAGAAACTCAACTTCACACATTGTTGCCAAGGCATAATATGATGGACCCCGGGACACAAGAGTCAAAACACCCTAGGTCTGACAGCTCACACACACTATTGCAGCCTTAAACTGTGAAATAAGAAATAACTTCACTTCACTCAGTATTAATCTTTTGTAGAATTTTTGAAGAAAACATTTTTATGGACCCTCTATTGGGTCTGTAGTGTAAAAAATACTTTGAAGAGCAATTTGACATTATAAACATTAATAAAGGCCAAATGTTTTAGAGTTAATGAATTACTTATTTTTTTCTTTTATACAAGGTCAAGCAGCAAGATCTCAGTCATCAGCTTCAACTGTGTTGGCCACTCTGCATGAAGAAAGGAGATCACAAGCCTTCACTGGGAGCAGAACTCCAGCTAATGAAGATGATCTTGAAGAACAGTCTGGCCAAACAGGCTTGTGTCACCAACCCCCTATGTCTCTGCCTCAGGACAGATCTAGTACTTCCAATGGAGTCCTGTCCCCATTACGTGCATCATCTCGGCCTACCATGACCCTGTGGCCCTGAACTAACAACAACTGTGGCCACTCCTGTATTAGCTTCTGTGACAACCACAGCCATAACATCTGCTGGGCAGCCATGACACACTACACCTGTTGACACCTGTGGCCACCCACTCAAGGCCACAAAGTTGTTTGGAAAGGGCTGGGTAGGGCCTGCTGCAGGAAGGGAGGCTCAGGGTGCGGCCATCAAAGTTAGCACCTGTTGGGTGCAGCAACATGGCAGGGGGAACAGTTGTGCCAGATTATTGAACTTCAAAGGGCCCAGAATGTTCTCATGAGGACCTAGAATGCTTTCCAGAGTTCCCAAAATATTCTCCTGAAGCATCATCTGAGTGTACACACTTTAGATTTTGGGGTGGTACTGGATAACTTCAGAGCTTTGTCCATAGCAATGTGTCTAATTTAGCTGCTGCTTTCTGTGGTCAAGCATCATCTGCAGCCAGTTCGGTCCCAGAAACATATACAACTGGCAGCTCCACTAAAAGCAGGACACTTTTGAAGACAGATCCACATGTCATCACCCCCTTTTGATAATCTGGCCTCTTCATTGGCCCTTAGGAGAGATCGTTCAGCTGGTACAATTGAGGGCAAGACCCAAGATGTCAACACCAAGAGAAGCAAAATGGTATTTTGACAATATAGTATTGTACTTTCAAAATATATTTAAAAAACAAAGACACTTGAAGAAATTTGATGAAAAAGGAACACCAAAAGTAATTAGTGGATTAAGTAGAAGACATTCTAAAAGAGAATACGTCTCTAAGGGATTTTAAAAAATTACATTTTCACTAAAGTCACTTATCATCAGGCGAAAATGTTTACAATAAGTTTATGCCTGAGATCACTGCTTTCATCCTCATCACTGTCATATTGCTGATGCATGTCACTATTATCACCCTGGCGTCTCCACTGGTAATCATCATCGGGGATGAAAGATATATTTCTCCACAGGACAATGTTATGCCTCAAATACCATAACACAAAAACTTTGCAGCCCTTTGTAGGAGAGTAAAAGAGGGCCCCTCCCATCTTTCTCTGCACCTTAGTGGTCCTTCAGGAGCCCAAAAGCCTGCTCCATAGGTCTCTGTGTTCACACATTTATTTTATGGAAGCAAATTTCCCTTGGTGTTGTTAGGTCTCTATGTAGTTTTAAAAGTCTCGTACAGCTAGGATAGGCTGAGACCCCTGAAAAATCTAACCACAAAAGCAAACATACGTGAAATTATGATTGGAAGACCCCAACTTTCCAGCAAAATGTCACATCAACACATTTTTTTACACTTACCAACAAGCCAGGCTCTCCTTTGTTCAAGATCTGTCGCGTGTTGTGGTATGGAGCTGCTGCGTAGCACTATTGAGTCTTGTGTGAAACCTGGAAACCTTGCACTCAAACTGGTGATGTAGAGATCTTTTATGGAAACCACCTGCACATTGCTGGAGTTGAAATGCTTCCTATTGGAGTACACTTGTTCCCCGTCATGAGGTGGAACCAATGTAACGTGACATCAACTACATGTGGAATGCCTCTCAACCACATGTGCAATACCTCTCAATCAGTCTTGATATTGTTTGTTTTTTCTGTTTATTGGTTCCACAGGAGAAATAAAGAGTTCACATGCCAATCAAGCAGAGGATAACATTGCTGTGCACATCATAAGAAATCAGTGGACATTATTCCGGGGCATAATGTGTTATTAGAGTCATGTGAAAAACCCTGTCGAGCAGCATGATGAACTCTAAAAGTTGAAACAAGAAGGAAATGACAGAGGAAAAAGAGCGATGGGATCACGCACTAATCCCACAGTTCTCTGAGTCCATAGGAGCTAGGTAATGAGGAGACGCACAGCGCAGCACACAGTCTCAGTCTAGTCCGCAGCATCATCAGTTGATTCACGCTGGCGCATATATGCCCGGAATGGTTCCCAGATATCCCAGGGGTGAGAGGGGACCGGCATCAAATCCCAGTAGGCCGCAAGCTGATTTTGGGAGTGTGAGGCATCTCTTAGCCAGTCCTCGACTCTCTGGCTCAATCTACGACCCCAGCACATTGCCACTCTCCTCTTATCCAGAAGCAGTAATAGAGCAACTGACGTGCAAAATTCCGGCGGGATTTCTTTAACATATCCCAGCAGGGCGGTAAGTGGGGTGTGAGCTAGCCTCAGCCCTATCATCTCATCAATTGTATTCATAACAGTTTCTCAGTATCTGGGCAGTCCCACGTAAAATGCAAGAAATGAGCAGGGATTTGAGCATCTAGCAATGCGTGCCTCATTCAGTAGCCCTCTTCTGCATTGCCACTCCAGTGTGTGGTAAAGCCTGTGTAAGAACTTAAAATGCAGCAGCTGCAGCCTGTGGTTGGGCGAAAGTGCCCTTGACTGCATCAGCAGAAGGTCCATATGTCCTCCGAGATAGGCACATCCAATAAGACCTCACATCCCAAACAGGCGGCAGGGACTCGAACGGGAGCAGTCCTCTGCATATCCAAATACAGTCTGGTTATCGACTTTCACGAGGAATGGTTTCCCAGTACTCACTCTAGCGCAGGCAGCGTGAGGGGCGCAACAGGAAAGGAAGCATAGGCGGCATGAATGGGTGCTCTAAGCTGATAATAGGTGAAGCGGTCGAGCAGGTTCGCCACATCATCCCCAAACAGCAGCTGCGGCGTAACAAACTCTCCCACAGGGAACACAGCCCCCATCATAGTGAGTCGGAGACGCCTGAGTCTTTCACCCACCCCTGTGTCGTGTGAGAAGGGAAAGCTCGGGTGTCCGATCAATGGCACTGAAGGAGCAAATAGCTCCTCCAATCCAGCCCTACGGCAGAGTTCACACCATGCCCAAACTGTGCATTCATTAGTATCTACCCCTGCCCGCGGCCGAGACTGAGGTCTATACAGCACCACAGCAAGTGATTGCGGTGCAGCAAGATCATGTCCTGGCACAATGTGTGTCATAAACTGTGTGGGGTATACTCAATCGAACACAAACTACACCTGTTCGCAGCAAAAATATAGATCCATATCAGGCGCTCCCAATCCCCCTTGTTCAAATGGCAAAGTGAGTATCTCCCAGGCGATCCTGGGATGTTTACCAGCCTATGCTCAGTGCTTTAAATGGAAAATTAGAAGTGCCGGTACTCACTAATTAGACTGGGTGGGTAGTTAGGGGCGTGTCTAGGAGCGTGGCTGGGGGCGTGGCTGTGAGCCAGGAATTTAACAATAGCCACATAAGTAAGCTTTAATGCAAATGCGCTGATTGTCATGTAAAGCGCTTAAAAGCCTATGGGCCAAATTCGCGCAAAATCAAACTGCCTCCTTACATAAGAGACATGGCAAGCATCAGCTTCTATGTCATACGTGCAGAGCCTCATTTTTGGCAGTTTGATATTGCGCGAATTTGGGCCATGGGCATTTAAGCGATTTACATGACAGTCAGAACATTTGCATTAAAGCTTACTTTTTTAAGACCCTGGTTAAAGGAGTTGTCCTGAATCACAGGATGATGAGCAGAGTCGGGATTCGACCCTGGTTCTTCAGTTCCACTCTCGGCACCTCTGACTATATCCTCATTCTTGTTGCGATGCCAATGAGAACCAGAGGCGCAACTAGAGTCAAATTTCAGGGGGGTGGGGGGGGAGGGGCTAATTCTTTCAGTAATATGCAGATTGGAGATGCAGGGGGATCTAAGAAGGGGTGGAGAAACAACAAAGCCTCGTTAAAAAGCAATTGGTCTTTTAAAGACCTGTGATGTACTCGGGTGCCGCTGTGTGTGTGCCCGGGAAGCTGTCTCAGCCGGGCTGACACACACGATGGGGGAGGAGGGGTGTCTGAAGCCCTTTGATCCCAATGGGCGTTGCGCGCCTGATGAGAACCTAACACTGGAGGAGCAACCCAGCGTAGAAATACACAGGCTGTTGCCAGCCAGAGCAGCACATAAACACGCACCATCTGAAAGGGTAATTCAGTTTTTGCGTTGCACGTACCCGTACTTCAGGGCCTGAGCCCTGCTGCTTCATGGAGTACCGGTACTCTCCTTGCCCGAAAATAAGTTCCGGTACTCAGGGGGAGAAAACTGAGAAGTGCCGGTACTCAGTACCGGTGAGTACCGGCCCATTTAAAGCACTGCCTATGCTAATGTCACAAGGCTCGACCTCAGCCTACGTCTAAAGCTGCTAGTTAGTGGCAAGGGCAGGTTAATAATCAAGTAGAGGAAGTTGGGCTGTATGATTATTTTGGCAATATTCAAACGCCCCGCCATAGACAGAGGAAGGCGAGCCCATGCAGCAACTCGATCCTCCAGCCATTCCATCTCACGTCCATAATTAGATTTCCATAGGACGTCCACCTCATGACTCAGCCATATTCCCAAATACTTAACAGGTTCTTCCACCCATTGCAGGGGGAAGTCAAGGAGGAATTCCTCAGTGGTGTCTGTGAGTGGGAAAATCATTGACTTGTCCCAATTAATAGAGATGCCAGAGAGCCCACTGAATCTATTGAATTCTCTGATCAGGGGGGGCCAAATTCTTAGCAGGGTGTTTAACATACAACGTGAGTTCGTCTGCATACATCGAGACCAGCAGCACCCGGGGTGTGAACGCCAGGCCCCGGTCCGCATGATGCTGTCAGAGGCATGCAGCCAGGGGCTCCATAGCGATAGCAAAAAGTATAGGTGATAGCAGACACCCCTGCCTCGTGCCACGGGAAATCGAAAAAGGCGGTGTGATCACACCATTGACCCGAAGACGTGCTGTCAGGCTCAAGTAAAGAAGACTGATTCGCCGAAGGAACTTAGGGCTAATACCCAGGCAGGCTAGCAAGGCAAACAGGTATGGCCATTCGAGGGAATCAAATGCCTTAGTGGCATCCAAAAGAATTGCCACCACGGCGATCAATAGCTCAATTGCTTGGAGGACAGCAAAGAAGGTTCGCAAATTATGCACAGTGGTTCTCTCAGGAACAAATCCAGATTGATCCAGGCAGGCAATTAAAGGGAGCAACAGTAGGAGTAGAGTGGCAATCAATTTGGCCAAGATTTTATTATCCACATTAATCAGGGATAGGGGCCAGTATGATTCACAACGCTTTGGGTCTCACTCAGGTATTAAAATAGTGATGACTAAGGCTTCCCTGAGAGTTGGGGCAATACTCCTTTCTCTAATGATTCACTAAACATATTTAACAGATTCAGTGCCAGAATGGACGCATACTCTTTATAGAATGCAGCTGTTAAGCCATCTAGGCCGGGCATCTTGTCGCCCAAGAGAGCCCTTATGACCTGCACCACCTCTTCTTCGGTGAAGGGTTCATCAAAAAACCGGCAGTCCAATTGCTGTGGATTAAAGCCCCTTTAATCCACAGCAATTGGACCAATTCGAAGAATGCAGTAAAATCAGGAAGGTCCTGTGTGTTTGCTGATCGGTACAAGGAAGAATGGAAGGAAAGCATCTCCTCCTGCAATGCCTCCTGGCTAACTACCAACTCCCCCCTGTCATTGAGCAATTCAGCAATGTAATCTTTGGCCCAGGGTTTCCGTAATAAACCGGGCAATATCTTCCCCGGCCGGTCACCTTCTCCCTACCATCTGGCCTACGCCTCCCACCCCAGATAGTGTGTCTTGTGCTCCGCAGCCTCCCTAAGTTCATCCATTTTGCTGAGTATGATACCCAGCAACTCTGCTTGCTGATGAGCATAGTATTCACACTGAAGTGCTCAGATCTCCGGTGCAAATCCCGCCGCAGCTCCCAAAGGACTCCCGCCTGCTTGGCGATGCATTCGCCCCTAATCACCACCTTGTACACCTCCCAGAGCACAGAGGGGGACTCCACAGTTCCCTTGGTATGACAAAAATAGTCAACTAGGGCGCTCCGTATGAATTCATGAAATACCTGGTCCCTGAGGGCCCCCGGTGGGAGCCGCCACGCAAATGCCTGATCCGAATAGCCTGGTACTGAGATCTCGAGGAGCACCGGAGAGTGAGATGAGAATGACCTCGGCAGATGGGCTACCAATGTCGTGCACACATCTTCGTCTTTAGTTGTTAACTAGTAGTCAATTCTTGACCATGATTAGGTCTCAGAAGAAACACACGTCCCCTCCTTCACATTTTTGTGTCGGGCCCTCCACACATCTACCAACATATTATCCACCATTAGACTCTGGAGTTGGGCTGCTGCTCGAGGGTGGGGCCTGCAGGAGCTGCCCGATCTGTCGCATTGTGAATCCATAATGACATTGAAGTCTGGACACAATCCTGTGCACACGTAATTGGGATAATAGATCAAAGCAAAGTCTCAAAGGTTGCCCAATGTAAGATCGACATCAGTAGAGTATATCAGGAATATTTAATGATGCAACAAAGAAAAAAATGACCAGCCGACACGTGTTTCGTCACATAGGGAATGTTCCCGTGACTCTTCAGGGCTGGGAAAGATACAAAGTATGTACAAATGAGGAGGAGCAATCATACATACATTGTGCATCTGCGTGACTCATAAAAGTGACACGCGCTATCACCAGAAAAAGTGGAGGGAAACCCCAGGGTACATGAAGTGAAAAGGTGCATGAAGGAACTTTTAGAATAAAAAACATAAGTATGTGACAAGAAACTAAGGCTGTGCATCAGAACACAGTGACAAGGATCATTTAGGTGTATCTAGTGAAAGAAGGGACCGGTGAAGAAACTACTGAAGCCGGTGCATGAACTGATCTAAAATAATCAACAAAGTGACATGGGTGTCCATTGTAATTGTAGTGCAATGGACAAATACGAATCAAAGTGTAGTGCTATCCACATGGCGTGTGGAAGACATAGTGATAACACAGACATGTGTCGATTACACCAATGTATCATAAAACAAAGGGGGTGTCAAGATGGTATCTAAAGGTGACCAGAATTGCAAAAACATATCAAAAACATCATCAGGGATAGTAGAACGTAGTAAACACCAATAAAATCCATCACGTAGCGAATTTACAAAGAAATTGCAGTGATAACAAAGCATGAGTGAAAATCACCGTGATCGTAATGCACAATCAGCTAAAAAACATGAATAGTAAACAGCGAATGTAACCAACCGAGATAAATGAGCTGGACGGAGATAACGGGGTGCGTGTGAATGGTTGACAACACGAGTAGTAAGTGAATAATAAAGAAGTGGTGAGAAACAGGGAAGAAAAGAAAGGGAAACAAAGGGAAAAGTTAAAACGGAGAGATAGTACGAGTGAAAGGAAGTGAGGTAGCAAGGATAGAAGGGAGAGCAAAATGGACAACCGTGAACGCAGAAAAACAACCGACCAACGAATGACAGAGGTCCGGAGTAAAGTGAGGAAGGTGAGAGGAGAGAGTGGCGTACAGACCGGACTAAGGGTAACGTAACCGGAGAGGAAAACAAAGGAGCTTACCCGAGCGGGTGGTGAAAACCTGGACGTAAGGAAAGTAATGGACGTCTAGAGAGAAGGATTGGAGTCTGGGGAAACTGTCCAGACGCGTATGACCAGGGAAAAGGATCCCGGTGCTGCCAGGGGGCAGGACCCGTAAAAGAAAGCTGTAAAGGAAGGAGAAGGGGTGAACCTGGGGAACAGTGACGTGAGGAGGCACAAGGCAGGACCGAAATAAACTCACCTAGAAGAACGCTAGGGAAAACGGCAAAGCCGGAAGGCAAAGTGACAGGCGGGTGCGCCTGGAACCTGCATAGAAATAGTAAGGAAATTAAAATTAGACGGGGATTAGTGCAAGTGGGCCGGTGGGGACACGTCAACCGCCCGGGGAGAAAAACCGAGGACTTACTTGGAGGATGAAAGACGTCCGTCTCTCGCATGACTGCCGGATACGGAAGTCACGGTCTAGGGGGAGGAGTGAATTTAAAGAGGAAAGTACAGGGGGCGGGGTCTCAGCAGGAGGGTGTGGTCAAGAAGGGTAGAGCTAGATCCAGAGGGTGAAAAGGGAGAAAACGGAAAAGGTAGAAAGACTAAGTGTGTGAGCACAATGCAGCAACAGAAACAGAAGCAGAGTGAAAGCATAGACGTATAGAAGAGGTGAAAATATCAGTTAATAGAAAGACAGCTACACACTGAGTGACATGATAAAAATTATTAGCAAAATGAACATAAGCACAAACGGCAAATAACATGGCACAAGGGAGAAGCTGAAAATAGAGATACTGCACTCTATGTGTGTAGGGCAGCACATTGTAGTGGATGCTGGAAATATCGCCAGCGGAAACCACAATACCACATGTCAAAATATGTAAGGCCAAACAAAACGTAAAATATCCAGACCTAATTAGGTGGGACTAAACAGAAAAATAAAACGTGGAAGGAATAGAAACCGCAGTCAATCTGAGGACAGCTGAACTGTGAGTGACATGAATATAATAATAATGAAATGACAAAACAAACATAAGCACCAAAAGGGAACAGCATGGTATAGAGAGTGAAGCTGGAAATAGAAATATCAAACCCTATGTATAAAGGGCAGCACATTACTATAAAGTCTGGAACAGTGGCTGAAAAAACCACAGTATCACATGTCAAATGATATTGATAAAATCACACCGTAGAACATCAGAATCCTTAATATGTGGGAATGAACATTACAACATGACACAGAAATACAGAAAGAGCACAATCGTGGGTCAGTCGCCCAGAAAGTAGTGCAGTTCGTGATCAGTGTTGAGTCCGTGTGTCACAGACTGAAGGCGCATAATCCATGAAGCCTCTTGGCGCCTGAGTTGAAGTTCTCTGTTACCCCCTCTGGGATTAGCGGTGGCAACATCACATCCAAAGAAGGAAAACCGTTTGTTGACGCTCTGGGTTGAACAGTTCGCCGCATGCACGGCCATAGGGTATCTGATATCCTGGTTTTGAAGAGCTCTGATATGTTCGCTGATGCGTTCTCTCAGGGGTCTGATCGTACTGCCCACATACCAGCGCTTGCATGTGCATTCAAGTATATAAACCACAAACTTGGTGTGGCAATTGATGTTGTGCTTGATCCAGTATGTCCTCTTGTTACGTGCCTTGAAAGATCTGATTCCATGCTGGGCTAGTCTGCAGACCCCACACATTACCACATTTGTAGAAACCCAAAGAGTGTGTACCTAACCAAGTGTGACTGGTAACGTGTCTAGGAACACTGGGGCTTAACCTGGATCTAAGTGTTCTGCCGCGCCTATATGTCACTAATGGTCTGGATGTTATGATATTCTTCAGGGAGGTGTCTGCCAGTAAAGTGTCCCAGTGTCTGTTGAGGCTTTTCTTTATAACCAGACCCATGTTGCTGTAGTCTGTCACCAATCTAACTGGTTGATCACTTGCCACACGGGTGTTCTTGGTACGGAGGGTGTCTTGTCTATCTAGCTGATTGACCCTGGTTTCAGCTTTAGATACCGTGTGGGGACTATAGCCTCTGTCTTTGAATCTCTGTTTCATGCTCTTTATACATTGTTGAAACTCGGGTTCTTCACTGCAGTTCCGTCTAGCCCTTACGAATTCACCATAGGGGATGGCCTGTATCTGATGTGGTGGGTGGGAACTTTCTGCATGAAGGATAGCATTGCAGGATGTTTCCTTTCTATAGAGGCGACTGTGTAAGGTGTCTGTCTTAATGTAGAGTTCCACATCAAGAAATGTAATGTTGGAGACGCTGCTGTGGCTAGTGAATAACATATTCATGTTATTGGAATTGAGGTGTCGACAGAACTCGTCGAGTTGTGTCTGGGACCCTGACCATAATAACAGACAATCGTCAATGTACCGTCCCCAATAGATTATAGAATTAACCCATGGGGCCCCTCTGGAACTCCATATCCACTCTGATTCCAGTACACCCATGTAAAGATTGGCAAACGAAGGTGAGAACTTTGTACCCATGGCCACGCCCTTGCATTGTTTGTACCAGACGTTGTTATACATGAAGTAGTTGTCATTAAGAATGATGTTTATCATGGTGGTCAGCATCTTGGTGTGTTGCCAAAGGGAGGCCGGCCTATTGTGAAGTAGATTAGTAATGACATCCAGACCCAAGATGGGTTCGATGGAGGTGTAGAGGGAAACCACATCCAAGGTAGCTAGAATCATGTCTGGTTGCCATTGGACATCTGATAAGATGCTCAAGATATGTTTAGTATCCTGAATATGGGATGGGAGATTCTTAACCATGGGACCTAAAAATAAGTCCACATATTGGGCAATTCTTTCAGTCGGTCCACCGATCCCAGAGACAATAGGTCTGCCAGGGGGAAAGGGGGCTGGCTTGTGAATTTTGGGCAGAGTATACAGCCAGGGATAAGCCGGTCTGTGCACTTTGAGAAATAAAAATTCTTGATCATCTATGAGCCCGGCTAAATGCCATTCAGCTAAATGGCCATTGATTTTGTCCGAGAGAGTCCCAGTAGGATTGAACGTGAGACGTTGGTAGCATGAGGTGTCCTGCAATTGGGTAAGGATTTCATTGTGGTAGTCAATTTTGTTCATGACAACAACGTTTCCGCCCTTATCGGCTTCTCTGATTATGATATCTGTGTTAGTGGTAAGGGCCTTGAGGGCTGCGCGCTCATCTCTCCTCAAGTTGTCCTTGATCCTATGTTTGGATCTCATGACTTTTTGTTCGTATTTGTCAATGTCAGCTAGGACAAGATTATGAAATGTGTCAATGGGGTTGCCACCTGGTAACAAGGGCGTCCATTTGGATTTGGGTTTGAGCCCACTACTCTGGGTGAAATCCGTATCTATGTCAAGTGCATGTAACAGACTGTCCATATTAATGGGTGGTTCATCCATATCGGTGATGGATAAAAGTAAATGTGTAACCTGAATATCTTTGATGCTTTGTACTCCTGAAGGGTTATCAGTGCAGATATTTCTGACACTCATAGTCGTGGGTGGCATACCGCTAAAGTGTCTTTTCACTTTCAGACTCCTCATGAATTTAAAGAGATCGATTTTGTGTCTACAAGTGTCCCCTGGTTCATGTGGGTTGAAACTTAAGCCTTTGCTGAGTAAAGAAATCATGCTAGTGTCGAGTGTATGGGAAGATAAGTTGACCACCTGTATGCCCTGATCTGGCGTCTCTATTTGTTCCTCTCGTTCCCTGATCTTAATTTCTTTTTGTAATCCTCTGTTGCCTCCCCTCTTGCCCCTCCGAGTTTTCTGTCTAATGTACCTTGTCTCTGTTGCGTCCTGTTTTCCCTTCTTATGGTTTGGACCTCCCTTAAAAAAGACAACTTGGTGGAGTCAAGTCTGATCAGTTGATTCTCTGATTCACTATCACTACTATGCAACGTGTTGAGTGAGGTGGAGCTGGATGAGGCAGAAAGAGTATCTGTTTTGGTAGATGGATCACTCAGTGGGGCGTTTCGTACAACCTGGTCGTATTTCCTGGCAAATGTAAAAACACGTCCCTCCCTGTAATCAGCCTCGTCTCTCTTCAGCTGTCTAGTCTTCCTATCTTTTATCTCGTTCTGATGTTTTGTGAGTATGTCATTCAGAATGACATAATTCTTTTCTGTGGCCTCTGCTAAGTTCAGATCCACTATCTCTTTTTCTAGATTGGTAATCTCAATTTGAAGTTTAGCTAGTTTGCGCTCTGCGTTTTCTATAAGAATATCAATTAATGTATTGGAGTTTAATGTCAAAGTATCTTCCCATTTGCATAACAAATCATCGTCTAAATCATCAAACGTTGGAAAGATTTGTGAACGGAGTCCCCTCGGGACTCTATTGAGTCTAAGGTACTGTTTGAGGGTGGCACTGTCCCACCACCTAGAGTTTTCAGTTTTCTTCAATCTCTCAAGTCTTAGGAATTTCTCCCTAAGACCTTCGTTACGCGGGGGTTTCCACTTGTCAGTGTAGTGTTTGTCGGAATACCCTTAACTAGATTCTCGAACAATTCTGATGCGATCTTTTCTCTATCCATAATATGGGGTAGTGTTATAGTGACCGTGGGTATGCTACGCTGCGGCTGCCTGCCCTGACACCAAAGGAGCTAAGTTGTGTAGGGTTTTTCGTACAACAGGGAGTAGGCGCTCAGACTCGTACGCGTTTATGTAACAATAGCCGGAGTATGTGAACGGTGCTGCCAGGTCGGGGAAATACCCAATAACCCCCGTAATTTGTGTGAGTCAACAACCCACACTAGTAATATGGACACAATCCTGTGCACACGTAATTGGGATAATAGATCAAAGCAAAGTCTCAAAGGTTGCCCAATGTAAGATCGACATCAGTAGAGTATATCAGGAATATTTAATGATGCAACAAAGAAAAAAATGACCAGCCGACACGTGTTTCGTCACATAGGGAATGTTCCTGTGACTCTTCAGGGCTGGGAAAGATACAAAGTATGTACAAATGAGGAGGAGCAATCATACATACAATGTGCATCTGCGTGACTCATAAAAGTGACACGCGCTATCACCAGAAAAAGTGGAGGGAAACCCCAGGGTACATGAAGTGAAAAGGTGCATGAAGGAACTTTTAGAATAAAAAACATAAGTATGTGACAAGAAACTAAGGCTGTGCATCAGAACACAGTGACAAGGATCATTTAGGTGTATCTAGTGAAAGAAGGGACCGGTGAAGAAACTACTGAAGCCGGTGCATGAACTGATCTAAAATAATCAACAAAGTGACATGGGTGTCCATTGTAATTGTAGTGCAATGGACAAATACGAATCAAAGTGTAGTGCTATCCACATGGCGTGTGGAAGACATAGTGATAACACAGACATGTGTCGATTACACCAATGTATCATAAAACAAAGGGGGTGTCAAGATGGTATCTAAAGGTGACCAGAATTGCAAAAACATATCAAAAACATCATCAGGGATAGTAGAACGTAGTAAACACCAATAAAATCCATCACGTAGCGAATTTACAAAGAAATTGCAGTGATAACAAAGCATGAGTGAAAATCACCGTGATCGTAATGCACAATCAGCTAAAAATCATGAATAGTAAACAGCGAATGTAACCAACCGAGATAAATGAGCTGGACGGAGATAACGGGGTGCGTGTGAATGGTTGACAACACGAGTAGTAAGTGAATAATAAAGAAGTGGTGAGAAACAGGGAAGAAAAGAAAGGGAAACAAAGGGAAAAGTAAAAACGGAGAGATAGTACGAGTGAAAGGAAGTGAGGTAGCAAGGATAGAAGGGAGAGCAAAATGGACAACCGTGAACGCAGAAAAACAACCGACCAACGAATGACAGAGGTCCGGAGTAAAGTGAGGAAGGTGAGAGGAGAGAGTGGCGTACAGACCGGACTAAGGGTAACGTAACCGGAGAGGAAAACAAAGGAGCTTACCCGAGCGGGTGGTGAAAACCTGGACGTAAGGAAAGTAATGGACGTCTAGAGAGAAGGATTGGAGTCTGGGGAAACTGTCCAGACGCGTATGACCAGGGAAAAGGATCCCGGTGCTGCCAGGGGGCAGGACCCGTAAAAGAAAGCTGTAAAGGAAGGAGAAGGGGTGAACCTGGGGAACAGTGACGTGAGGAGGCACAAGGCAGGACCGAAATAAACTCACCTAGAAGAACGCTAGGGAAAACGGCAAAGCCGGAAGGCAAAGTGACAGGCGGGTGCGCCTGGAACCTGCATAGAAATAGTAAGGAAATTAAAATTAGACGGGGATTAGTGCAAGTGGGCCGGTGGGGACACGTCAACCGCCCGGGGAGAAAAACCGAGGACTTACTTGGAGGATGAAAGACGTCCGTCTCTCGCATGACTGCCGGATACGGAAGTCACGGTCTAGGGGGAGGAGTGAATTTAAAGAGGAAAGTACAGGGGGCGGGGTCTCAGCAGGAGGGTGTGGTCAAGAAGGGTAGAGCTAGATCCAGAGGGTGAAAAGGGAGAAAACGGAAAAGGTAGAAAGACTAAGTGTGTGAGCACAATGCAGCAACAGAAACAGAAGCAGAGTGAAAGCATAGACGTATAGAAGAGGTGAAAATATCAGTTAATAGAAAGACAGCTACACACTGAGTGACATGATAAAAATTATTAGCAAAATGAACATAAGCACAAACGGCAAATAACATGGCACAAGGGAGAAGCTGAAAAAAGAGATACTGCACTCTATGTGTTTAGGGCAGCACATTGTAGTGGATGCTGGAAATATCGCCAGCGGAAACCACAATACCACATGTCAAAATATGTAAGGCCAAACAAAACGTAAAATATCCAGACCTAATTAGGTGGGACTAAACAGAAAAATAAAACGTGGAAGGAATAGAAACCGCAGTCAATCTGAGGACAGCTGAACTGTGAGTGACATGAATATAATAATAATGAAATGACAAAACAAACATAAGCACCAAAAGGGAACAGCATGGTATAGAGAGTGAAGCTGGAAATAGAAATATCAAACCCTATGTATAAAGGGCAGCACATTACTATAAAGTCTGGAACAGTGGCTGAAAAAACCACAGTATCACATGTCAAATGATATTGATAAAATCACACCGTAGAACATCAGAATCCTTAATATGTGGGAATGAACATTACAACATGACACAGAAATACAGAAAGAGCACAATCGTGGGTCAGTCGCCCAGAAAGTAGTGCAGTTCGTGATCAGTGTTGAGTCCGTGTGTCACAGACTGAAGGCGCATAATCCATGAAGCCTCTTGGCGCCTGAGTTGAAGTTCTCTGTTACCCCCTCTGGGATTACCGGTGGCAACATCACATCCAAAGAAGGAAAACCGTTTGTTGACGCTCTGGGTTGAACAGTTCGCCGCATGCACGGCCATAGGGTATCTGATATCCTGGTTTTGAAGAGCTCTGATATGTTCGCTGATGCGTTCTCTCAGGGGTCTGATCGTACTGCCCACATACCAGCGCTTGCATGTGCATTCAAGTATATAAACCACAAACTTGGTGTGGCAATTGATGTTGTGCTTGATCCAGTATGTCCACTTGTTACGTGCCTTGAAAGATCTGATTCCATGCTGGGCTAGTCTGCAGACCCCACAATTACCACATTTGTAGAAACCCAAAGAGTGTGTACCTAACCAAGTGTGACTGGTAACGTGTCTAGGAACACTGGGGCTTAACCTGGATCTAAGTGTTCTGCCGCGCCTATATGTCACTAATGGTCTGGATGTTATGATATTCTTCAGGGAGGTGTCTGCCAGTAAAGTGTCCCAGTGTCTGTTGAGGCTTTTCTTTATAACCAGACCCATGTTGCTGTAGTCTGTCACCAATCTAACTGGTTGATCACTTGCCACACGGGTGTTCTTGGTACGGAGGGTGTCTTGTCTATCTAGCTGATTGACCCTGGTTTCAGCTTTAGATACCGTGTGGGGACTATAGCCTCTGTCTTTGAATCTCTGTTTCATGCTCTTTATACATTGTTGAAACTCGGGTTCTTCACTGCAGTTCCGTCTAGCCCTTACGAATTCACCATAGGGGATGGCCTGTATCTGATGTGGTGGGTGGGAACTTTCTGCATGAAGGATAGCATTGCAGGATGTTTCCTTTCTATAGAGGCGACTGTGTAAGGTGTCTGTCTTAATGTAGAGTTCCACATCAAGAAATGTAATGTTGGAGATGCTGCTGTGGCTAGTGAATAACATATTCATGTTATTGGAATTGAGGTGTCGACAGAACTCGTCGAGTTGTGTCTGGGAGCCTGACCATAATAACAGACAATCGTCAATGTACCGTCCCCAATAGATTATAGAATTAACCCATGGGGCCCCTCTGGAACTCCATATCCACTCTGATTCCAGTACACCCATGTAAAGATTGGCAAACGAAGGTGAGAACTTTGAACCCATGGCCACGCCCTTGCATTGTTTGTACCAGACGTTGTTATACATGAAGTAGTTGTCATTAAGAATGATGTTTATCATGGTGGTCAGCATCTTGGTGTGTTGCCAAAGGGAGGCCGGCCTATTGTGAAGTAGATTAGTAATGACATCCAGTCCCAAGATGGGTTCGATGGAGGTGTAGAGGGAAACCACATCCAAGGTAGCTAGAATCATGTCTGGTTGCCATTGGACATCTGATAAGATGCTCAAGATATGTTTAGTATCCTGAATATGGGATGGGAGATTCTTAACCATGGGACCTAAAAATAAGTCCACATATTGGGCAATTCTTTCAGTCGGTCCACCGATCCCAGAGACAATAGGTCTGCCAGGGGGAAAGGGGGCTGGCTTGTGAATTTTGGGCAGAGTATACAGCCAGGGATAAGCCGGTCTGTGCACTTTGAGAAATAAAAATTCTTGATCATCTATGAGCCCGGCTAAATGCCATTCAGCTAAATGGCCATTGATTTTGTCCGAGAGAGTCCCAGTAGGATTGAACGTGAGACGTTGGTAGCATGAGGTGTCCTGCAATTGGGTAAGGATTTCATTGTGGTAGTCAATTTTGTTCATGACAACAACGTTTCCGCCCTTATCGGCTTCTCTGATTATGATATCTGTGTTAGTGGTAAGGGCCTTGAGGGCTGCGCGCTCATCTCTCCTCAAGTTGTCCTTGATCCTATGTTTGGATCTCATGACTTTTTGTTCGTATTTGTCAATGTCAGCTAGGACAAGATTATGAAATGTGTCAATGGGGTTGCCACCTGGTAACAAGGGCGTCCATTTGGATTTGGGTTTGAGCCCACTACTCTGGGTGAAATCCGTATCTATGTCAAGTGCATGTAACAGACTGTCCATATTAATGGGTGGTTCATCCATATCGGTGATGGATAAAAGTAAATGTGTAACCTGAATATCTTTGATGCTTTGTACTCCTGAAGGGTTATCAGTGCAGATATTTCTGACACTCATAGTCGTGGGTGGCATACCGCTAAAGTGTCTTTTCACTTTCAGACTCCTCATGAATTTAAAGAGATCGATTTTGTGTCTACAAATGTCGCCTGGTTCATGTGGGTTGAAACTTAAGCCTTTGCTGAGTAAAGAAATCATGCTAGTGTCGAGTGTATGGGAAGATAAGTTGACCACCTGTATGCCCTGATCTGGCGTCTCTATTTGTTCCTCTCGTTCCCTGATCTTAATTTCTTTTTGTAATCCTCTGTTGCCTCCCCTCTTGCCCCTCCGAGTTTTCTGTCTAATGTACCTTGTCTCTGTTGCGTCCTGTTTTCCCTTCTTATGGTTTGGACCTCCCTTAAAAAGACAACTTGGTGGAGTCAAGTCTGATCAGTTGATTCTCTGATTCACTATCACTACTATGCAACGTGTTGAGTGAGGTGGAGCTGGATGAGGCAGAAAGAGTATCTGTTTTGGTAGATGGATCACTCCGTGGGGCGTTTCGTACAACCTGGTCGTATTTCCTGGCAAATGTAAAATCACGTCCCTCCCTGTAATCAGCCTCGTCTCTCTTCAGCTGTCTAGTCTTCCTATCTTTTATCTCGTTCTGATGTTTTGTGAGTATGTCATTCAGAATGACATAATTCTTTTCTGTGGCCTCTGCTAAGTCTCCCCCCCACATTATAGCACCAGGGCCGAGCACATCAACTTGTCTCCAAAGTTCCCCGAAAAAGTCGGAGTCATCGATATTGGGTCCATAGACTGAGATCAGATTAACGGGGTTCTCCTCCAAAGTGCCCGCCATTATCACAAACCTCCCCTGCTGGTCGCAAACCACTCCCCGCATGTGCCAGAGCACCCGCGTCCTAATGACTATGGCTGCTCCCCTCACATAATTATAGTAGCTCTTGAAGAAAACAAATATCCACGCTGTGGCGCTTCAGGTACATTAGTACTAATCTTACTTTGCGGCTGTCATTGAAGCCCCATTCTAGGTGATAAACTTCAGCGATGCAATTCCGTCAGTCGTGTCACATGCTCTGATGTCAGACTCCCCTCTCGCTAAGATAGAATAGTGCAGTCAGAAAGAGCAACAAAGTGAAGAGAAGAGACAGAGACCAGTAGAACAGAGGCAGCCCCTTGTGTTCACCCCACAACACCCAACCTTCACCCACAGCAGCCCCACAATCGAGCTGAGAGTATCCCACCCAACAACAGCCGAGAGCATCTAACAATACACAGCAGAACAGGAATCATCCCATGGGGAGCACCAGGAGCCCAGCACTTCCCAGTCAGAGTTGACCGGGTGGCCGGAACAAGAGGATGCACTGACACCCCCAAGCCAGGAGAAGAGAACAGAACAAAGGACCCCACCACAACCAGAAGGTCCAACAAACGTATCAGTGGGGAGATCATCATATAATAAGCTAAGTGTCCTGTCGGTACCCCCAGGCTTGTAGACCCAATCAAGATCAGCATGCATCATCGATACCCAGTTCAGCAAGCTCAATCATTGTCACTGGTGTGGCCGGCGTCCTCGTCGTCGTGAGCAGCATGCAAAGCAGTCCCCGTCTGTGGTAGCCTCTTTACAAATTTTGCTGCCGTTTTGGGATCAGAGAAGTAAACAGTCTTACCGGCATTGAAGATCCATAATTTTGCAGGGTAGAGCTGAGAGTACCCAGCATCTGTCTTTTGAAGGGAGTTTTTCACCGGGAGGAAGTCTTGTCACGCCGCCTGTACAGTGAGTGTGAAATCGGGATAAAACAAGACAGTGTTGCCCTGATAGGACGAAGTGCGCTGTTCTCTAGCTAGCCGGAGGATGGTGTCCTGATCTCTGTAGTTCAAGAGTCGAGCGATAATAGGCCGCGCAGGAGTCCCCAGGGGCGGTCTTGGGCCAAGTGACCAGTGTGCTCGCTCCACAATGCATACGTTGTACAGCGATGCTCCGAACAGGGTGGTTAGCATTTGTTCAACATAATCCTCCATTCGTGCCATTGCAGTGGATTACGGTACTCTCATGATCCTGACGTTGTTCCACCTGGACCTGGCTTCCAAGTCCTCATTCTTACTGCGGATCACCTTGAGTAATTTCTCCATGTGGAGGAGCTTTTCTTGTGTTACGTTGGCTGCATCCTCTGCCGAGGATGTGCACTGTTCAAGCTAGCCAATCTTTTCTTCATGGTTTGAGACCTTTTCCTTCAGGCGGTTGAATTTGTCAGCCAGCGAGTCAATTTTATTGTCAATGGTGGTCAGGGACTGCTTTAGATCCTTAAACATGGCCTATATTTCTGGTTCTGGGAGTTTGTCGCCACTGGCAGTTGGGGCTGTGGAGGGCCCCTCTGGTTGCATCTCCGATCCTCGCTGCAGTCTCCGCTGTTCAAAGGGGAGCTTAGTCTGCCTGATAACCATCTTGCCCATGTTGGTCAAGAGGGAGGGGAAGCCAATCACCCCTGATGCAACCCCTCACCAGCCCGAGTTCTCCTCAGGAGTAGACCCTCCACTCCAACACCGCCCAGGTGGAGTCCGCAAGCTTGCCCAGCCACCTCCAGCTGGCAGTGTCTTCAGTGTAATTCAGGCCCGCACCATCAGTCGTACCTCCGCACCGCGTGGGCAGGCCAGCGCCAACTGAACAGACCGCAAATATTCGTATAATAACAGGGCAGCACTGCCAACCTATATTCTCCGAGCAGGTTGCCGGGTGAACACCAAACAGTGCACTGCACCACTTCTCTCACCTCCACAGAAGGTCCTCGTGAGACGCCGGGGTATCACGATGCCCTCCGGTGTTCTTGCTGCTCCGCTTGGCCCGTTTCAGGTTCAGTGATGGGCACTCTCCCTACAATGTCTCCCGTGAGACCCCCAGCACCCGGGGTTAGTGGCCCAGCTGCAGCCCACAACCACAGTGCTTCCAGGCAGTCACAGGAAGCGCTCCGGTCAACCGCAGTACCGTCAGTTGTGCTCTGGTCCGGCGTCGGATCCAGCCCGCTAATGTCTTCCAGGGGGTCCTCAGCATGAAACCATCCCTCTCACCACCTCTCAGGCCCGTTCAAGGGCACACCCACATCGGCTCTCTGCATCCGTCCACACCAGGTGGATTACTGCAAGCAGCCGTGGGCCTCGGGTAGAGAACTATCCCTCTCAGACCTCTTCCAATTCCTACGCACGTAGCTCCAGCAGGGATACTCTCCTCTCCAGGGCTCCGCTGTCCGCAGATATCATCCACAACTCACTTCCACGCGTGGCTCCGGTCACCATGCTAGCGCCATGACCGTCTCCGCTGCCACAGCTCGGGACTAGGCCTCATCACAGTCCAGGGATCACAGCTCAGTAATCCGAGCTCCAGAATGCGAATAGCTCTCCATTTCCTCCCTTGCAGATATGGAGCTTCACTCTTCCTTCAACTCTGCTCGGGGGCCCCGGTATGAGCAGATAAGTGATAGATAGTCGTTCTGGCCTGCAGAGCCTCACCGAAGGGCGGCCATCTTGCAGTTGGGCTCTCTAGCGCCACCCATCTTGATATTGTTCAGTGTATTGTTATTTGTTGGAAACTGGATGTGGTTATTAATGCATCTGAGCATAACAACCATGACCTGACTTAGGACAGCTGAAAATATTGGCTACGACATACCATTGGAGTCGCTAACTGTGTACTGAAAGAAGCCAGTAGCGTAGAAGGGTAACACTGCCTTAATCTTCACACTAGGTGGGATGGAAGTCTGAATTGTTATGTCTGGCAAATTTCAAATCAATATTGTTGTGATAAAGAGTCCGTGGTGTCACGGTTCAGTTTGTACTTTTTAAAGGTTTGCCTTTCAGACATGGTTTCCAAATCAGGACATGGTTTGTAATCTCCTTCATTCTGTTAACATATCGTTCTTCCCTGGAGTTGTGGAGAGAAATATCTGCAATAAATGAGTCCAGAGTGTCAATGTTGTATGTTCATACACAGTTGCTGGAAATATTACACAATGTTTTGATTTTGGTACAGGTTAGCTGACAAACATATATAAAATTCCAAGAATGTAATGAGATTTCTCTACATGTGGTCTATTATATTTTTTCAAACTTATATAAATGGTTGTAAGAAAAAAGTAAAAACAGAAATATTGTGATTCTATACTTAAACAGTAAACACACAAATATTGATTCCAACAATATCACAGAAAAAAAATCTAAAACACAACAATAATGTAAACAAAAATTAAGGTATAACAAATATTGGTTACAATTTAAAACTAAGGAAACATACAACCAATCACAAAAAACAAAATGTCCAACACAAGAAAATCAATGTCTCACAATATTGCATTAAATATGTATACAAATATAAAAATTCTTTTTTGGCGGCTTTGCGGAGGGCACAGTCCATCTTGATACACCAACCTGGTGGGATTCCGGTCCCAGGTTTCCATCTTGCCTGCATCTCGCCCTGCCAGCTCGACCAAGCCAATGGACGCACACCTGCTTGCATACACCGGTGTGGGGGAGGTGCTGACATTATGCATATAAGCGCTGCCTCAGCCCCCGCGGCGCGAGACGCGTACGGGCCACGCCTGGGCAGAGCCCAGGCCAAGGGCTGGCCTGTCCTTGCCCGTCATTGCCAGGAAGAGGCAGGGCAGGGCCACCTCCCTTGGATTTCCGGATTGTGATCGAGGTGCCTTATTTGTGAGTGTACCAACTATCTGATTTGTAGTTCAAGCTCCAGGACTGTTTCTTTTTTGTTTCCTATTCTTCTTTTGTGTTTTTTTTTCCCCACAGAGCTCACCCTACTTACGAGCTCCCCAACATGGGCTGACTAGGACTGGCACTGGCATTTTGTGACTGGTATGCCCCCAACAATACTGTAACTGACTTGTGCCGAGCTTGCAAATTGTTGACTCCCTCCCCCCTTAAGTGCGTGTTAAATCTTTGATTATAATGTTTTCTATTGAAGTTGAGCACTGCTGTTGAAAACCTTTTGCTATACTTCGGAGTTTCTTTGTGGGAATAGAGCATAAATCACTGCTTGGGTAGGCTGTGGGGATTGTGGGTTTATTGTTATCTGTCTGATTTATACATACAACCAAGTCCCATGCGTTGCTATGGGGAAGAGGAAATCTGGTGAGCTTGATGCTGGGGATAGAGGTCCTCGGACCAAGACCAACAAAGCTAAGCAAGTACGCTGGTCTGCTGGAAATAACTGCGTTCTAGATCGCATCAACGATCTCATCGAATGCGAGGATATTCTAGCCCAACCAAATGAACCATCTATGACCACCCACTCTCCTAGCACACCCTGCCCACGTACCTCCCCCAGCAGTTCAAAGCCCGCTCAGCCCAAACGTATTCCATCAATGTTTGGGAAGCCTAAAACACGTAGTACCAAAGCTTTTTCCCCCAGTTCCCGAATAGCGCCTCAAACTTTAATGACTAGTGCTGCAGTTGAAGTAAGGCGTCCTACTGCCCCCACTAGGGACACTAACTATGACACAGCTGATATCAACTTAGCTACTGACCTCAATTTATCTAATAGATTCCTCCCACTCCTGCACGTTCCACACACTCTAGAGGTAGAGGCAGAGGGCTCACATGAGTCTCCCAATCTTGCTAGAAGGGGTTCGGAGGTGGAAGATGAAGGAGGGTCCCTAGTTACCCTTGAGAGGGAAGACTCCTCTATCGTCCACGTCCATGACCCTAAGGGGCAGGATACCTCTAGGGTCATAACTGACTTGAGGACTGAGGTAGATCAATTAAAACGTGCTGTACAAGCCCTCACTGAGCAAATTGCTCTCTTAACAACTAGAGGAGATACAAAAGGACAGTCCCTCAAGCAGACCACTAAAAACTCCACAGGCCCATCCAGTAACCCCAGTAGGCCAACCGCCCCAACACCTGCAACACACGCACTAGCTGAGAGCCACACTTGCAAGTTGATTCCTGACCCGCAGCTAGGAAAACTAGCACCTCTGTTAATAGAGCTCATCATCCTACACCAGGCTTGTTTCCACCTAATGGCTCACCACCACACTTTTTCACTGACAAAGGCTATCATCAATACCAGAGTGGTAGGAGTGGTAAACCCCGAGGGCCCAGTAAGAGCATTTACTTGACTAATGTCCCCAAGGTTACTGCTCATGGGAAATATGAGGGTCAAGACTCTTTAATTAACAAGTGCATACATTGGATCCGTTATGTGAGGGGGTGTCGCTCAGTGATCAGGGAAGACATCTTATGGACAAAAAGGCTAACCCATATAAATTCCCAGGTGGACTGCATTGAATTGCACTTGGCTGATGTGAATTCGGTCCACAATTTAATAGTTCTGGAAGCTAGGACAAGTCCACCAACTTATACCGATGTTCGATTGAAATACCGTCCCTTCACGCAAACATTGTTACTAGCCTCACAACAACCTGTTGCCCACCATTGCTCAGACTCGCCTCTTGATACTAATGACTGACTTGAACACCAAACTTCTTTCATTGGTCTTTCAATACATTCACCCAAGCCAACACCTCTACTAGCTAAAACCAGCCCTTTTCACGTTGCAACACCTCCATCAGCCATGTCCATCACCACCAAGCCCATTGAATACCACTCGGTTGATACCCACAGCTGGAGTGAGGAGGTCTGCCTCCCGGAACCTCAGATAGGGTTGCAAGCTGAGCCCAGGGTTAAGAGTCACCCTGTGGCTCATTCAGGAGAACAAGCAGAACTAATAAAGCTTACCCTACTATCTTGGAATGTGGCTGGGGTGAGGTGCAAGATACATCTTGCTCATTGGATACAATACTTAGACCAATTTGATATTTGCATCTTACAAGAAACATGGTCTCCCACTCCTATCGTTATCCCTGGGTACGTCACATTTCACCGCCCAGCAATCACCAACAAGCTTGGTCGCCCATCTGGGGGCTTACTGATTTTAGTAAAAACCGAGCTTCATTGCTCGGCCCACGAACTTAAGACGAATAGCCCAGATATCCTAGTGATTCAGATTAGGGGGGAAGATGGGGTAGGGGTGGATCTTTTCAATGTTTATGCCTGTGGGTCTAAGCCAGGCTCTACATCGCCCACACTACGTCAACTGGAGGATCTTCTAGACGCTAGGGAAAGTCAATCCCCTCTAGTAGTTGCTGGTGACTTCAATGTCACTTTTGAACCTCTAGGGCAGGAAGACCTGTGTGATAGTAGGGATGAAGACGAGCTGTGGCTCGTCCCCCCCTTAGATTTAGTCCCTATTAAAAAATGGTCCCAAACGGCCATGCAACTCAATGCACTGACCCTCGAGTTTGGCCTTAGGGCTACTAACGGCCGCACAGAGTGATAAGTGTGGGGCAAGTACCTACAATCAATCCACTAACACAAGTTGCATCGATTATTTCCTGTTGGATTTGAGATTGTGGCCCAAAGTAATTGACATTATAGTAGGCACAACGGACAGTGACCACAAACCTCCACCTTGACTTCACCATGGGCCAAAGGCCTATCTCTCCCAAACATCACACTTACAACCAGGGAGGTGTGCCCTACCAACGACAATAGACGACTTAAATGGGCACGCATAGCCATGGAAACCGACAAGCTAGATTCTATAAATATCGATCTGGAGACTAGTACTAACCAGATGTTGAGACTACTAGAGCCCCAGGGAGACCTGGAAAAGATAGTCCACTGCCACACCAATTTTTTGGATCGGCTGGCCTTATATTTTAGAAAATCAGGACCTATCCAACGTGCCTCTAAGAGCTCTAGGCCGCAACACTCCTGATTTAATCAAGAGTGTAGGAACTTGAGAACTAAACTAGCTATTACCATCCGATCAAAAAATATGGCTGTTGTGAGGGAAACTAGGAGGTCTTATAAGATGGCTTTAAATAAAGGCAAAAAAGAATGGGAAATAGATCGCTGGTCAACAATCAGCGAAGCATGTCGCAAAAACGACATGCAGCGATTCTGGCTCTTAGTAACCAGGGGTGATGCAGCAAGACCTCAGCCACCCAAGAATAATATCTCCGTTGACGCCTGGCACCGCCATTTCTCTTCATTATACACTGGAGAGCCTGAGCATGTTAATGCAACCCTTGAGCCTGAATTTAACTGTCCCCAGACGGATGGGTTTTTCTCCCTATCAGTAATAAGGACAAGCTTCAACTTAATTGTCCGAACTAAAGCTCCGGGGCCGGATGCTATTCCTGGTGATGTCTTTCTCAGCAACATTGAGAAATGATCGATCTACATTCTTACCCTGGCCAATAGTACTGCAGCAGGTTCCACAATTCCAGCTTCTTGGAGGGGAGCGGAGGTAATTCCGGTGTTCAAGAAGGGATACCGTTCAATGCCCTTGAATTACAGACCCAGCTTGTTCGATAGTGCCCAGAAGGTCTTTGCCCGTGCACTCCTTGCAAAAATCCAAACCTGGATAAGCGACAATAACATTCTGTCCCCTTATCAAGCAGGATTTCGAAAGAAAGTTAGCACTATTGATCAAGTTTTCCACTTTCTGTTATTAGCTTGGAAGACTGTAACCATTGGCCAGTGAAGCTTATATGTAGCTTTTATTGACTTAAGACCTGCATTCGACCTCATCCCTAGACGTAGACTCTGGTGTGTTTTGAAGGAGATGGGCCTTCAGCCCGAGATACTAGCGCTGGTGGTCCACCTTCATGAGAACAACTACACAAGGGTCCGCTGGGGTAGTCAGGGCCAATTGAGTGATCCGATTAGGATAGACAGGGGGTCCGCCAGGGCTGCGTGTTGGCTCCCACCCTTTTTTCACTCTTTATCAACCGAGTTGTACAGCATCTTGCTGACAGTCCGGCTGACGCGCCGACCCTGGGGGGAGACAAGGTGACAACTTCACTCTTCGCCGACGATACTTTGATAGTCTCCAAAACCCCTAGCGGCTTGCAACATCTTTTAAAACACTTCGAGTCTTTTTGCGCTCTGAGAGGTCTCGAGGTTAATACCGCGAAGACCAAACTCTTAATGCTGAACCCTCATAGATCCTTCAAGGGCAAGCTGCTTCTGGATGGGACCCCTCTCGAGAGGGTAAGCATGTTTGACTATTTGGGTGTCACTCTCTCTGAAGATTTGACATGGAAACATCATGTTAGGAAGCGGGACCTCCAACACAGGAGAGTCACAGGGGCCCTAATCAAAGAGCATAAGACCTCATCAAGTAAGCCAATAGCTGCCCCTCTTTGCATTTACGAGCATAAGGCTGTGGGTGCAACTTTTTACGGAGCCGAACTCTGGGGATTTGACAATTTGGACGCGTTACTTACGAACGAAAACAATTTTTTTTTAAGATCATTATGCTCACTTCCCCAGAGTACTCCCCTGCATCCGTTAAGAGTAGACATGGGCAGAACCACCATTGTAGAAAAAGCCCAGCTAAGACCCTTACTCTTTTGGTCACGCCTAAAATCCACCCCTGAGTTGCATCCATATGCTGCTGCCCTGGACGAGGTATATGCGCTTGATCGCTTTGGGGAAATTGGATGGATGAGCAAGGTGAAGTCCATGTTAGACACTATAGAATTGAAAGGCGCGTGAGACACTAATGACCAAGCATTGCTGCCGAGTAAAGCCCTAATCAAGAAGCAATAATAGGTTTGGGTGGCACAGTCTCCTATCACTTGTCCAACTTGGGCCCGTTTGACACTCGATTTTATGGAGTTTAAACTGACAGGCACCTTCGAACAATATTTGGAAGCCATCACAATCCCGCAGGACAGAAAGCTTTTCATGCAATTTAGGTTTGGCACCCTTCCTGTTAACACTTTTACAGCCTCCTGGCGCCAGTCCCCTATTGCAACACAACTCTGTCCAGGCTGTGGACTTGCACCTGAGTCAATCAGCCATATTTTCTTTGTGTGCCCCAGATACCAACCTGTAAAAACTAAGTGGTTGGCTCCGGCTTGCAGGTGGCTTGGCACCCGCTCCCACAGTGAAGCCTTGCGCATTTTAAAATCGGACTCAAGTATTTTAATAGTTTGTGAAGTTGCCAAATTTCTTGGTAGTATGTGGATCATCAGAAGGTCCGTGATGAAATTACAGTCATTGTAACCCCTTTTAAAGGCCCGTTTTTATATTGTTTTGTCCTTGTATGTAACCATTCTGGATTTGGTTTGAGTGCTACTTTAGCATTGTGCCCGCATGGCGGGTCACGCTGTTTTGCTTTACAGTATAGGCTTATGCAGCCATGATATATAATTGTCTTGCAATCCCATTTAATAGCTTTTACCATTGTTTTAGCTACTACGCCTAAGCGATCATGCTAGATGAGTTTGATTTACTGTTTCTGCACATATACTTTTATTTTTGTTTGTATTGCAGGCACAACACTACCTGGGTCATCATTATGTTACTGATGATTAATGGTTTAGAAGGTTTGTGTCAGGTCTTTGCTATCAGTCTTAGTACGTTATGCTTTATCTTTTTGTCGATATGCATGCACTCGAACTTTCTGGTCTCTGCACCATAGGTTGCCGATTATCAATTGTTTCGACCAGCAGTACCACTCAGCTAATATCCGCCTTACATGGGTACTTAGTTGGTCAGTGATAAATTTTAACCACCAGCTTTAGTATGCTGCTTCATTTTCCCATTGTACTGTATGCACCTGCACCATTGGTTGCAGATTACCATTTGTTTTAGTTTTTAAACAATGCAGTTATTAATCATTGTGCTTAATTACATAATTCACTGGTTGTAATAATGTAGGTCTGACTAACCTACAGTTGTTGATTTTATATGCATGCTTTTATTCCCTTTGTATTGTATGCGTTGCACTTTTATGGTCGTAATGACCGAAATAAAGTATCTATGATGATGAAATATAAAAATAACTCAAAATAAAATTGATATCCTTTATATAAATAACAAAAACACTAAGGGCCCGATTCTGATGCGGGTTGGAAAAGCTTCCCGACCGAGGGCCTGATTCTGATGCGGTTAGGAAGGCCTCCTAACGGCATTTGCTCCTTCCAAATCGGATCGGGAACGTGTCTTCCCGACCGAGGGCCCAATTCTGATGCGGTTAGGAACAAATGTTCCCATTGAAGTCAATGGGAGTTCAACCAAATCGTATCTGGAAGCATCCGGATGCATCCTACTCCGCCGGTCGGACTTTCCCGATCCGAGTGGGTCGGACACCATTTCCCAACCGATTCGGTCGGGAAGCTTTTCCAACCCGCATCAGAATCGGCCCCAAATTATTGTTTACCATAAATGGTGCGAAAATATTTAAAACTAGCCTCCAACTAACCTTACAAGTTAAGCTTAAAACCAGTTAACAAATCGAATCTTTTTTCCAAACAACAAACAGTATAACAAGATGAAAAAATGCATGACAAAATGATTCCTAATAAGGGAATTAGGGAGGACAGTGTCTCTTGCGAACCTGCAAAGGAAGACTGCAACACTTCAACAAAACACTAAATATTACAAAGTAATAAACTAACAATATTGATAAATACCTAAATGTATGCTAAGAAAACAAATAATTAAAACTATGCTACATGTTTATTTCACAAAATTACATGTGCATCCTCTACAAGACGGAAAAATGCTAAAAGGAAAAGAAAATAAAGACATTAAGACCAGAACCCCAAAAATGTAAACAAAAAAATTAACACTCCAGGAAAACCAAACAATCAAGGAAAATAAAAAACATAACTTTAGGTAAAGACTAACCAACTCTTTTCCTTGAAAATAAATAAACTACATCTAGCTTAAAAAAAAGCCTGACATCCTAAAATAGAAATCTGTAAAGCGAAAGATATAAAAACCCATACAAAAGAGCACTTACAACTCTAGTATTAAACAAAGCATTTCAAAAAAGCATTAAAAAATGTTAAGCACATGAAACACATATGTAAAATATTAATAAACTTTAAATTACAATATACAACCTACTGCAATAATGTAAACAAATTAGCACATATTACATTAAACAAATACATTAAAACAGCATCCAATTGAAAAGTGTAACCTAGGCCTCAACACCTACCCATACTACTAAATCCTTAAAAAATAAATTTAAAATCATCTTACCTGAACCAGACTACAGCAACATGAAACCATGCCTCTAAACTTCACTAACAGCCCAAACAGATGAAGAAAGACTACAAAATCAAACAAACAGGGACAAAATGGTAGAAATACAAAAATAAAAAAGATTTCCATTGCTAGGAAATTAATGTTCAAAACATATTTAAATTATTAATGTTTATAAAATAATAAAGAACATGTAAAAATGTTAAAATAATTCTGACTTTATAAAATTAGAAAAATATATATAAAAAAATAATGATAAAATATAAAACACATTTTGATAATAATATATACCGTTTAAAAAATGCAAGTAAGGTAATAATTCCTGTTTGTGAAAAACTATTGTACAACATATTGGAAAATGTGTACGATTCCCCAGAAAAATGTATACGCACTGCAACTATATCACATGTGTAACTGTAATTACAGTGAAGAAAAAGCATGATTTATTTATGGGAATTTAAAAAAAGCCCAAAAATAAGTTATAGTTATTATACCATCATGTACAGTACAAAAGTATTTATTTAAACAGATGTTTACAAAATATATATATATCAATAAAATGTCAAAAATGATACTTTATAAAAACTATATTAATAAACAAACACATTATACTACAAATGACTATCATTTTTAACATATAAAATAAAAAGATATTAACAAATCCTGACAGTTTAAGGACATCACATTCAATATTCCCAATAAAAGCTTAGCCACATTGAAGAAAGTGTTATAATTTGGGTAAACTTTAATTTGCTACTCCCACTCCAACCTTCACCACATTGGGAAAAATGGATTTTGGGAGAGGGGGTCAGATTTACTACTCCCACTCCAAACTAAAGCATATTGAGGAAATTGTTGAATTTTGGGAGGATCATATTTCATCATCAAAATTTGTTCATTTCGTATTACAAATCCCTAAAAAACATACATCAAATCCACAATTTATAAATACGACAATCCCATAGTAAGATAATTAAGTTAAGAAATAACAAATAAAATCAGCTAAAAATGGAAATATGATTAAAAGCTACAACATTAATCAAATACAGGCGCAGTTTCTACCCAGTAACCAGCAGGGACTCAATTAAAGTAGATCAGGAAACATATAGGGGTTTTACACATCCACAAATGCTGGTTCGGCCACTGCACCTACACAAACAAGTTTTTTTACACGCTGTGCCTACATGGATACGTATTATCCAAAAAGCGTGAAGGTACTTGTTTATACTAATCACTATCACGTCCCTTTTGTCAGATTTTAATATCCTCAATGCTAGCTGGGAGGATCTAAAACCCAGCAGTCAGCACACAGGGAGAATCCATTTTTTCAGAGGCAATCTAAAGGCAGGGCACATGAAAACAAGGTGAAGAATGGAGTCACGGCCAGCATTACACGTTGGACAAAGGTGGCTGAGATTGCTTGAGTTCCCCCACCTCCCTACAAAATCAGCCAATGGGAGAGTTCCATAAGAAAACTTCAGATAAAGCTGTCTAGGAAAGAGAGCCTTGTATGGAATTTAAGGAACCTTCATAAAGAGGGATAATCGTACGGTCTAGGAACTTGTCTGTTAGGCTTCCTGACGAACGTTTCTGAATCTGCTCACCCCAGAAGAAATCTCTGCACCTGTCTTTAATTAACTGCTGCAATATCTTGACAGCTTTGTCGGAGTTAGCCTACAAGGTTTCCAGGGGGAGGGCTTTAAACATCCTCTTTAAATATGACAACATGGGGATTCTCAAATGTTCTGGAGAGATTAGTAAATCTCTACTAGAGGACCTATAGGAGTCCACTTCGGGTGTCCCAGAGCCTATACCAGAATAAAAGGGGTCTGGACTGGATTGTAAAGCATATTGGATACAATCCCATGTCCTCAACAAAGGAAGTGTTGGCGTACTTTGTGGGAGGTTCAGCAGCTGTCTAAGAAAATGATTCTCTGCCACAGTACCTCCTAAATACGAGTGACCGCACAGTTCCGCTCCGTACCGAGCAGTTCTTTTTGCCTTTGATTTATAGAGTTCTTAAGCTGGAGTTAAATTGCTAGACTTCATTTATCTGGCCATTTTTAGGATTTCCCCCGACTCTTGCTGGAGTTTGAGTGCACTCGTACTAATCTCCACCTACCAGCTATAATTCTGGGACAAAATCAACCCCAAATAGACAAAGTCATGCACACATTAAAGGGGGGTGGGGGGGGGGGAATTATTTGCCACAATACCTACATTAGGAGGCCTTCGAGAATTAAATGCCATAAAGTTTGTTTTGGATATATTGAACTCGAGGCCTCGCACTACAGCAAAACAGCAAAAACAAATTTAGAATAGCTTGCAGACCGCCTGGAGTTTTAGAAATAAGCAGACTGTTGTCTGCAAATAACAGGGTAGGAATTTTTGTGGGGCCAATTTTTGGAGTATCATCATTTGGAAAATTTACGCTTCAGCCAAGTCATCATTGTACAGAACAAAAAGAGCCTGGCCTAGTACATATCCCTGTTGCACACCTTTCGCTATCCCAAATGCCTCAGTCAGTTCCCCATTCGACCTATATCTAAGAGGAGCAGAATTATTCTTGTGAATCCCTATGATGATATCTAGGATTTTAGCTGGGACTCCTATTCTGTCTAAAACATCCCATAGCTTCCTTCTGGGAACCATGTCAAACGCAGATTTAAAATCTACGAAAATTACGTAGAGATTGCCTTTGCCCAGCACTACTGTTTCCAGTATAGGGTCAGAAATTTTTTAATTTGGTCCAGGGTGCTAATTTTTGGCCTTAAGCCTGAATGCAAGTCAACAAGTATATTGTTAGATTGTACCCAGTCGGTCAACTTGCCTAGCACTTGGCAGCAAAAGATGTTCTGAAGTCCATCTAAGATACTAATAGGCCTATAGTTCCCTGGATCATTTCATAACCCGATATTATAGATTGGCACATTCTCTGCATTGCGCTAAGATTTGGGCAATGGGCCTACTTTTAGTATAGCCTTTGTAATAACATCAAGTTAATTTGGGTGCGACTGCATAAAGATCAGCCAGAATGCAGTCCGGCCCCAGAGCTTTGTTGGCTATAATTGCATCTAGAGCCTGGCGCGAATCTGGGCTAGATACCACAAGGGGGTCTATAGTGGTTGAACGGTTGGTACATTTCGGATTAGTAATATCCAGCTCACTTCCCTCTTCATTATATACTGCATATAGCTTCTTAAAATGGTTGACCCATTTTTGCGGTTGAACATAGAATGCTACTGGCGAGGTTGAGGAGCGGCTGTCATGTGCTATGATATGCCAAAATGCCTTAGAATCCCCTGCATAGACTGCTTGGGTCAGGTCAGCCCAGACCACCACTTCCCAGACAGATTTAGCTCATGCTAGGGCTTCTTGTACTTCTTGCAGGCCTCTGGGATATTATCGTGATCTCTGCCTTTTATCAGGCACAGCAGATGGGATTTGGCAATCCTGCACTGTGTATTGAACCACGGATTTGGGTTGTGACGATGCCTCCCTCCTCTCCTCAGGGCTCTGGATAACAGGTCTCTCAACCCTGCAAACAAATCTTCATACATTTTTATTATTAGGCTTGGGCCTTTTACATTGTCTGATAGCTGGGTCAACTTTTCTTTAGCCTCTACCACCAATGAGTACACCTGCTTCATAAGATCTGGGTATGTTTTCACAAAGTACCATTTTAAGGCTTTTTTATTAAAGGGAAGAGCTACATTCCCCAGGAGAATTGGATTAGTTACCGTTTTGCCTGGCCCAGCCAGCCCATTCATATGAAATACCAGGGCATTATGGTCACTGTCCCCCCTTTCTAAGACTACCAGATCAAACATAAATGGCCAAGTGTGCAAGGATAGTAAAATGTAGTCAATTCTACTTGAACTATTTGATCGTTTGAATGTCATAGCACCCTTCTGATCAGAATGGGATCTACCATTACAGGCTCTTAGCCCTAGTCTTAGTGTGGTGCCTAACAACTGAAGAGCCAGAGTTGAGCTTCTCTTTCACGGAGGGATATCTAGCCCTGGGATCTGCCATTGAACATCTTGCTCATCAGTTAAGGACTGGACACGATTGCCCAAGGGTCCATATGACACATTAAAATCATATGCGACCATTGTGTACGCATCAGGATTAAGCCTGGTTGGAGCTCGTGGAGTTTCACTCCGCGGAATTCTGCAGAGTGCAAAAGAATTCCGCCAAATTCACCAGAGTTCTGTGAGCGGGCAGAGTATTGCAGTATTCAATTCTAGTGACTGGCAACCCAATTCTAAAGTGCAAAGCCGTTGTGATCTCTCATCTCTCCCATTCAAAATCGTGCATGGCCGCAACAAGACTGTCTCTGCCTTGCTCAAATTTTACTTCCCGGTGTGTGACTGTGAAAGACTGACTGTGACAACTACCAAACTAAACATCAGAGCCAGCAAAACAGATATGACATATGGGCCCTCAATCTGCTCACCTCTGAACAGCCCCTCGAACTTGTGAAAGTCCTGCACCCTCAAATAGGCGCACAACTCCTCGGTGTCCCAGTGCTGTGGTTCAGGCATAGACTGAGTAGATGGTGCGGCACTCCTCCAGCGTCCAAGAGTAGACAGCATTTGTCATGTGGATCGAGCAGGCTTCTTGATTCTTTTTATGGCAGGCTCTGGCTCAGTCAATAGACTATGCAGGTCCTGTCGTGACACACTGTCTGCACGTTCACGTTCTGCAACAAAGCACCTCCCACACATGCCGCACTCACAATTTCCGAGTGGAGAAACTGTTTTGAAACTACAACTCCCAGCATTCTTAGTTCTGGTGACATTATCATTGGGTGCCCACTAACATTGAGTACTGTTTTAATCGGGCGCAGGTGAAACGCTTTTTCTCACCGCTTTGAGCAGGTCACATTGAGTGACAGCAAGCCATGTTACAGATAAGGTATGTGGAAAGGTCCAATGCAAGAGTGCAGTGTGGCCAGTGAAGTCCTATGGGAACAGGCAGGCAGAAATCTGCAGCACTCTGCATCTGGCACCACAGGAGAAATTGTGGTGCTTTACAGCACGTCAGGCGGCTGCAGGAGGTGACTGTGGTTAAGCCCCCCCTCACAGGGCAAGGCATTATAGCCAATTAAGCCCTCCCAGGGTCAGGTTTGCAGAAACCCCCAGCAGTGTGCATCCCACGGGAGTAATCGTGGCACTTTATAGCGTGTCAGACGGCAGCAGGAGGCGGCTGTGGGCAAGTCCCGCCTCACAGGGCAAGGTATTTTGGTCAGTGAAGTCCTCCGGGGTCAGGCAGGCAGAAACACCAAGCACACTGTGTGCCAAAGTGACCACTCCAGGGCTGTACCATGCACCACTCCTACTGGGGCCCAGCGATAGTAGAGTCTTGTCCACGGTAAGGGCAGCAACAGTTTTTACATTTAAGGCAGCAATTCTTCCCCCCCAGGGGACTCAACTCACGTCTGTTGGGACAGGCATCCAGGAGCAGCAGGCCTCTCAAAGCTTTCCCCGATCATATTTACTATTCCCATTCCAAACTTAATCACATTGGGAAACTGTTGGACTTCAGAGGGGTTCAAAATGACTACTCCAACTCCAATCTTTACCACATTGGAGAATTGTTGGTGTTTGTGAGGGGTTAGATTTACTAGTCCCAATTACAAATAGCCACACCAGAGAAGTGCTGGATTTGGTGGGGGGGTGTAAAGTTACATTTTCAACTCTAAACGTAAGCACATTGGGGAACGTGTCAGACTTTAAGGGCGGTGGTCAGATTTGGTATTTCAACTCCATACATAGTTACATTGGTGAAAGTGTTTTGGGCTTTGGGTGTTCAGAATTATTATTCAGACTCCAAACTTTATCACATTGGGAAAAGTGTTTGACTTTGTGAAGGGTCAAATTTACTGTGCCACTCTAACCTTAACCACATTGGGGAAAGTGTTGAATTTTGCGAGGATCATATTTACTCTTCCCATTTCAAACTTAATCACATTGGGAAACTGTTGGACTTCAGAGGGGTTCAAAATTACTATTCCAACTCCAAATTTTAGCACATTGGGTAAAGTGTTGGACTTTGGGAATGGTTACATTTACAATTCCCAATGGGAAATAACCACACGGGAGAAGTGTTGGACTTTGGTGGATGGGGTATCAAAGTTATAATTTCAACTCTAATCTTAACCACTTTGGGGAAAGTGTTAGACTTCAGGGGCGGGGGATAAAATGTACTATTCCAGCTCCATACATAGCCACATTAGGAAAGTGTTTTGGGCTTTGGGTGTTCAGAATTACTATTCAAACTCCAAATTTGAGAAAAGTGTTTGACTTTGGGACGAAGGGTAAATTTACTATTCCAACTCCAAACATAATCACTTTGGGAAAAGTGTTGGACTTGGGGAGAGCATATTTACTGCTCCAACTCTAGATTTAACAATGCTGGGGAAATACTGGACTTTGCGTGGTTCTGGTTTACTAGTAATACTCCAAACATAACCGCATCAGAGAAAGAGTTTAACTTTTGGGGGGCTCAGAATTACTATTGCAACGCCAAACTTCATAGCACTGGAAAAGTGTTCAAATTTGGGGCCCGAGGGAGGCACATTTACTATTTCTACTCCGAATGTAAGCACATTGAGGAAAGTCTTGCACTTTGGAGATTTCAAATTTACTATTAATACTAAAAACTTAACCATATTGGGAAAGCATTGGACTTTGACATCGGAGGCGCACATTTACTATTCCAACTCCAAACGTAACCACATTGGCAAAAGTGTTGAACTTTGGTGCATTCAGAAAGTTTTCCGCTTTGTGGGGTTCATATTTACTATTTCCACCCAAAACTGAACCACACTGGGGAAAGTATATTTTGTTGAAGATTTATTTCAAATTTACTATTGACATTTTAATTTTACTTTATATGTCTAGAATCTAAATATGTTGATTAGATTAGCTGTATTTTTACCACAGAAATGTGAGAAACTGGGAGACCGCCCATCTTTTACAAGCCAAGGTCTATATATATATATATATATATATATTCATTTTTTAACTCCAGTACAACAATAATTTGCACATAATGCGCTCCACTAACATGAATAATTGCTAAGAAAACTCTACTGTTAATTGTTGAGACTAAATCCTTTATCAGCAAAGTATGTTGTGTTTCCGAAAACAAAAGTCTGATATTAATGAGAGCTTTTGGCCTGGGGAAGCTGTGTGATTAACCTAAAAAAGAAAACTACAAAGCCCTACACAACATAGGACCCGCTTACCTCAACAGCCACATTCACTTTCACAACCCACAGACACCTACGCTCATCCTCGCGCTCACTCAAACACCTACCCCACATTCACAAATGCAGGACAGGAGGTTGTGCTTTCTCTTACATAGCACCCAAAACATGGAAGGATCCCCCACAACACATCAGAGGCTCCATCTCGCTATGTGAGTTTTGCAAGAAGCTGAAGACCTGGCTCTTCAAATAATGTGGCAGGACCACAAGCATACACGCTTGCTCAAGCGCCTGGATACCCTTGCGGCTGATTAGTGCTCTATACAAACCAAAATAACATAACATAGGACATAGCACAATCAGAGGCAACTGTTAATGGAAAGTTGATGAAAGTGTCTTTAAATAATTCACAGTGCACTTGATTTTACCAATCATTAGAAAAGTCTTCTTTTGTGCACTCAGTACTTACTGACATTTTAAAAGGAGTTACCTCTACCTAATGCAAAACAGTTTTGAGTTACTTTTAGGCAAAATGGCTACTCCATCATAATGTGACATATAATCCATACCCATAATTAGAAGTCCTTCACTATAAAAGCCACTTGTAGTCTGGTTAATGGCCCATTCGTCACAATGTCATGGAATAAACTGTCCTAAAAAAGCCACCGGAGCCCCAGAATAAGGACTTTAATGCATTACACAACATTGAATGCTGGTGAAGGTAAAGTAGCATACATGTTTCTAAAAATAAGATACAAAACAATCGTACATGATTTGTAAATTGTTTGACATTGTATCATCTCACAAAGTAACCGATATCCCATTCTCCAGATAAAATGTTACATTCTATATCAATCACTGTCACTGCTGTGATGTAGTAACACTTCAACAAAATGTCAATCACCACCAATGTATGTTAGCAAAAAGTAAAAAATATATAGACCTAAGTATGCTAGATAATTTGTGTGGTTTAAGTAAATTGTAATTGTATTTATATAGTGCTTATTACCCCTTACAAAGCTTTGAAGTGCTTTACGGTGAGTAGCATGCTACTCCAGAACCCAAGGTTAGCAGTTCATCTAGTGGTTATTGTGATTAGTCATGTGCTCTTAAGAAACAACTGCATACATTTACTCCAGTTACTTAGTGATAGATTATAGTAATACCAGGTAAAATCATGAGTGGGGGCTATGTGGTTTCAGGTGAATGGTTGGTGAGGTAGATAGGCTGGGGGAGATTAGATAATGTTAGGTTGTAGGGATAGGGTTTTAAAGAGGAGAGGTTGTGATCAATAGACTGAGGTATCAGCCAATTGCAGAATTACAATAAGAAGGATTCAGGCAGACAGGCATGAGACTGAGCTAAGACTATAATCAGAAAAGGAAGGCATGCAGAGGATAAAAGGTGAGAAGATGGTCACTCTGGAAAAGGAAAGGAGGGTAACCAAGCCGAAGTTGGTCAAGGTACATTTTTAGGAGTATAGTGGGAGAAGGCTTTCTGAGAAAACAAGCATTTGGAGGATGAAAGCTGTATAAAAACATTATACATAGTTCTTCATATCTGAGGCAGAAAGCTTAAACATGTTATTCTGGAGTGTGCACATCAGTTAAACATTAAGAGCCTGAACCTGCAGTGTGCCAAGCCTAGTGCAGTGCTTAAAAATATAGTCGGGAGTATCCCAACCTTAGTGCAGGGTCTTATGCTGCACAAGGGGAGATGGCATCGAAAAAGAGGAGGTCTCATTTAAAGACCTACCCTCACTATTCTGTAATTAAATATTCTTTTACTCACTCACAAAATCATTTATTTGGCACTGGCTGAAAGTGTCTCGCCAATGCGCATTCAGACTTATATTCTGTCACCTAATCCCATCCAACTTCATGTTGTGTGTGTTTGTGCTTGTTGCCATTGTAGTATATGTATTGTATGCATAAGTGAAGCAGAGTGATGGAGGCATGTGGGTTTGTGATTTGCTTTTCTTGTCTTTCTTTTTGTAGACCAGAAGAAGATCTGGGTCATTGCCAGGCAAGTGCACCAGCAGGTGGTCTTTAAGCACTGCAGCATCCATTGAGGTAAATGATGGAAGGACCTTACGCAGTGGACCCGCATCATCATTTTATCATCACTAGGATGGTCCTCCTAGCAAAAAAGTAGGTGTGTTGGGTAAGTGTCTTGGCCATAAAAAATATGCATCTTGATTGTAACCATTCTATCATGCTTCCAGGTTGCGATTTAATTTCACTATTCTAATGGCCTGATTTAGAGCTTGATACAGCATAAATGTAATAGATATCCTGGTCACCTTATTACAAGTAACATAGGACATAATGAACTTGTAATAGATGGAACATCCATGACATTTTTGATGGAGTAATCCATCTGCCGAACTCCAAATTAGGCCAGAAAAGTTGCTGTTACAAGTACCATATGATATAATGGATTTTGCTCTAGATTTTGCTGAACAGCTATTCCATCACAAATGTGAAAGCTATCTAATCCACCTTTTTACAAGTGAAAATACATATAATGCACTCATAAATGCAATAAGGCAGGCAGGATAGCTGTCACGTTATTGACACAGTAATATAACTGTCAAAATATACAGTATTTGTAACTTTGCTGATGTCATATCTGTTATTGATGGATTGCGCACTCTAAAATATTTGCATCTAGTGGTTCATGAAACTCAAACTCCTATGGTGCATGTAAACAGTTTTGTCACACTCATATGCATATTCAACACAATGGGGCTGATTAGGATGTCGGTTGGAAAGCCTCCGACCACAGGTCGGAGGCCTTCTGACCAACATCCATGGTTTAAAGTCCGACTGCCTAATTACAATGTAGGCGGTTGGAGTTTAAAATGGCTGGTCAGACCAACTGGCCTTTGATGGGCTCAAGAAGCCCATCGGCCAGTTGGAAGCCGCACATAATCCCCTACGGATTGCGTTTCCGCCATCGGGATTATGATATTCGTTTCTGACAGGCTTTTCATGTCGGGCTTTCTGACATGAAAAGCCAGTCGGAAAGCGACTTTGGGGGGCCCTAGCAGGGCCCTCATGCCTCTGCAGTCTCCTGTTGGGGGTCTGGAGGGCACCTATGATGCCCCCTGTAAATCCCTGCACCGTCATAGTGCCTGCCACAAGGTGCAGGGATTTACAGAAACTCCCATTTCTCCATGGGAGCTTGTGCTGTGGCCGGTTTCTGACCACGGCACAAGCTCCCATAGGGAAATGGGAGTTTGCGACTGCACCATGTGCGGTCGCATTGTAATACGGTGTTCGGAACCACCGACCTAAGGTCGGTCGTTTCCCACACCGAGACAGTGTCGATCGGAGGCAAACTAATTAGGGCCAATGTCTTTGCATAACTGTGTTTTAATTTAGATCATGTGAAATTGATATCATCCCTTGGCCAGTACTTCAGGTTGTATTTTGTTTATCCAGGTCTTGGACAAGTGTATTAAAACACTAATGTTAACAAGGTGGCCTATGCATTGACATACACCAAGCTTTTTTGTTTAACTTTGGTCCATATAGCCATGCAATTGTGAGAGCAGATTTGTAGAAATTTGAATGCGTGGCATAACCTATAATTATACTCCATTTGCTAACGCGTGTTTCCTTGAGTTAGCAGTCCTTTCCACTCCACTTTGCATGTCAGCGATGAATATCGCTAATGACATGCAAAGTGGGCGTACCTTACCATTTCTCCATGGAAATCGGCGCTGACATAGCAGCGCAATATTAGCAACCTTCCAACAAACCCGCGATGCGATAAAATAAACCGCGTTAACCGCGGTTATCGCCGGTTTGTAACCCCTAGTTCGAAACCGACTAAGCCATTCTTATAATGGCAGGTGGATTGTACGGCTGAGGCAACGGGGCATATTATCAAGGAAATGCAATATAAATCGCATTTCCCGCTTTGCGCGATTCTGTTTCACGCCGCTATCGCAGGATTTAATCGCCGTGGAGATATGCGTTGATAATAACGCGATATCTCGGCGATTAAATCCTGCGATACGCAGCGTTAACAAGAATCGCGCAAAGCGGGAAATGCGATTCTTATCGCGTTTCCTTGATAATATGACCCTGCATTTCTTGTTGACAACTCGAACTGTTGTTATCAGAAGAACCATGGAGGAAGTGTTACCTGAGAATGGCAAACATGCTGCGGTAGCAGCTCTCTTTGGCTAATCGGTGCTTATCAGTTTCAGGCAGACTGCATCAGCTTCTCTAAATGCTGGTACTAACCAATTGTCGTCTTCTAATGGTATCTTGCAGGATAATCTAGGCTGTAGGACCTTCTACCTAAGGGGTTGAGTGGTGGTCCTTAAATGCTAAATGTTATCAGGGATGAAGACCATTATTGGAACGCCTCAACACTTTCTGTCCTTTTCTCAGTTCAAAGAAGGATAAGAGATGACGACATTCATGGTATTATTGTTTATTAACAGATATGACAGAATTTGAAAAAAGTGTGGTCTGAGATGAATTTGAGAGTCTGACCTTATGGACTTTACACCAACATTATTTACACCTACACATAGGTTCAGAATATGAGTGGAATGTCTGGCATGTGAGTGTTTAATTAGCCCTTGTTATGATGTGCCAGATCTAAAGAGGTAACATATCAGTGAATGGGTTGTGGAACTTTGTATTTGGGGTACATGGTTTCATCTTATGATTTTGGAATGTGTGGTAAGTGTGTAAAGTGGAATGAAGGTTAGACTGAATAGTTGTGTGATTGGGGATTTATGAGGAGCTTGCAATGCTTCATGACAGAATCGCCAATATTCTGAATTAGTCTCTATGTAAATCAGAAGGGGCTAGGAGCAATGAGCACATTCAAGATTTTGAACAACTATAGGAGGCAATGCCTCAGAGATCCTCATTACTGAGCCTTAATATCAATCAACTTCAGTCCACACTCTATTTGAGGCAGCTGGTTCTTAAGTGCTCAATCACATCCATTTTATCTCACTTGTATGGGACATGTCATATCCCTGTTGTTTGTGTGTCTCGACTACAGCCTGTCATTGAAAGCAAAAACACTGCATGTGCGTATACTGTATTGTGGGTTCTGTAAATGTATCTGTCTTTGCCTGGTGGGTGCACAAAATGTGATGGTAAAGTACAGTATAAAGTATCATAGGATGAAACATCCATTCATCAAGCAGTACAAAATGGATGGCCAACTTTTGTCACATCACCATTATGAACAACCACAGAACCCTGATGCCATATAACATATTTCACAAATGTATGAGTCATCATTGCAGGAGAGGGTCAGATCTGAAGGTTTGGTGGTTTTGGGTTACCACTATAAGCAGGAATGTAAGGGTCCTCTTTGAAAAATAGAATTGATATGTATGGTACTTTCATTGGTAGAATATTCCAAACTAGTGGTCTTCTCTGGAGCTGTAGGGCATGCTCCAAAGGAGTTCCACTTGAGTATCAACATTATTGATTCAGACTATATGTTAATACAGCTCTAACTCACTTTAGAAAAAGAAGTTGAGTTGACTATCCCAGCCTGGTGAAACTCCATTTTGGTAACTATCTAACATGAAGAAACCACTTTGCTGCAACAACACGTATTTGAAAGTCAACAATGCAAGTGAAAAGATGACACAGAGGACAAAGGATCAACGCAAAAAACCTGGTAAGAAAAAAAGAGCTGCACAGGGGAAATACCAGGACATACGTAGTGGAGAGCAACCATTGTATAGGCAGAAGCAGACTATTAGGCTTCAGGCACACAGGCATGGATAGAGGCACTAGGTTTCAGGCAGGGGCAGAGGTAACAGCACTTAGGAAGTAGTAGAGGTGCTAATATTTAGTTATGGTGTAGCTGTTCTAGCATGCGTCTGGGGCACCAGTGCTAGGATATTGGGAGTGGTTGAGGTAGTAGGGCATTAGTAAAGGCAGTAGGGTACTGGTAGACCTATAAAAGAATAGATGGGTTAAATATACTTAGGCATAGTTAAGTACAGAAGTAGTAGGATTTATGTGAAGGGAGCAATGCAAATCTATAGGCAGAAGCTTGAGTTTATAGGGTAAAGGCAGAAATGGTAGGGTCTAGTCAATGGTAGAAGAACTGGTGGTAGAGCCACAGTGGTACTAGAGGTTCTAGTGATAGTGTTGCAGGTAAGTATAAGAGTATAGAGTTCATGCAAGGGTAAGGGACGGGAATACAAATAACAAAATATTTGAGACAAAAGCAGGCAACATTGACTGCTAGACAGAGGAGGGGATGAGAGAGTACAGAGTTTCTTTTGTGAACAGGAAACAAAGCTTCTATATACTCCTGGAAAATAAGCCTGCACGTTTTTGTGAACATGAAGGGCAGTCCGCTGGATAGATTTTACATTCTGGAAATTGCATTATTTTGAAATAAGTTAAGGAATCTGAAGGATGGAAAACGTTTCACCAGGATATGTTTCCTTTAAGCACATGTTTCTTCAGATTCACAGAGGAGCCCTTAACATTGTGCTAGGAAAAGGATCATGGGGTGAGATGGAAGTTGAAATTTAACCTAATAATAAGGGAGATGGAAAGAGTTGCTTAGCGCTTGAGGCAAGCTGCAAAATGAATGGCCAATGTGGACGGGAAGAAAGGACTGCAGATGCATGAGAATAGTGTCACTGATGAAGTGATGAAAGGGAGAGTTTCTTAGATAGATGTTCTTAGTAGTGACTGGATATGTTCATCAAACAACATAGCCACCAACAGTCAATGCATGAAACTAGAGTGAATGATTCTGATGAAGCAGATAAATTGCTGAATCCTTCTAGCTGACACATAAAACTGATTTCGACACCGTCAAGAGCACAAATGACAAACGTGCACAAATTGTGCTATAAATACTTTGAAGAATTATGAAATAAAGATCATGAAAAGATGTTGTTACTGCATCGTAAAAGCATGCAGAAGAGAGTAGATTAGATAAAACCGTTCATTAAAATAACATAGGTTCGTGATTTACAAAATTGTTTTGGTATATTTAATGTGTACTAGAAAAGTTAAAGTGATGACTTATGTATTATAAAAGATTCATAAACCATCTTCATTAAATAACAATGTGCGTGAAGGATTAATGAAACTTATGTAATTTAGATGGCATTATGTGTGTATTTTAGGAGTCTCATTTTAAAACTCCATGTTTGGCATACGTGAAAATATGCAACAAGTGGTGAAAGCGAAAAGGAGGCTGCACGCTTATAATAAGATTAAATGTTTTGAAGCTTTCAGAGAATAATCTTCATATATGTATTAAGGAGAATTACTAGAAATGACATTTCTATTCTATGTTTTGAAATATTTTATACGTTGATACTTTGAAAATGTAGTAATACGCCATAGTTATATGTGCGAAAATGTGTGGGACCTAATGGGTAGGTTGGGAGATGTCCAGAAGATGATGACCCCCAAAAGACATGCAACATGGTGAAGGATGAGCTACAGAAAAAATCAGGCCTCAGCTGTGAGCCAGATGCAGATTGATGTGGGAGTCCAGGTAAACCTAGATGACAAACTCATTTCATAGCCAAACAGCATTGGATATGTTCATATGAGTTGACAGATAAGACATCTGTAATATATGAGGTGTACATGGCGAAGTTCGATAGGAAGTGGTGGATGCACATTGGGCATGTTAAGGCAGATTTAAGTTAATAAGTGTACTAATGTGTAAGAAACAGAGGAAAAATAAGCAGAAGGAAAGGAGTACGCAGGGTGGCATGAAAAGTATTTTGGTATTGTGACAAAGTGCTGTGCTTTCAACTTTTCTTCTCTTGAAGGCACATCCGAGACAAAACTGCTGCATACCATTCCCCACCTCAAAAGGGCACAATCTTTCACTTACAGGACTTAGCCTAATGGGGCTTTTTGGGCCGATGGTGGAGCTCGAGCCCAATGGGCTCGTTTGGGGCTATATTTTTGGGCTGGCAAGTTGGGGGATATTTAACCGGCCTTTTAAATTTCGAGTCACCATTTTGGTAAGGTGACACAGCAGCTGGTGGGGCTCTACGTGGGAGAGTGTTAAAAATGTTTGTTAATTCGTACCTGGTTGGAGGGAGTAGAGTAAGTGCATTTAGGATGGCCTCCCCGGGTTGAAGAGGCCATGCGCCTGCTGGCAGAAGCCGGACACATGGACCTTGTGGTGTCAGCAGCGCAAGGGACATCGCGGCCTGCACGGCATCCGGCCGGCAGTACACCTGTGGCGGTCTGGGCTTGCAAGACAGAACAGCTACGTGCCAGGAACGGCCGTGGGATAAGAGCGGCTCCAGGCAGTAGGCAGGCAGGAAAAAGGTGGCGGGGCACCGTGTGGAGTCCCGCGCTGCAATTTGAATGCGGGAAGGGCGGACCGCATTGGGGAAGCAAAGAGATGAGGACACGGTGGCCAGGAGAGTGGCGTGTGACACAAAGAAAGAGCAGGGGGAGGGGGGTTTAAAGCTGCAGCATGGGGCAGAGCAGAGGCCATGAGGCCTCAGGAAGAGGAGGGGCATGGGACTATAAGTAGATCAGAGGCAGGAGGCGAGGGTACAAAGGACGATGAGATAAGACCCCCTGTAGGGCTGCAGCAGAAGGGGCAGAAGTTAGGGGAAGGGCCGGGGGAGACTCAGAAGAGAAGGAAGTCCAGTGGTCAGGTGGGGGAGGGTAGGTTTCGGGTTAGGGGCCACCAGCAGGAGGGCAGGGGAGGAGAGAAAAGGGTGGGAAGGGTGACAAGGAAGAGGGGAGAGCCAGGTTGACCCCCAAGGGGAAGCCGCAGTATCACTAGAACTGGGTGGATGGTTGGACAGGGCCCCATGAGGGATCAGGTCGCAGTGGTCAGAGGAAGGGGGGTGGAAGCAGGAGATGTGGCCGGGGGCCAGGGAGGTGCCAGCGGTAAGAGGGGGAAGGGATAGGGACAGAAGCAAAGGAAATGGGTCAGAGTCCAGCGTCAGCCATAGTGGCGGCAATGCTGGAATGGAGTGATGGGGAGGATATGGATGGGGGAGGAGTGAGGGCAGGACAGCAGGAGTTATGCCACCGGTCAAGGTATATATGCGCCAGTGGACAGGGCAAGGCAGGGGCCCAGCATGGAGGAGGGGACACTCAGCGGGGACAGGAAGGAAAGGGGTGGTACAGCTTGGGTGGTACAGCTTGGGTGGGGGGTGAAGGAAGCAGAGGGGATGTGGGGGATGCCCCCGGGGAAGAGCAGGGTAGCGGAGGTTACTGGCAGTCGTGCCCGATACCACTACAAGCAGGGGCAGGCAGGGACACTAACCCCGGTTTGCTGGACCTTACTTTTTCTTTGCAGGAGCAGCAAGAGTGGGATACAGCAGTCTTGGGCGAGTCGCATGCGGCTCTGCAATACCTAGGGGAAGACATGGCACGGTCTAGGGCAACTAGCCGGAGTACGTCGAGGGACGGTATGAACACTGCCTCAGAAGGTCAGAGATGGCCTCAGCGGTGCAACAGCCCAGTTGGGTTGATGCAGCCTCTGGGGCAGTGGTGAGATGGTCAGAGCAGGAAAACGAAGCTGGGGCTGATGGGCGTCAAGAGGCCCAGCAGCACCTGGGTATTGATTTACAGGATCTCATTCTTAGTAGGCGGCGGAGTGCAGAGGCACGTATTGGAGAACAGATGTGTCAGAGGGAGGGGGTGATAGATGTCACACAATTGGACTATGATGAGGATTGCTTAGAGAAGGGTGAGATTCTGGAAGAGGAGGTAGGGTGCACAGTGAGGATGGGGGGGTCCCAGCAATGATGTGCCTGGTGTGTTACAGATACAAGAAACAGGAGATGGTTACCCGGTCCAGGTCAATGCTATTCGACCCTCTGCATGACTGGTTAGGCGGCTGGATCCAGTGCGGTCACCGATCTTAACGCCAGGTAAGGCAGAGGGGGCGTGTGGTCAGCATGTTTTTCCCAAGCGCAAGGTGTTCATAGGGACTGATGTGGGCTGGGAGGAGGCAGATGGGGGAGTGCGTCTCCGCAAAGGGCTGTACGTGAGGGATACTGGGGTAGGCACGGAGGCACGAAGACCAAAGGGGAAGCGGCAAAAGCAGGGGTGACAGGGAAGCAATGCGATGAATTACAGAGGATGGTAGCAGACATGAATGACGCAGGCGAGGGAGGGAAAGACAGTAGTAAAGGGCAGGCAGAAGGGGCAAAAGAAAGTCATGAGATGAAGCTGCAGAAACTGCCCTACATGGGTGTGATGAAGCCACTGGGGGCACACCTCAAGTTGGCCACAAAGGAGAAAATATGGAAATGAGAATATGTAGAGATGCTGAAGCTACTACATAAGGAATTAAGGGTCCAAAGAAGGAATGAAAGAAGAAGAGCTGGAGTTTTCAAAGAGGCCTAAGGTGCCCATGACAATAGAAAAATGGACAGCAGCGTTCCTGTTATTTGTGAGCGTGTATTGTGAAAAGTACCCAGAGAGGTACATGTCCTTGTTTAAGTACATAAATGTGATTAGGAGGGCACAGTTGACTTACGGGGATATGCGTGGTCACACTATGATGAGGAGTTCAGAGCCATGCACCCGGAAGCAAAATGGGGTGAGATTGATACGGATCTGTACCAACAAAAAATAGAGTCAGTTAAGTTTGGAAAGACCACATATACGGCCAGTGGGCTTCCGTTAGTCTTCTGCCCCTTTCAGAATCGCCCCACCCGGGGGGGATACACAGCAAAGACCTCAGGGGGTGTACATGGGGCCTGTTGGGACTTTAATAAGGGAGCCTGCACAAGGGATTATTGCAAATTTAGGCACAAGTGCTCAAAATGTGCAAGATGGCACCCACTGGTGTAGTGTTTTGGGGCTGGATACAATGGTCAAGGACACCAAGGGGGCCAAGGTTTCCAGCAAAATAGTGCGTACAACGGGCAGCAAGGGCAACTGGTGACGAGGGTAGGTGAGGAGGGGAGCACAGGGCTACATGGGAAAAGGCTTGTACACCCATTAGACAAGAGTGTCTGGAGGCCTGGCTGATTCACTATCCACACAGGGAGGATGCATTGCTATTGAGTCTTGGTTTCAAAGAGGGGATCCGGCTGGGATATGAAGGGCCCCAGTCCGCCAGGTTGGCTGAAAATCTGAGATCAGTGGCTTCACATAAAGTGGTTGTACGGGACAAATTGCTCAAAGAAGTTGATGAGGGGTGCATGGAGGGCCCGTTCACAGAGTGCCCGATTAAGGACTTGATAATCTCTCCTATTGGGGTGGTGTCAAAAAAAGATCAAGGCAAATATAGGTGGATACAGCACCTGTTGTGGCCCCAAGGCATTTCAGTGAATGATTTCATATCAGAGGAACTAACATCCATTTCCTATTCATCAGTAGATGTAGCCAAGGGACTGGTGGAAAGGGTGGGCAGAGGTGCGGAGATGGCAAAATGCGACATAAAGTTGGCATTTCGTCTCCTGCTGGTACATCCTGATGATTTTCAGCTTGTAGGCATCCGGTTTGGTGGAAATTGTTTGTGGATAAGGCTTTGCCTATGGGATGTTCTATATTGTGCGCTTTGTTTGAACGCTTTCGTTCCTTCTTAGAATGGGTCTTCTCTTGGAAAACTGGTGGAGAGACAGTTACACACTACCTTGATGACTTCTTCCTGGTGGGCCAGCCCGGTTCGGCGGACTGTCAGCAACAGCTGACAAGGTTCCAGGAGCTCATGGGGATACTTGTGGTGCCCTTGGCACCAGAGAAGACCCAAGGTCCAAGCACAGTGTTGTCATTTCTAGGTATTTAGTTGGATTTGGTGGCTATGGAGGCACGCCTACTGACAGATAGAAAACTACATATACGAATGTTGATAGACTACATTTTGGCCAGATGGAAGGTGACTGTGAGGGAAGTGCAAGTGCTGCTAGGACATCTGAATTTTGCATGCCCGGTGGTCAGGTCAGGAAGAACGTTTTGTAGGAAATTGAGCAGGTCATTAGCGGGGCTTACATTGCCGCATCACCACATGCGTTTGTCCACAGGGACGAAAGAAGATTTACACATGTGGTGCAGTTTCTTGGAAGGATTCAATGGGATCCCCATGACAGCAGCAAAAGATTGGGAATAGGATGTTGTTGCAAAGTCATCCTGTGCCTTGGGCACCCCCCAACTTTCTGCTGACTGGCACTGGTGGTAACTGACTCTGACTGACCCTGGGCTCTGCCTAACCAGGCCCAGGGCCAGTGCTATGCTGAAAGAGACACATTTAGAATACAGTGAAAACACCTACATACACTAGGGTACTCTATGGGTTGGGGTACCCCTGTGATTTGGCATGACCTACCCTATAAGACCCTAGTACATAATAGGGCAGGGGGATTGAAACTACCTATCAGTCCCTAGTATATAGTAGGGCATGGTAGTTTAGAGGCCAGCAGCCTTTTCTGCACTTGCATGTGTGCACTGCTGAAGCCTGAGGTCAGTTTAAAAGCAGCCCTGGGTTCCATGACTGCTTTTAAAAAGTAAATTGTGCCCAAACTCGACTTTGGTGTTTGGGGCACTTAAACATGGATAACCTACAATGTTTTGGCATATTAGGAACCCCAAGGGTCTCCCCTAGGTGTCCCGGGGGTGGGGGGTCAGGTATTTATAAGGTGGACCCTTATAAACTGAGTTTTATATGCTCGGGGTTAAGTGAAATTTCACATTTCACTCCCCACATTGTGATAAAGTGCTGCCCAAATTCGACTTTGATGCTAGGAGCACTGTGGAGAGAGGATCTGCAATATTTCTACAGATTCAGAACCCCTAAAATCTCCCCTAGGTGGTCCATGGGGTGGGGGTCCTGTAGATATAGGCGGAGTACTTATAAAATATGTTTTTGTAAGTCCTGGTGCTGGAAAAATGGCCCAAGGTATTTTTCCCATTGCAAATCCCATGCCACATAGGTTAACATGGCAAGAAGTTATTAACTAATAACTCCTGACAGGAGAATGATAGAACTTCCATTCAAAGACTTCCCAGAATGGTAGAGATAAATCCCACAATTTGATATTGTTGAATTTCTCCTAAAATATACAGACAAGAAGTTATAAGACTTTTTTGTTTGTAGGTCCAGATTCAGCCTTCCAGTGGTCTGTCCTGATTGGTCAGAGTTAAGTGGATTAGCCAGGATGCTTTGAAGAGGTGATAAAGAGCCCCTGGGGTTAACCAGCTCTGCTGGGAGGGCAGTGTGCTGCTACACAGGAATGCCAGAGCAGGGGGAGAAGTCATAAACCATGGTCTTCAAAGGAAAGGGGAAGGCCTCAGTGTCAGTTACCACTCTACTCTTTTGACCCCAAGCCAGAGCTAGGATTAAGGTAGGAATGAGCAGATGCAAGGGGGAGAGTCTAGGGAAATTAGCCATCCTAGGGGTGTGTTTAGCCAGCTCTTAACTCTCTGCTGGAAAATCAGCCATTATGAATTTGGAGGATTTGGTGCACTCGGGGACAAAATAATGCCACACTCTACAGGATGTGGTCATAACCTTGGGGAGTTACCCTGCCTACATTGGTCCGGAGTGACCTCCTGCTTGACCCAGAGAACTTGGAATAAGTATCTGAGAGGGGCAGAGTCTCTCAGATCTGCTGCTTGAAACTTAAGAAAGCAAGACGTTGTGCCATGCTGAGAAGTTTGATGTGCAATTTCTAAGGCCTGCCCTCTGAGGACTGCACCATCTGGAACTACAGCCCTGTGGACTACCTTGCTGTGAAAAAGAGTAAAGAGTAGACTCCTGCAAGCTACAGGTTAACAGAGCTCACCTGGATCATCACCACCAAGAATCCTCAACCTGGAAAACTACCAGTGGATTTGTAAGGGTTTTGTCCAAGTGGATTGTGGGAACTGAAGTCCTCAACTTTCAAGGACCATCTTGGAGCTTCCAGACCCTTGGAGTGAATTTGAGACACTTTGGGACCCTTTAGGGAACTTCAGGAAGAAATTCCAGGAGTTTGGAGAACTTTGGAGCAACTTTGGAAAAAAGCTCCATAAGGGGACCGACTCAACCTGGTCAGCCAAGCCGCCTGCCTTCAACCGCAAGTCGGCCAAGCCATCCAGGTTCGTCCCGCTGAAAGCTCCGTAGGTCCGACTTCCAGAGTTTGACCGGGAGTATAAGAAATCCGAGGCCGGCGAACCCTCACTGAATCCGGCCTGGTGAAGAGCATCGAGGGACCCCACGATAAAAAGCTCCAGAAAAGCTTCTAAGTCCGAAGGTAAAAACTGTGACCGGGACCTACCACGAGGGGTAGCCACTCAGGGCTCCATCACGGTTGGCCTGAAACTTTGACTTTGAGCCGGTCTATCGCGACCAGATATCCCAACATGGTGCTATAGGTTTCTAAGTGCTATAAAGTGATACATTTTTAAAAATTCATATCTCCGGTTCCCTACATTGGATTTTTGTCACTTTGGTGTCATTTTAAAGATAAAAATATTTCCTATTTTTATAAATTGGTGTTGGATTTTTATTATGCACTGTGTCTTAATTAGTTACTGAACTGGTGTTTTTAAATGCTTTACATACCTGTCTTTGAAGTTAAGCCTGCCTGCTCGCAGCCAAGCTACCAAGGGTTGAGCGTGGGAATAATTTTCTAAGACCTATGCTGAGTCCTATCATGTGTTAGTGGCCTTATTGCCAGTGGCAGATATACATTTGCCCCTACTAACAATTCACTTTCCAACATTTGGTGGTAGCGTTGTGGATGAGGACTTGTGTTTAAAAAGTACACCTTTCAGTAAAGTGAATTAGGATTATAAAAATCCTCTAAATTGCCTTAGAACAAAACTTTTGAGTTTGATTTTTGGAATTTGGACTAAACTGTTTTTAATCCATTGTTTTGATTTTTCCAAATTGTTCTAAGTCTGTTGTGCCTAGTTGTTGTGACCAAAAACTAGGGAACCATGGAGCTGGACCTGGCTAAACTGTCCCAGGCTGATCTTACGGTACATTGTAGGCTTAGGGGGCGGCCTGCTTCCAACAAGATTAGGAAGGCAGGGTTGCTTAAGTCCCTAAAGGCCTGGGCTGGGGTAGCTGAGGAGATTCAAGGGGGGGATGGAGGGTGCTCCCCCCAACCTCACCCAAGAGGAGGGTGAGGATGGTGCCTCTTTCATTATCTCCAGTGTTATCCATATGATTCCAGATGGTGGGAGGGGGGAAGGGTCCCTTACTCAGGAACCACCACTGTCCCTTGCAGAGAGACAGCTTGAGGCTCAATTAGCTTTGATAGTCTTGGAGAAGGAGAAATTGGAATTGGCTAAGAAGAAATGGGAGAGGGAGGAGGCGTTGAAAAGAAATGGTGGCAGTGAAAATGATGAAGATTTTGAGATGTCCAGGGGTGGTGGATTTGATCCCAAACTTCCCAAGGATATAGTACCCAAGTACACAGAGGGGGATGACATTGACAGGTGGCTAGCAGCTTTTGAGAGGGTCCTTAGAATGAGTAGGGTCCACTCTAAGTATTGGGGTGCACTCCTGTGGGAGCTGATTCCAGTAGCTGGGAGGGATAGGCTACTGACCCTGAAGGGGATAGGATGCAGAATCATACCAGCAGATGAAGGCATGCTAAGTCAAGAGATTTGGTCTGACTCCAGAGCAGTACAGGAAGAAGTTTAGAGGCACTCAGAAATTGAATTCAAAGTCTTGGGTAGACTTTGTGGACGTTTCAGTGAAGGCACTGGAAGGCTGGATTGTTGGTAACACTGTTGACACATATGAGGGATTGTATAATTTGTTTTTGAAAGAACATATTTTGACTCATTCTGTAGAAGAGAAGTTACGCCAGTATCTATTGGACTCTAAGCTGACAGACCCCAGAGAGCTGGGGGAAGCAGCTGATCGGTGGGTGAGAACCCGGGTTTCCATCCAGCACCAGGGGAGTGACCAGAAGAAAGGAGGACAGGTCCCTCCCCAAGGGAAAGCCCAAGGGAAAGAAGGTCAAAAACAGAAGGAGTCCTCCAAAGACCCTCAAAAACCTGAACAAGGAGGGGGGGCCCCGAGCCAACCCAAATTCAAAGGGAGGGGGTATCATGGAAAGAATGGTAGGTTCTTTGATCCCTCAAAGGTGGGTAAGTGCTTTGACTGTAACCAGCCAGGGCACAAACAGGGAGATGCTGTCTGCGCCAAGAAGCTCCCCCCTAAGGGGCCAATCACAGGGATTGCCAGTGTAAGTGTAGGGGTGGAGAGTGGTGTCCCAGAAAGGGGTAGTCAGGTGGTGGAAGTAACCTTAGTGTCCCTGGGTGGACTGAATATTGCAACCCTTTCTGCCTTATCTCCAAACATGGACAAGTACAGGCAGAGGCCTAAGTGAATGGGACTGAGGTTGAGGCTATCAGAGACACTGGGGCTAGTGTAACTATGGTCCTGGATGAGCTGGTGCCTCCAGAGAGGTTGCTACCTGGTGAGTTTCACCAGGTGACTTATGCAGACAGCACTACCAAACTCCATCCTATGGCTGTGGTGGATTTGGAATGGGGAGGTGTGACAGGCCCTATGAAGGTAGCTGTGTCAAAGGTGCTCCCAGTCCAGTGTTTACTGGGCAATGATCTTGAAGCCTCTGTGTGGTCAGAGGTGGAGAGAGTACTCCATATGAAAATATTGGAGCTCCCTGAGTGGGTATGTGCTGTGACTAGGTCACAGACTAGCCAGAAGGGAGGGGCTGGACACTTGGACCCTGGAACAAAGGGCCAAGCATCCAAGGACAAGGGTACTGGGCCTGGTGAGCCAGCCCAGGGAACTCCAGAGGTGCAGGAAGAATCTAACCCTGATGGGGAGGATCTGGCCTCTGAGGAAAGGACTCCATTCCTGCCAGAGCTGTCAGATTTGGCAGAACTGACAGGAGCAGGTCGACCCTCCAGAGAGGAGTTCAGTAAGGGACAGAGAGACTGTCCCACCCTTGAGAGCTTGAGGCCGATTGCCTCTAAGCAAAAGGAGGGGGATGACAGTGGGTTTCACAAACTCTACTGGGAAGATGGACTGCTTTATACTGAGGCCAGAAACCTCAAGGAGGGGGCCACCAGGAGGTTGGTGGTGCCCCAGAAGTACAGAGAGTTCATCCTGGCTTTGGGTCATGATATGCCCTTGGCAGGACATTTGGGACAGACAAAGACATGGAACCGGTTGGTGAACCATTTCTACTGGCCCCATATGTCTGAAAAGGTAAAGGAGTTTTGCAGCTCCTGTGTCACCTGGCAGGCCAGTGGCAAGGCAGGGGGCAAGACAAAGGCTACCCTAATACCACTGCCAGTGGTTGGGATTCCTTTTGAAAGGGGATGGACATTGTTGGTCCCCTGGACCCACCTACTGCATCAGGGAATAGGTATATCTTAGTGGTAGTGGACCATGCCACTAGGTACCCTGATGTTGAAAAAACACAAGGGAACCCAATATGCAATCGGTCAGGGACCTTGGGTACGTTTGTAACTTCTAAAGACAGTGGTCCCTAGACTTTTAAAATATTAAAAAAAATATATATATAGACTGAATCAGTACTATATTCTTTGTCCAACCGGACAGATTTTTAATATGCAATGAATGTATAACAAAAAATATAAAGCAAGAAAAATCAAGGTGGGACACAACCTGCGTCCTAAGGACAATAACAACCAAACAACATTTAAGGGAAGGGTTCAGGCAAGGGGAACGTGTCTGCATAAAAATTTAAGAATATATCAGACGTAGTAACGTGAAACCACCATTACATATTAACATCACAGTTAGTTTATGCATATGGGGTACATTACGTCGACGGCGTTTCGATCCCTTAGACCAATAGTGGGATCATCATCAGGACATTTCAAGTTAAGATGCCTGTATACATATAACAGTTAATACCGAATCACGGGCGCAGATCAATCTCTTGTCAGTTACAAGAGTATGTAAGACAAAAAGCGAACAGCCCAATAGGCTTGAGGTGAAAGTGGGTACGTCGTGCACCTGATTGGGATTATTAAATCTCCTGCCACCCAATCAGGTGCACGACGTACCCACTTTCACCAATTTTAACCTACGATTACTACATCCCCCGCCAGCGATCCCGCTATTCAGCCTTACTCGGTATTCTAAGGCAACTGCCCTTGGTGCCACTAATTCCCCTGGGTTCTTTTGATGCCCTCAAGCCTATTGGGCTGTTCGCTTTTTGTCTTACATACTCTTGTAACTGACAAGAGATTGATGTGCGGCCGTGATTCGGTATTAACTGTTATATTTATACAGGCATGTTAACTTGAAATGTCCTGATGATGATCCCACTATTGGTCTAAGGGATCGAAACGCCGTCGACGTAATGTACCCCATATGCATAAACTAACTGTGATGTTAATATGTAATGGTGGTTTCACGTTACTACGTCTGATATATTCTTAAATTTTTATGCAGACACGTTCCCCTTGCCTGAACCCTTCCCTTAAATGTTGTTTGGTTGTTATTGTCCTTAGGACGCAGGTTGTGTCCCACCTTGATTTTTTCTTGCTTTATATTTTTTTGTTATACATTCATTGCATATTAAAAATCTGTCCGGTTGGACAAAGAATATAGTACTGATTCAGTCTATATTTATTTTTTTTAAATATTTTAAAAGTCTAGGGACCACTGTCTTTAGAAGTTACTAGGTACCCTGAAGCAATCCCTCTTAGAACCATTGATGCTCCTGCAGTGGCTAGAGCACTGCTTGGTGTGTTTACCAGAGGGGGTTTTCCGAAAGAGGTGGTATCAGATAGGGGCATGAACTTCCTGTCCAGCTATCTGACTGCTATGTGTGATGAGTTTGGTGTCAACTACAAGTTCACCACCCCCTATCACCCACATGCAAATGGTCACATTGAGAGATTCAACAAAACCCTGAAAGGCATGATAAATGGGTTGTCATAGAAACGCAGGAGGAGATGGGATGTTCTCCTTCCATGCTTACTGTTTGCCTACAGGGAGGTGCCACAAAAAGGGGTTGGTTTCATTCCCTTTGAGTTGTTGTTTGGACACCCTGTGAGGGGGCCATTGAGCCTGCTGAAAGAGTCTTTAGAGAAGTCTCTTAAAGAAGCAAAGGACAATGTGCTTGACTATGTGCTAGGCCTGAGATCTAGAATGGCAGAGTACAGGTACAAGGCAAATAGGAAACTGGAGGCAAGCCAGGAGCTCATGAAGCACTGGTATGATCAGAAGGCTACTATGCCTGAGTATACTCCAGGACAATTGGTGTGGGTGTTGGAGCCTGTGGCTCCCAGGGCCCTCCATAACAAGTGGAGTGGGCCCTATCCAATCTTAGAAAAGAAGGGTGAGGTTACCTATTTGGTTGACCTTGGTACCCCCAGGAACCCTCATAGGGTCCTGCATGTGAATAGATTGAAACCCAACCATGACAGGGCAGACATGACCATGTTACTGGTCACTGATGAGGGTGTGGAGGAGGAAACTGAGCCTGTGCCCGACCTCCTCTCCACTAATGTGCAAGATGGGTTGGAGGGGGTTGTACTCTCTCCCAAGTTGACAGACCAGCAGCACAGAGACTGTAATCAAGTGCTGGAGCAGTTTGTTGGCCTGTTCTCTTTGGCCCCAGGCATCACTGAGTGGTGTGTGCACCACATTGACACTGGTGACAGCTTACCTGTCAAAAATAAACTGTACAGGTTGTCTGTGAGAAATTGGCCTGGTATATGCTGTCCACTAGACATAGTGGGCACCTTGCACCAGTCCAAACAACCCCTTATTGATGATAGGTTAAATACAACCTTTATTGAAAGCTATCCTAGTGGTAGCTATGGAGAGCAGCCTTCAGGCTAAGTCTTGAAGGAGTGTAAAGCTGTTTGTTTTACCAGTCTATAATCTCTTGAATGGCTAAATTAAAGGAGACCATACCAGGTATATATATAAAATATATGTATTTATTCTAAAACACACACCCCTAGTCTCTTTATGAGGCTAGAGGTCTAAATACACAAGTTACACTTAAAATAGCACAGTAAATTAGCACAATATACGATTAGCCCTAGGGGCGTTCCAAACCATATATTAAGAAAGTGGTATAAGAACCACGACTTGACTAGACACAAGGCCTAGAGCCTGTAGAATCGCTGGGACCCCAAGAAACCACCCAAGGTAGTGACACAGGGGACCCACAGGGGACGTGTGCAGTGTGTGAACACAGCCGCGAGCTCCGTTAGCTTCTATGGGGAAAGTCACGGTTAGAGTTTTAGAGTTTAGGGACACTTCGGAGTGGACTAGGAACAAACCCTTTTGGACTTAGATGGTTCTAGGGCCAACACCCACGGGAGCACCGGAGTACTCGTGTTACTTCACCCAGGGAAGCCGGGTGCATAGGTGTCAAATGCTGTCGGGTCGCGTCGTCGTTTTCAATGGCAGCTTGCAGAGAAGTGCTGCTGCCGGGAAGATGCGAAGTGTCCGAAGAGATCCAAGCCTGGATCGGAGATGTGAAGAACCTGAAAGCAGAGGGGACAGAGTCTGGGTCACTAGCCAGTGACCAGGGGCACGATAGTCGAATGCCCACCGATGTCGGGCGTTTCAGGTGAAAGAGGTGAATCTTGACTCTTCAGCCACGAGGACCAGGAAGCGTCGACGACAACCAGGAGCTGGATTCAAGCTGTCCCACAAATGATGTCGAGTGCTGCAGCATCGGTGCCCGGATTGGATACAACAAGCCTTGGCAACAGCAACCCACGCAGGAAGAGGAAAGATGCTTCGGGACGGACCAGCAAGGTCCTGGGGACTCCCCAAGCAATGGAGAGTCAGGGCACGTCTGGAGCAACCAGGAAAGCACAATCAAAGTAAAGTTACCCTTCTCAGGGACCCACAAGTCGACAGACAAGGGATCGCGAAGGGACCTCAAGAGGAATCACAAAATGGTGGCCCACAGGTCACTCGGAGTGGGTAGGCCAGGAATCTTCAGTGGATTTACTGCTCGGGGTCAGGGCTACAAGTAACGCAAAGCACAGCCTCAAAGATTGACGAGAAGCTTATGCACTTGCAAATGTGCACGGTGTCCAGGGGTTCCGGTTCCACGGTACCCACGAGGGCTACGGGTCTCAGCTTTTCTAGAGACTCGGGTCAGCCTCTGGGAAGTCTGGAAACCCACCTCCTGGGTAGCAAAGTCTTCGGCGTCCGGCGGGAGCTTCGGAGATGCAGACCGGGCAGATGCGTCTTTGGTGCCTGCCAAGCAGGGGAGTAACTCCTTTACTCCAAGGGAGATTCTTCAGTCATCTGGCGTTGAACAGATCGTCAAAGGTCCAGGATTCAGTTTCAGAGTTTCGTCCAGGGATATCTAAAGTCCTGTTGCCAGGGATTCCTATCTTATACCCAATGAAGGGGTTGGACTAACTCAGGGGACCCACCTATGGGAGGGTTTGGAAAGAGGGGTGGCTACACCCATTTCCTTTGTCCAGTTTCGCGCCAGAGCAGGGGCTGGTAGCCCCTGCAACCGGTTTGGACTGGACTATGCACAGGGACACCAAATGTGCCCCCAGTGCAGGACTTCAAAGCACTCTGAGAGTGCACCCACCCAGCCCCAATACACTAAAGCCTGTCTGGGAGGTGGTAACACCTCCCTGTGCAGGAAACCTATTGCCCAGGCCTCCCCTGCTGGAGTTTCGGTCAGCAGCAGGAGGCCAGACTCGTGTCTGTGGCTGCAGCATCCATTTTGTGATGCCAGGGCTCTGTTAGCTGGTACCAGGTATACCGGTGCTGTCATGTCTCTCCCTCTAGAAGGGTTGGATCATACTCCCATACCAGTTACTGGTGTGGGGGTATGATTCCAAGGTGTTTGACACCAAACACGACATGTTTCCGTGCAGCCATCCCAAAGTTAGCATTTACCGTTTGGTTATAATGCACTTAAGAGTATATGGTCAGGCTGCATCACAGACAACCCCGGAGAATAGATTCCGAAGGCTGCAGGGGGCTCTGCTCATGCATGGGCACCCTCTCACATAAAACCAAGCACCCTGCCTTCAGGATTGATAAGGCCTGCCATAGGGGTGACTGATAGGTTTATATATGCAGTGATAGGGTGAGATATAGTGAACCTATATCTCAGTAAGGGGTGCATGCACCACCTCACTCAGGCTGCTGTAGCAGTTCTGTGGTGTCATTTTGGGAGGCTGCCCAGGGGTGGCATAATACATGCTTCAGCCCCTGGTAGGCCTCTGGGGTACCTATGCCCTGGGTACATAGTATACCATATACTAGGGACTCATAAGGGCACCCCAGAATCCAATCTGTGGTGTACCTAAGGTACAGGGAATCAATTTAGAGAGGGAGCAGCTAGGCTGGGGTCCTGGATAGCAGGGCCCCAGCCAGACTAAAGTCGAAAAACAGTGAAACATCAGCAAAAATTGGGGGTAAGCATAAGAAGCAGATCCTACTCTCCTTAACATCTGACCATGTCAGAGCCAGCATTAAAGCTGAGGTTGCTAAGATGCTGGGATTGGGGATAATTGAACCGTCGGAGAGTCCATGGGCCAGTCCAGTGGTGCTGGTACCTAAACCTAATCCTCGGGGGGGACCCAAGGAGTTAAGGTTCTGTGTGGACTACAGAGGATTGAATGCAGTCACAAAGACTGACACTCACCCTATACCTAGAGCTGATGAGCTCATTGACAGTGATGCAGTGCGTACAATAAAACTATTCTCCTCCTAGGTCACTTATCGGTCATCCAGGGGCAAACTATATTTTCTTACATCCACATGACGATGGGGCCCATAAACATCGCCTATCACACACGCACACACCTGGATTTCCTTTACACCTTTACGAAATTCTATACTCCTAGGAGAAGCATGAGAAATTAAATGGAAAACACCATTTATGTACCGCTGGAAGGAGCCGGGATAGCTTATTACCTAAACCTATCGTTTCTTTTCAGTTATTTCTTAAGATATTCCTGCTCATTGTTTGTCGATGAATCATTCATGTAAGAAATTAGTTCATAGTGATTAAGACCAGCTAAATCACAATAACCAATTACTGGTGTCACAATCATTTAGTAAAATAACCACTGAGTCGTTTGATTTAAAGAATCTTAAATTTTATATAATTTTAAAAGCATGAGAAAGAATTTAAACTTTTTATTCAATTATTCATTCATTATTAATTCAAATATTTATTAAGCATAATCAATTTTATTGCAGAAAGGAAATTTTTGTCATGAAGCAAAACCCTAATTACCTGCCTACCTTCCTAATTTAGCCTAATGATTTCTAGCCTAAGTTTAAGAATTAAAAATAACCTGATTCTCATACTCAACTGGAAAATTAAGACAGCAACAGAAACTTCAGCTCGTCAGCATCAGCTACCTGCAACCCGTATCATCTAACAGTCTTTCAGCATCTCCCGCTCAGTAATGGATCGATCAGGACCACCAAGCACTGGAAGCCACCAACACCAACACGACTCTGACTGCGACTCTCCAACTCCGATCGTGACTGTGACCCCCTCCCACTAAGAGTAGGCCCTCTTATACCCTAATTCTAACTTTGCTAACTAATTGTTGCAACATTAATAACACGCTTTTCTTTCATTGGTCCATTCATTTCATCTATTCATTCTTTTAATCAAGTTCTCTCGGATCCAACTGGTCCTTGGATCATTTCCTTTCTCACAGTTCAAGACATGTTTCCATCCGCTTCGATCAGTACATTTGTAACTTCTTTCGATACATTCGAGAACTCTGCAGGCATTGTCCTTTCTCTTAAAATGGTTTCCCACGGTTCCTTGCTGATCACCACGGCACACTATCAGTTCAATTAGGTCACATCAGCCTTGACCATTCTCGCATCCTAGCCTCTCAGCAACATCACGAGGTTAGCTTTTCTCCAACTTTTCTCCCTTGTCACGTGTTTCCCCGCACTTGCGCACTTCATTAACTGGCAGCCATTTTATATCGCCACTCGTTTATACTTAGAAGCACTATTTTGAAATAAACAAAACATAATTAAAATAGAGAAACATAGCCTTTTCGTTTCCCTCCCGTCATCTACGTACCCCAATTAGTTATTACCTAGCAGAAAGCAACATTTAAGCTGTTCCTTACTTACCATCACTATTGTTTTTGCAACGACACGTTTATATTCTATGAAGCACAAATCATGCATTTATTATAAATTAGTACGCAATTATTTTTATGTTATAATTAGACACACAGACATTCGTTAATAGATTATTCAGCACATATAATTGCGTATTACCCTTCCCACACGCACAGTGTTGATTAATACGTTTAAACGAACATTTTATTAATTATTTATAAAATTTGTTAGGGGTTAAAAAAACTTTTATTTTCTCTGCTCTATCAACTCCCCCTTTGGTGATTTTTAAATCACCACATAAAACCCAAGTTATACTTCTTTTTCAGGCAGCATATGTCTTTCATCCTTTTGCTTTTTGTTAGTTACACATCTGTTTCCCTTTCATCTTGTCTTCTTGTCTCCTTATACATGCTTTCTTTCATTTTCTCTAACTCAATTTCACCCATTTCTCTCTCTCTCTCTTTCATTATTCTGTTATTTCTTTTTATCTTATTTTGTCTTACTTTTCTTTTTATACACATTATTACAATTTTCAACACCATGGCTAACAATATTATTACAGTTGCTATTATTATAATTTTCCCTATCATTAGTCTACTCATTCTGGTCAACCAATTTGCTACGGAAGAAAACCCTCTACCAAGTTTTCCCAAGACACTTTCAACCTCCAGTGGAACTAGTTCTTTGTGAAAATGTGTAATATTTGTAATATACTTCTGTATATTTTCACTTTTATCAGGAATGTAAGTGCAACAATGTTGGACTTTCAGCATTCCACAGACTCCACCCTCTTTTGCCAAAAGAATATCAAGGGCAAGCCGATTTTGCATCACCATAGCTCTCATGGCAACCATTTCGGTATTTACCATCAAGAACCCTCCCGCAGTATCTGTAGACAAACGATCTACTACTGTGGATAACTTCCGAATTTTAAATGCATTCAAAGATATTCCCACTGCTGGTATTAATGCTCCAAAAATATCACTTACAATTTCTGAAAAACTTTCCCTCTTTCTACGTGTAAAGCTATTAATCATCTTGTATGTTCCTTTTTCTTCTCTGTCCATATGAACATTTTTTGGAAAGACCAGGCCTACATAGCAAGTTCCATACCAATGGTCCGGTAACCTGTAATAAGCTCAATTCCCACAAATATAATAGATACCTGGAAATATTGGATCTTTTCCACCTTTGAATCCCCAACCTCCCAAAATTTGATAATTGTCATGGCAGATACTGGAACCTACAAAGTAATTGTCATAGACTGTCTTATTTCTCCTAATACACAACTTTCCTGTTTGCGGCCAATCTAATGTCATTGCTGCATTTATCTTTTTCCCTTCATGATTTCCTTCCTCAAACGTCCATAGATGTGTTCCTTCCTCTTTTATTGCTTCTTTTTGAAATGTCATTCTTCTTTCTTCAACCATTTCTAAAAATACCTTTTCTTCTTTCTTTAACTCACAGGTAAGGTTGTTATTAACTATTTCTTCTAAGGTTAATTCTCTATGTTCTAGAAAGAATTCTCCTAAAACTTTTGCTTGTTTTACTTTGTTAAGTTCTGGTACTACTGGAACGTTTGCAAAAATCTTATCTATATCAGTATAATAAGACTCTAATCTACCTGTTTTATAAAATAAACTTGCTATTACACTACAGGTTATTTCATAAGTTAGAGGTAGGTGATGATAAGTCACACCTTCTGACACTGATGCAGGCAACTGCATACAAACATAACAATCTCTCACATCCATTGTCTCTACATATTCGTACAACAATTTTGTAAAAACATTTTTAGAAAAGTCTGTTACTGACTTATCCTTATGTAATTCTGCACTACTTCTTAAAATAACTGGTTCTTTAATATTAGTTTCTTTTTCTGGTTTAGTATCATTCTTCGCTTCTATTACAGCTAAACTAATAGGAATTGTGATTGCTAAAACTATCCATACGGTCATTAATAAACCTGTACAAAAGCAGCACATTTTACACCATCTTTTTACAAACTCACATTTATCTCTTCTATCCCTAGTATTTTCCATTTTGCTTTTATCTTTTTGTTAAGTTTCAGAAAATTGTGTCACTACACCTCAGAAATGACTCAGATGCCACTCTGCTTTCAAAAAGTCTTTGCTTGGTACTTTCTTTTAATTCTCTCCAGAATTCTTTCGTTGTCACATCCGGTGATTTGTCATATCCAGTAAAATTGTCATGTCCGGCAGAAGCACTATAAGTCTTCACTTCAGGTTTGTTGCATCTCACCTTTACCCATTCGATTTCTTAGTCTCGGGTTCTCGTGAGTGTTTCCTTCTTCTTTGTAATCCGTCAGTGCGATATATAGCCACTCAGGTGACTTGTACTTTGCATTCACTTTCTTCGTTCTTTTAGACTTTTGCAGTCGTTTTCCACTTGGCTTTTCTTGTCCCTTTTGACTTGTTATTTCATTCACTTGTTCAGCACTTTCTTCTCCTGCTCTTATTATTCTATATCTCAATTTTCTTATATAGTTGCTGGGCCAATTATCTCCTTTTCTTGGCCTTTTGGCTTCACCTTCTTTTTCTTCTCTTTCTGATTTCCAATTTCTTTTTCTTGATTCAGTTTTTGTTTTCTCCTCTTCTCCACTCTCTTCAGATTCGGTTTCAACTTTTTCACTATTGTCTCTTATTTTGAAGCTTATGATCTCGTCGTCTCTTACCGGTGGATCTGTTTTCTCCTTCTTGTGTTCCCTTATTACTGTCCCTCCTCGGTGTTCTTCCGATTTGGTGTTTTCCTCACTTTCTACTTCTAAATTTCCCTGTTCTTTTGTTTCTCTATCTGTCCCTATTGCTCCTCTGGGTTCTTCTCGATTCTCTAACTTTTTGTGTACTTCTTTCCCTACTTCGTCTATTAATATTATTTCTGAAGGATTTCCACCATAACTTGTACTTGGTTGCTCATCTAGATCATTTTCTTGTTCATTTTCTTCTCTAATTGGTTTATAACCCCAAGTTCTCCTTCGAAATTCTTCACAGTTTGCAACTGAATCATCAGATCCTGAACTTGTATCAGATATTTCCAGATGTCGACTTACAGGTCGATCTTTAGGTTCTGGAATTTCTGAATTTCTTCCTCCTCTTCTTCTTCCTCCTCTTCTTCTCTAGAGGTGCTCGCAGTTGGGGTTTCCAGATGTCGACTTTCAGGTCGATCTTCAAGTTCTGGCACCCTTTCTCTTATTCCTGTTGTCCCAGCCGTTAAACTTTTATCCCACACTTCCAGACGTCGACTCACATGTCGATCAGTAGGTTCTTGAACTCTGATTGTGTGGCTGGCATGGACCCAGTTCTTTATTCCTGCACACTTGACTGCAGTCGTTGTCACTAGGATTACCTGTCGTGGCTCGTCCCAGCGAGGAACTAGACAGTTTCTTCTCCTGTGGATTTTTATGCGGACCCAGTCTCCTGGATTCAAGTCGTGGGCTGGTTTTCTTTCAAGAGTGGTCGCATCCGGTCCAACCTGATGAAACACAGAACGCACCACATCAGCCAGTCCCTTGCAATAATCCAGTACTAGATCATCAGTTATAGTCAATAACTTGTTGACAGGTACTTGTGCTTGTCTCATTGCTCGTCCCATGATCATCTCATGAGGACTAAGTCCAGTTTTCTTTTCAGGGATGCTTCTGATGGTCATCAGAACAAGGGGCAGTGCATCTGGCCATTTGAGTCCTGTAGCTTGACACATTTTTCCTAATCTGTTCTTAATTGTTCCATTAATTTGCTCTACTACCCCAGAAGCCTCTGGTCTGTATGCACAATGTAGTTTTTGTTTAATACTCAATGCTTCACAAATCAATTGGATCAACTCATTTTGAAAATGTGTTCCTCTATCTGTCTCAACCGTGACTGGAAAACCATACCTTGGAATGAACTCTCGCAGCATAAGTTTTGCCACCGTTGTTCCATCATTCCTTCTAGTGGGGTATGCCTCCACCCAACGAGAAAACAAACAGACGACCACTAGAACATATTTTAGTCTGTTACAAGGGGGCATTTCGATAAAGTCCAATTGCATTCTAGTGAACGGACCTCCTTCTCGTCCTATTGTTCCTAGACTCACTACCGTCTTTCTTCCTGGATTAAACTGCTGACAAATAAGACATCTTTGACAAAGGCTTTCAGCTATCGCTCTGAATTTTGGGTTATACCAGGTTTGTCTGAAAAGTCTGATCATTGCATCTCTCCCAATATGAGCTTGTCCATGGTACATCCGTGCCATGTCTGCAATCATGCTATCAGGCATAACTGGTCTTTCATCTCTGTACACCCACACACCATTATTTTCCTGTCTTCTACATCCTGCTTTTATCCAGTAATCTTTTTCCTCATCATTTGCAGCTTCCTGTAACTGTCTCACTTCATCCCATGTCTCGACAGTGTTAGTAAAAAGCAAAGGAGAAGAGATATGCTCCCTTTCTCTATTTTTATTCAGGGACACCATGTTCTCTGCACAATATTTGGCGATCTCATCAGCATAGTTGTTTCCAACAGCTATGTAATCTTCGTTTTTCTTATGTGCCTTGCACTTCACTACAGCTATTTGTTTAGGCAGCTGTATCGCCTCAAGCAGCTTTTTAACAAAATCTCCATTTCTGATAGGTGTTCCTGCAGACGTCAAGAAACCTCTTTGTGACCAAATCTGACCGAAGTCGTGTACGATACCGAAACCATATTGGCTATCGGTCACAATCGTAACTCGCACATTTCTTCCCAATTTACATGCTTGAATCAAAGCAATCAGTTCCGCAACTTGTGCAGACCTTATTCCTTTCAGACAAGACGCTTCCATCACAGTTGCCACTGTGCACACTGCGTAAGCTGCGCTTAAAACTCCTTCTTTCGTTCTCAAACATGAGCCATCCACAAACATGACATAATCTGATTCCTTTAACGGTTCATCTTTTATGTCAGCTCTTGGTTTTGTGCAATATTCCAGCACATTCAGACAATCATGATCTACTTCGTCTTGTTCAATTATACTCTCTTCATCTGGCAATGATGTTGAAGGATTCACATTCATGCATCTATCTATGGTCACATTTTCAGCACTCAAGATTACTTTTTCGTACTTAGTCAGCCGACTATGTGTCATGTACTGTGTTTTTGTTCTTGTCAAAAGAATTTCTACTGAATGGGGAACATATACTCTCAGTGGATACCCCATCACTATACCTTCACTTTGTTCCAGACTTACACAAGTAGCAGCAACTGCTTTCAGACATCCGGGCAACGCTTTTGCTATAGGATCTAAAACAGCTGAAAAATAAGCAATTGGTCTTTTCATTGTTCCATGTTTTTGTACCAGTACTGAAAACGCACATCCATCTCTTTCACTGCAGTACAATTCAAAATCCTTCTCATAATCAGGCATGCCTAAAGCAGGGGCCTCACACAATTTCTTTTTCAACTCTTTGAAAGATTTCATTTCTTCGTTATTTAACTCAAAAGGGTCTCTTACATCTTTCTTGGTCAATTTTTGTAATGGTTTTGCAATCAAGGAGAAACCACTTATCCATTGTCGGCAATATCCAACCATTCCCAGAAACATTCTTACCTCTCTTTGCGTCATTGGTGCTCTCATTCCTTGAATCATTCTTACTCTTTCTGTCGCTATCTTTCGCACTCCTTTCTCAATTTTATGCCCTAAATATTGAACTTCTTTTTGGCAAAATTGCAATTTTGAAGGGGACACTTTATGTCCTCTTTTCTCTAGATGGTTCAGTAAAGCAATTGTATCACTTACACATGCTTCTTTTGTTTTCGATGCCACCAATAGGTCATCGATATACTGCACCATCACTGACTTTTCTGGCATTTTCAAATCTTCCAGAGATTTCTTTAGAATCTGATTAAAGATTGAGGGGCTTTCTGTATACCCCTGAGGAATTCGGCACCATGCCAAAATACGCTCTCCGAACCGGAACGCAAATAATGGCTGGCTATCTGGATGCAAAGGAATAGAGAAAAATGCGTGACACAAATCTATCACTGTGTACCACTCAGCTTCGTGTGGAATTTGATATAGAATTACTGCAGGGTTTGGCACTATTGGACAACAGGGCACAACTATTTTGTTGATCTTTCTCAAATCCTGTACTATTCTATATGTTCCGTTTGGCTTTTTCAGTCCCATAATAGGTGAATTACATGGACTGCTCATTATTTCTTTTAGAATTCCCTGTTCAATCATTTTATTTATTACAGGAGTTATTCCTTCAATTATTTCTGGAGTTAATTTGTACTGTGGCGTATTCGGGTAAGTTGTTCCTTCTTTTACTGTTACTTTTACTGGATCAACTTCTTTCATTAATCCAATATCTTCTCCTGTAAAATCCCACACATTTTCTTTCACTGCAATTTTTAGTTCTTCTGGAAGTTTTTCTGCATCAAATGCAGGAAACAAACCATTCATTTCAGGTTCCTGATTCATCAAAGTTACTTTATACAATACATCTTCATCTGAGGTCTGAAATCCAATTCCATCTGGTGTACAATAAATTGTGCAATTCATCTTGCACAAGAGGTCACGACCTAAAAGATTTACAGGACTACAATCGCACACTACAAATCTATGCATTTTGCTAAAAGAACCAATTTTTACTTCCACTAATTCAGTAAGTGGTGTTTTAATCTGCTGATTTGCTACTCCTACCACTTGGATGTATTCACCTGAGAGAGGAAGGTTTGGAATTTCCACTGATCTAACAGTAGAACGGGTAGCTCCAGTATCGACAAGGAATGTTACATTTGCACCATTCACTTCTCCATCCACAAAGGGACCAGACTGATCTACCTCTAGAGTTGCGCCAAGTACGCACTCTTTTCCCTCTCCTGGGCACCGTCAGAAACTTTCATCCGGCTCATCCTCACTCTGACGCAACCAATACTGAGAAATGTTAGCTGCTCGCGGCAACTGTGTTACCTGCTCTCCTCCGTAGAATCCTGTTTCTGTACTGTATCTTTGCTGGTTAACAGTGTTGGGAAGTGGTGGTTGCGGCACCTGACTTTGTTGAACAACTACCTCATTCTGCACCTGTGGAGTTAATGATTGATTTTCCGGATTAGGTTTAGGTGGGAACTTACACTCGTTTCTCCAATGCCCTAATTTTCCGCAATTATGACAGGGCCATTTCTTCTTTGCCTCCTCTAGACTCACTTGACCTTTCCCTTTACCTATGTTAGGTCGCATTTTATTCTGTCCTGTTTCATTCCCACTATTATTATCCAATTGAGCTTCTTGTTTTTCTGCCACTTTCACCTGTGCCCACATTGCCTTCTCTTTCAATTTACGCTTTCTACTCTCAATATCATCACTGCAATACTTAGCATACCTCAGCACCTCGTCTACTGTGCCATTCTGCCAGTTGATCATATGCTGTTTAATCATTTCACTAATCTCTGGTTTCAATCCAAACACAAATCTGTACACAAAATGACTCATATCTTTTTCACTTAATTCCTCATATCCACTATACTGCTTGAAAACCAACAACAACCTCTCATAATAGGCATGTACAGACTCCTTACTTTCCTGTGTAGTTCTATAAATTTTTACCCAATCTGTCTCTTTAGGAGGAATCTTATTCTTCAAAAAGGTAATCACCTTATCATACTTCTTCATCACCTCAGGACCTGGAGCTCCTGTCTTAGGATCTCTTGGATATTCTGTAGTTGGCCAGTCAACTGTAATCTTACACTCTGACCACAAATCAGTTGGTACCACTATGTCAAATAATCCATCTAAATCTATCCACAACACCTTTGAAACCTTTACAAACCTCTCTACTTGTCGGTACCATTCAACTGGTTTCTCTCTTAGCTTCGGAAAGTCATTTGTGAATGACAGTATATCCTGCCTAGTCCAGGGAACATGCACATAACTACCACCTGGAGTTTCTCTCATAGGGTATTCTCTGGCAACAGGTTCTTTTTCAGTTATCATAAAAGCCAAAGAAGCTTTGTCTGTAGTTTTCTCATTCTTTTTTGTCCATCTAACCTTCCATCTGTCCACATCACCCCATTTTCTCAATAACACAATTAACTCTTTTATCTGTGTCAGCCTTCCTGCCGTGTTCAAATTTTCAATATCTTTTTCACAAAAGTCTACTCTATATGGTTTCTGCAACGTTTTCACTTTCGCAAAGTCTATTCCAATTTCACTGGCTACTTCTTCTAGTTTGTCATGTAAATTCTTTGCTCTCCATGTAATACTTTTGCACAGAAACATTATTTCATCATCCTGGTAATTTTTTATCTTTTCTGTACCAATCGTTCCTAGAATTAATTCTTCCATGTCAATTTTTAACCTAATTACATCTAATGGTTTTTCTTCTGGTTCTTTTATTTTAAATGCCTTCATCCACTCATTTAACTCATCAGGAGTCGGACCTATGGGTGTATTATTTAGTTCTACCCAATTACCACTCTTATCAGGAGTCTCTGTTCCAGATTCTGTTACCATATGCATTTTCCTACCATTGCACTCATTCACAGTCAAATTTGTAGGTGGACTTGGTCTGTAAGTACTAGCCAAATTACTTGTGCTTGCACTTTGTTCCATCCTTTCTTTTTCTCTCTGAAATTGTGAACTCATGGGAATCACTAAAGATCGTTCATCAATTTTCTGATTCTCAAAAACTGGTATTACTGGACCTATTGTTACAGGCACAGTCACTGCTTCCATATTTTTCGTTAATTCTCTAATCTTCTCAGTTAGTTCTTTTGTTGTCCTTGCTAATTCGCTTGCATTGTCGCTTTCTATTCCTTCATTTTGTGAAGTTCTCATTTGATCTTGTGACCTATTTATTTCAATTCTTTTTTCCGGACTTTTATTTCGCATAGTCTCTATTAGCGGCGCATTTGGTGTCACCACTGTAGAACTCTGCTGATACGGAGGTGGATTTCTATTTAAAATATCTTCCAGCAATTCATCATCCGTTTCGCTCTCATGCATATATTTCTCCCTCTCCATATGTTTCTTTTTCTCAGTACGTTTTCTCTTAGTCTCTTCCTCAACTGTAAAAGCTGGAAACAAACCTCCTGTCATGTTAGCACATCTCCATCGTTTTATTCTATCCTCATGATTTATTCCCCACATTCTTCCAGGCATAAACTCATGATCTCTTAAACCTCTGAATCTCTCTCGCTCATACATCTCATCCTCCCATTCTGTCAACGCTTCAAACTGTGTCGGTCTAGGTCTAGGTTCTAGATTTGTCATCTTTTCTCGTTAATTTCGCAAACCCGCTACACTAAATGAACCATTCTCAGGGAAAGCTAATGCACCATCATTCTTCGTATACTTTGCCCAATTTTCCAACCATATGCATGTATGATATCCATATTTCAGCATCATATGTGAAGCTGCTGATTTCGGCGGAGGAATTACTTGTCCCTCTCTAGTCACAACCTTTTTGTCTTTCTTAAAGAAATTCTTTATCTTTGTCGTCCATGACGTTCTCTCCCTTTCATACTCGTAATACGGCATGTTTTCGATTTGTTTTTCTCTTCAAACCAGCACTGTTCCATGTACGGAACTTTAACCAATTACAGCGCGATTCACCCTAACGCACCAATCAGAACAATTCCCTTCGTCCGCGAACCAACCAATCCTAGCGCGGCACTTTTCTACGTCACTCCTGACTCTGTGTTCACGTGACTAGCGCACTATCCAATCCTAGCGCTGCACTTTTCTACGTCCCTCCTGCTCTTTTACCCCTCCTTTACAAAATTTTATCGGCAATTTTCTTTTCACTGTTTTCTTTGTTAGTTACAACAATTAAAACAATTCCATAGTCTGATTCGCTAACAAAAGTGACAGCTTTGTCCTTTTACACAAGAATCCTGTATTTCCAGTAGGCAGCGCTTACCTCTACCCTACCACAGAATTATCAACTCTCGCCGATAAAGTAGCACTTCCCTCTACCTTACCCTTCTTTCAAGCAAACAATTTACTCGTTTCTCTGGGGATAAGACACATGTGGAGACTAGGCTCCTGAGAATTAAGGCCAAAGTTTCACAAGAAAACGTGATTTGCTATCTCAGTTACACACCTTTCGTACAGAAAATCCCTAACATAACACAACCTGTGTTATTACCAAAAATGAATTCAGACCATGTACCAAATTCCATGTGACTTCTCTTGCCACACGTGTTCCACTTCCTACATCCCAGAAGCGTGAAAACTCACATATAACATAACGCGACTCAACATATAGTGTTAGTCATCAAAAAATAACCAATAATCAATAAACAATAATCACTAAACTAATCTATAGAAAACCATAACTCTGCTACCAAAAAATCTGATGCAGCGCATACAATAAAACTATTCTCCTCCTAGGTCACTTATCGGTCATCCAGGGGCAAACTATATTTTCTTACATCCACATGACGATGGGGCCCATAAACATCGCCTATCACACACGCACACACCTGGATTTCCTTTACACCTTTACGAAATTCTATACTCCTAGGAGAAGCATGAGAAATTAAATGGAAAACACCATTTATGTACCGCTGGAAGGAGCCGGGATATCTTATTACCTAAACCTATCGTTTTCTTTTCAGTTATTTCTTAAGATATTCCTGCTCATTGTTTGTCGATGAATCATTCATGTAAGAAATTAGTTCATAGTGATTAAGACCAGCTAAATCACAATAACCAATTACTGGTGTCACAATCATTTAGTAAAATAACCACTGAGTCGTTTGATTTAAAGAATCTTAAATTTTATATAATTTTAAAAGCATGAGAAAGAATTTAAACTTTTTATTCAATTATTCATTCATTATTAATTCAAATATTTATTAAGCATAATCAATTTTATTGCAGAAAGGAAATTTTTGTCATGAAGCAAAACCCTAATTACCTGCCTACCTTCCTAATTTAGCCTAATGATTTCTAACCTAAGTTTAAGAATTAAAAATAACCTGATTCTCATACTCAACTGGAAAATTAAGACAGCAACAGAAACTTCAGCTCGTCAGCATCAGCTACCTGCAACCCGTCTCATCTAACAGTCTTTCAGCATCTCCCGCTCAGTAATGGATCGATCAGGACCACCAAGCACTGGAAGCCACCAACACCAACACGACTCTGACTGCGACTCTCCAACTCCGATCGTGACTGTGACCCCCTCCCACTAAGAGTAGGCCCTCTTATACCCTAATTCTAACTTTGCTAACTAATTGTTGCAACATTAATAACACGCTTTTTTTTCATTGGTCCATTCATTTCATCTATTCATTCTTTTAATCAAGTTCTCTTGGATCCAACTGGTCCTTGGATCATTTCCTTTCTCACAGTTCAAGACATGTTTCCATCCGCTTCGATCAGTACATTTGTAACTTCTTTCGATACATTCGAGAACTCTGCAGGCATTGTCCTTTCTCTTAAAATGGTTTCCCACGGTTCCTTGCTGATCACCACGGCACACTATCAGTTCAATTAGGTCACATCAGCCTTGACCATTCTCGCATCCTAGCCTCTCAGCAACATCACGAGGTTAGCTTTTCTCCAACTTTTCTCCCTTGTCACGTGTTTCCCCGCACTTGCGCACTTCATTAACTGGCAGCCATTTTATATCGCCACTCGTTTATACTTAGAAGCACTATTTTGAAATAAACAAAACATAATTAAAATAGAGAAACATAGCCTTTTCGTTTCCCTCCCGTCATCTACGTACCCCAATTAGTTATTACCTAGCAGAAAGCAACATTTAAGCTGTTCCTTACTTACCATCACTATTGTTTTTGCAACAACACGTTTATATTCTATGAAGCACAAATCATGCATTTATTATAAATTAGTACGCAATTATTTTTATGTTATAATTAGACACACAGACATTCGTTAATAGATTATTCAGCACATATACTTGCGTATTACCCTTCCCACACGCACAGTGTTGATTAATACGTTTAAACGAACATTTTATTAATTATTTATAAAATTTGTTAGGGGTTAAAAAAAAATTTTTTTTTCTCTGCTCCATCAACAGGTTAGGGGCTGCTAAGTACCTGAGTACTTTTGATTTGACTTCAGGTTACTGGCAGATTGCCCTCACTGATGGAGCAAAGGAGAGGTCAGCATTTTCCACACCAGAGGGACATTATCAGTTCAAGGTAGTGCCCTTTGGCTTAAAGAATGCACCTGCCACCTTCCAAAGGTTGGTGAACAGGGTCTTTTACGGGTTGGAACAGTTCAGTGCAGCTTATCTGGATGATATAGCTGTATACAGTTCTACCTGGGGGGATCACTTAAGCCACCTAAGGGGCTTAAGCCACCTAAGGGAAGTGCTGCAGGCCTGACTATTAAGGCAAGTAAGTGCCAAATGGGGCAGAATTCTGTGGTGTATCTGGGCCACCTGGTAGGTGGGGGCCATGTACAGCCTCTCCAAGCTAAAATCCAAACTATTTTGGATTGGACAGCTCCTGTTACCCAGACTCAGGTCAGGGCATTCCTTGGACTGACAGGGAATTATAGAAGGTTTGTTCAAAATTCTGGGACCATTGTGGGGCCCCTAACAGAACTCACTTCTAAGAAGTGGCCAAAAAGGGGGATTGGACCCCAGAGTGTCAGAAGGCTTTTGACACTCTGAAAGCTGCTATGTGTTCAGCGCCAGTGCTGCTGGCCCCTGATTACACAAAATAATTTGTGGTTCAGACAGATGCTTCAGAGCAAGGGATTAGGGCAGTGTTGTCACAGCTAAATGAAGAGGGCCTTTATCAGCCAGTTACCTTTATTTGCAGGAGACTTCTTCCCAGAGAGCAGAGGTGGAGTTCCATTGAGAGAGAGGCTTTTGCTGTGGTTTGGTCACTGAAAAAGTTGAGACCATATTTGTTTGGGACTCACGTTCGTGTTCAAACTGACCACAGGCCTCTCAGATGGCTCATGCAGATGAGAGGGGAGAATCCTAAGTTGTTAAGGTGGTCAATTTCCCTACAGGGAATGGACTTTACAGTGGAACACAGACCTGGGGTTGCCCATGCAAATGCAGATGGACTTTCCAGGTTTTTCCACTTAGCTGATGAGGACTACCAGGGTGTAGATTAGTAACCCATCACCTCTCGTTTGGGGGGGGGGGCTATGTTGCAAAGTCATCCTGTGCCCTGGGCACCCCCCAACTTTCTGCTGACTGGTACTGGTGGTAACTGACTCTGACTGACACTGGGCTCTGCCTAACCAGGCCCAGGGCCAGTGCTATGCTGAAAGACACATTTAGAATACAGTGAAAACACCTACATACACTAGGGTACACTTATGGATTGGGGTACCCCTGTGATTTGGCATGACCTACCCTATAAGACCCTAGTACATAATAGGGCAGGGGGATTGAAACTACCTATCAGTCCCTAGTATATAGTAGGGCATGGCAGTTTAGAGGCCAGCAGCCTTTTCTGCACTTGCATGTGTGCACTGCTGAAGCCTGAGGTCAGTTTAAAAGCAGCCCTGGGTTCCATGACTGCTTTTAAAAAGTAAATTGTGCCCAAACCTGACTTTGGTGTTTGGGGCACTTAAAAATGGATAACCTACAATGTTTTGGCATATTAGGAACCCCCAGGGTCTCCCCTAGGTGTCCCCGGGGTGGGGGGTCAGGTATTTATAAGGTGGACCCTTATAAAATGAGTTGTATATGCTCTGGGTTAAGTTAAATTTCACATTTTACTCCCCACATTGTGATAAAGTGCTGCCCAAATTCGACTTTGATGCTTGGAGCACTGTGGAGGGAGGATCTGCAATATTTCTACAGATTCAGAACCCCTAACATCTCCCTAGGTGGTCCATGGGGTGGGGGTCCTGTAGATATAGGCGGAGTACTTATAAAATATGTTTTTGTAAGTCCTGGTGCTGGAGAAATGGCCCAAGTTATTTTTCCCATTGCAAATCCCATGCCACATAGGTGAACATGGCAAGAAGTTATTAACTAATAACTCCTGACAGGAGAATGATAGAACTAACATTCAAAGACTTCCCAGAATGGTAGAGATAAATCCCACAATATGATATTGTTGAATTTCTCCTAAAATATACAGACAAGAAGTTATAAGACTTTCTTGTTTGTAGGTCCAGATTCAGCCTTCCAGTGGTCTGTCCTTATTGGTCAGAGTTAAGTGGATTAGCCAGGCTGCTTTGAAGAGGTGATAAAGAGCCCCTGGGGTTAACCAGCTCTGCTGGGAGGGCAGTGTGCTGCTACACAGGAATGCCAGAGCAGGGGGAGGAGTCATAAACCATGGTCTTCAAAGGAAAGGGGAAGGCCTCAGTGTCAGTTACCACTCTAATCTTTTGACCCCAAGCCAGAGCTAGGATTAAGGTAGGAATGAGCAGATGCAAGGGGGAGAGTCTAGGGAAATTAGCCATCCTAGGGGTGTGTTTAGCCAGCTCTTAACTCTCTGCTGGAAAATCAGCCATTATGAATTTGGAGGAATTGGTGCACTCTGGGACAAAATAATGCCACACTCTACAGGATGTGGCCATAACCTTGGGGAGTTACCCTGCCTACATTGGTCAGGAGTGACCTCCTGCTTGACCCAGAGAACGTGGAATAAGTATCTGAGATGGGCAGTCACTCAGATCTGCTGCTTGAAACTTAAGAAAGCAAGACGTTGTGCCATGCTGAGAAGTTTGATGTGCAATTTCTAAGGCCTGCCCTCTGAGGTCTGCACCATCTGGAACTACAGCCCTGTGGACTACATTGCTGTGAAAAAGAGTAAAGAGTGGACTCCCTGCAAGCTACAGGTTAACAGAGCTCACCTGGATCATCACCACCAAGAATCCTCAACCTGGAAAACTACCAGTGGATTTGTAAGGGTTTTGTCCAAGTGGATTGTGGGAACTGAAGTCCTCAACTTTCAAGGACCATCTTGGAGCTTCCAGACCCTTGGAGTGAATTTGAGACCCTTTGGGACCCTTTAGGGAACTTCAGGAAGAAATTCCAGGAGTTTGGAGAACTTTGGAAAAAAGCTCCATAAGGGGACCGACTCAACCTGGTCAGCCAAGCCGCCTGCCTTCAATCGCGAGTCGGCCAAGCCATCCAGGTTCGTCCCGCTGAAAGCTCCGTAGGTCCAACTTCCAGAGTTTGACCGGGAGTAGAAGAAATCCGAGGCCGGCGAACCCTCACCGAATCCAGCCTGGTGAAGAGCATCGAGGGACCCCACGAGAAAAAGCTCCAGAAAAGCTTCTAAGTCCGAAGGTAAAAACTGTGACCGGGACTTACCACGAGGGGTAGCCACTCAGGGCTCCATCACGGTCGGCCTGAAACTTTGACTTTGAGCCGGTCTATCGCGACCAGATATCCCAACATGGTGCTATAGGTTTCTAAGTGCTATAAAGTGATACATTTTTTTAAATTCATATCCCCGGTTCCCTACATTGGATTTTTGTCATTTTGGTGTCATTTTAAAGATAAAAATATTTCCTATTTTTATAAATTGGTGTTGGATTTCTATTATGCATTGTGTCTTAATTATTTACTGAATTGGTGTTTTTAAATGCTTTACATACCTGTCTTTGAAGTTAAGCCTGCCTGCTCGCAGCCAAGCTACCAAGGGTTGAGCGTGGGAATAATTTTCTAAGACCTATGCTGAGTCCTATCATGTATTAGTGGCCTTATTGCCAGTGGCATATATACATTTGCCCCTACTAACAATCCTCTTTCCAACATTTGGTGGTAGCGTTGTGGATGAGGACTTGTGTTTAAAAAGTACACCTTTCAGTAAAGTGAATTAGGATTATAAAAATCCTCTAAATTGCCTTAGAACAAAACTTTTGAGTTTGATTTTTGGAATTTGGACTAAACTGTTTTAAATCCATTGTTTTGATTTTTCCAAATTGTTCTAAGTCTGTTGTGCCTAGTTGTTGTGACCCAAAACTAGGGAACCATGGAGCTGGACCTGGCTAAACTGTCCCAGTTCAGGATGGCTGGTCTTATGGTACATTGTAGGCTTAGGGGGCGGCCTGCTTCCAACAAGATTAGGAAGGCAGGGTTGCTTAAGTCCCTAAAGGCCTGGGCTGGGGTAGCTGAGGAGATTCAAGGGGGATGGAGGGTGCTCCCCCCAACCTCACCCAAGAGGAGGGTGAGGATGGTGCCTCTTCCATTATCTCCAGTGTTAGCCATATGATTCCAGATGGTGGGAGGGGGGAAGGGTCCCTTACTCAGGAACCACCACTGTCCCTTGCAGAAAGACAGCTTGAGGCTCAATTAGCTTTGATAGCCTTGGAGACGGAGAAATTGGAATTGGCTAAGAAGAAATGGGAGAGGGAGGAGGCGTTGAAAAGAAATGGTAGCAGTGAAAATGATGGAGATTTTGAGATGTCCAGGAGTGGTGGATTTGATCCCAAACTTCCCAAGGGTATAGTACCCAAGTACACAGAGGGGGATGACATTGACAGGTGGCTAGCAGCTTTTGAGAGGGCCCTTAGAATGAGTAGGGTCCACTCTAAGTATTGGGGTGCACTCCTGTGGAAGTTGATTCCAGTAGCTGGGAGGGGTAGGCTCCTGACCCTGAAGGGAGAGGATGCAGAATCATACCAGCAGATGAAGGCATGCTTAGTCAAGTGATTTGGTCTGACTCCAGAGCAGTACAGGAAGAAGTTTAGAGGCACCCAGAAATTGAATTCAAAGTCTTGGATAGACTTTGTGGACGTTTCAGTGAAGGCACTGGAAGGCTGGATTGTTGGTAACACTGTTGACACATATGAGGGATTGTATAATTTGTTTTTGAAAGAACATATTTTGACTCATTCTGTAGAAGAGAAGTTACGCCAGTATTTAGTGGACTCTAAGCTGACAGACCCCAGAGAGCTGGGGGAAGCAGCTGATGAGTGGGTGAGAAACCGGTTTCCATCCAGCACCAGGGGAGTGACCAGAAGAAAGGAGGACAGGTCCCTCCCCAAAGGAAAGCCCAAGGGAAAAAAGGTCAAAAACAGAAGGAGTCCTCCAAAGACCCACAAAAACCTGAACAAGGAGGGGGGCCCCGAGCCAACCCAAATTCAAAGGGAGGGGGTATCATGGAAAGAGTGGTAGGTTCTTTGATCCCTCAAAGGTGGGTAAGTGCTTTGACTGTAACCAGCCAGGGCACAAACAGGGAGATGCTGTCTGCGCCAAGAAGCTCCCCCCTAAGGCGCCATTCAAAGGGATTGCCAGTGTAAGTGTAGGGGTGGAGAGTTGTGTCCCAGAAAGGGGTAGTCAGGTGGTGGAAGCAGCCTTAGTGTCCCTGGATGGACTGAATATTGCAACCCTTTCTGCCTTACCTCCAAACATAGACAAGGACAGGCAGAGGCCTAAAGTGAATGGGACTGAGGTTCAGGCTATCAGAGACACTGGGGCTAGTGTAACTATGGTCCTGGATGAGCTGGTGCCTCCAGAGAGGTTGTTACCTGGTGAGTTTCACCAGGTGACTTATGCAGACAGCACTACCAAACTCCATCCTATGGCTGTGGTGGATTTGGAATGGGTAGGTGTGACAGGCCCTATGAAGGTAGCTGTGTCAAAGGTGCTCCCAGTCCAGTGTTTACTGGGCAATGATCTTGAAGCCTCTGTGTGGTCAGAGGTGGAGAGAGTACTCCATATGAAAATATTGGAGCTCCCTGAGTGGGTATGTGCTGTGACTAGGTCACAGACTAGCCAGAAGGGAGGGGCTGGACACTTGGACCCTAGAACAAAGGGCCAAGCATCCAAGGACAAGGGTACTGGGCCTGGTGAGCCAGCCCAGGGAACTCCAGAGGTGCAGGAAGAATCTAACCCTGATGGGGAGGATCTGGCCTCTGAGAGAGGGACTTCATTCCTGCCAGAGCTGTCAGATTTGGCAGAACTGACAGGAGCAGGTGGACCCTCCAGAGAGGAGTTCAGTAAGGGACAGAGAGACTGTCCCACCCTTGAGAGCTTGAGGCTGATTGCCTCTAAGCAAGAGGAGGGGGATGGCAGTGGGTTTCACAAACTCTACTGTTAAGATGGACTGCTTTATACTGAGGCCAGAAACCTCAAGGAGGGGGCCACCAGGAGGTTGGTGGTGCCCCAGAAGTACAGAGAGTTCATCCTGGCTTTGGGTCATGATATGCCCTTGGCAGGACATTTGGGACAGACAAAGACATGGAACCAGTTGGTGAACCATTTCTACTGGCCCCATATGTCTGAAAAGGTAAAGGAGTTTTGCAGCTCCTGTGTCACCTGTCAGGCCAGTGGCAAGGCAGGGGGCAAGACAAAGGCTACCCTAATACCACTGCCAGTGGTTGGGGTTCCTTTTGAAAGGGGATGGACATTGTTGGTCCCCTGGACCCACCTACTGCATCAGGGAATAGGTATATCTTAGTGGTAGTGGACTAGGTACCCTGAAGAAATCCCTCTTAGAGCCATTGATGCTCCTGCAGTGGCTAGAGCACTGCTTGGTGTGTTTACCAGAGTGGGTTTTCCGAAAGACGTGGTATCAGATAGGGGCATGAACTTCCTGTCCAGCTATCTGACTGCTATGTGGGATGAGTGTGGTGTCAACTACAAGTTCACCACCCCCTATCACCCACATGCAAATGGTCCTATTGAGAGATTCAACAAAACCCTGAAAGGCATGATAAATGGGTTGTCATAGAAACTCAGGAGGAGATGGGATGTTCTCCTCCCATGCTTACTGTTTGCCTACAGGGAGGTGCCACAAAAAGGGGTTGGTTTCAGTCCCTTTGAGTTGTTGTTTGGACACCCTGTGAGGGGGCCATTGAGCCTGCTGAGAGAGTCTTTAGAGAAGCCTCTTAAAGAAGCAACAGACAATGTGCTTGACTATGTGCTAGGCCTGAGATCTAGAATGGCAGAGTACAGGTACAAGGCAAATAGGAAACTGGAGGCCAGCCAGGAGCTCATGAAGCACTGGTATGATCAGAAGGCTACTATGCCTGAGTATACTCCAGGACAATTGGTGTGGGTGTTGGAGCCTGTGTCTCCCAGGGCCCTCCATGACAAGTGGAGTGGGCCCTATCCAATCTTAGAAAAGAAGGGTGAGGTTACCTATTTGGTTGACCTTGGTACCCCCAGGAACCCTCATAGGGTCCTGCATGTGAATAGATTGAAACCCCACCATGACAGGGCAGACATGACCATGTTACTGGTCACTGATGAGGGTGTGGAGGAGGAAACTGAGCCTGTGCCTGACCTCCTCTCCACTAACGTGCAAGATGGGTCAGTGGAGGGGGTTGTACTCTCTCCCAAGTTGACAGACCAGCAGCCCAGAGACTGTAAGCAAGTGCTGGAGCAGTTTGCTGGCCTGTTCTCTTTGGCCTCAGGCATCACTGAGTGGTGTGTGCACCACATTGACACTGGTGACAGCTTACCTGTCAAAAATAAACTGTACAGGTTGTCTGACCATGTCAGAGCCAGCATTAAAGCTGAGGTTGCTAAGATGCTGGAATTGGGGATAATTGAACCGTCTGAGAGTCCATGGGCCAGTCCAGTTGTGCTGGTACCTAAACCTAATCCTCAGGGGGGACCCAAGGAGTTAAGGTTCTGTGTGGACTACAGAGGATTGAATGCAGTCACAAAGACTGACGCTCAACCTATACCTAGAGCTGATGAGCTCATTGACACGTTAGGGGCTGCTAAGTACCTGAGTACTTTTGATTTGACTTCAGGTTACTGGTAGATTGCCCTCACTGATGGAGCAAAGGAGAGGTCAGCATTTTCCACACCAGAGGGACATTATCAGTTCAAGGTAGTGCCCTTTGGCTTAAAGAATGCACCTGCCACCTTCCAAAGGTTGGTGAACAGGGTCTTGTCTGGGTTGGAACAGTTCAGTGCAGCTTATCTGGATGATATAGCTGTATACAGTTCTACCTGGGAGGATCACTTAAGCCACCTAAGGGAAGTGCTTCAGGCCATGCAGCAGGCAGGCCTGACTATTAAGGCAAGTAAGTGCCAAATGGGGCAGAGTTCTGTGGTGTATCTGGGCCACCTGGTAGGTGGGGGCCATGTACAGCCTCTCCAAGCTAAAATCCAAACTATTTTGGATTGGACAGCTCCTGTTACCCAGACTCAGGTCAGGGCATTCCTTGGACTGACAGGGTATTATAGAAGGTTTGTTCAACATTCCGGGACCATTGTGAGGCCCCTAACAGAACTCACTTCTAAGAAGAGGCCCAAAAAGGTGGATTGGACACCAGCGTGTCAGAAGGCTTTTGACACTCTGAAAGCTGCTATGTGTTCAGCACCAGTGCTGCTGGCCCCTGATTACACAAAATAATTTGTGGTTCAGACAGATGCTTCAGAGCAAGGGATTGGGGCAGTGTTGTCACAGCTAAATGAAGAGGGCCTTTATCAGCCAGTTACCTTTATTAGCAGGAGACTTCTTCCCAGAGAGCAGAGGTGGAGTGCCATTGAGAGAGAGGCTTTTGCTGTGGTTTGGTCCCTGAAAAAGTTGAGACCATATTTGTTTGGGACTCATGTTCGTGTTCAAACTGACCACAGGCCTCTCAGATGGCTCATGCAGATGAGAGGGGAGAATCCTAAGCTGTTAAGGTGGTCCATTTCCCTACAGGGAATGGACTTTACAGTGGAACACAGACCTGGGGTTGCCCATGCAAATGCAGATGGACTTTCCAGGTTTTTATCACTTAGCTGATGAGGACTACCAGGGTGTAGGTTAGTAACCCATCACCTTTTGTTTGGGGGGGGGCTATGTTGCAAAGTCATCCTGTGCCCTGGGCACCCCCCAACTTTCTGCTAACTGGTACTAGTGGTAACTGACTCTGACTGACCCTGGGCTCTGCCTAACCAGACCCAGGGCCAGTGCTGTGCTGAAAGAGACACATTTAGAATACAGTGCAAACACCTACATACACTAGGGTGCACTATGGGTTGGGGTACCCCTGTGATTTGGCATGACCTATCCTATAAGACCCTAGTACATAATAGGGCAGGGGGATTGAAACTACCTAACAGTCCCTAGTATATAGTAGGGCATGGCAGTTTAGAGGCCAGCAGCCTTTTCTGCACTTGCATGTGTGCACTGCTGAAGCCTGAGGTCAGTTTAAAAGCAGCCCTGGGTTCCATGACTGCTTTTAAAAAGTAAATTGTGCCCAAACTCGATTTTGGTGTTTGGGACACTTAAAAATGCATAACCTACAATATTTTGGCATATTAGGAACCCCCAGGGTCTCCCCTAGGTGTCCCAGGGGTAGGGGGTCAGGTATTTATAAGGTGGACCCTTAATAAATGAGTTTTATATGCTCTGGGTTAAGTGAAATTTCACATTTCACTCCCCACAGTGTGATAAAGTGTTGCCCAAATTTGACTTTGATGCTAGGAGCACTGTGGAGGGAGGATCTGCAATATTTCTACAGATTCAGAACCCCTAAAATCTCCCCTAGGTGGTCCATGGGGTGGGGGCCCTGAAGATATAGGTGGAGTACTTATAAAATATGTTTTTGTAAATCCTGGTGCTGGAAAAATGGCCCAAGTTATTTTTCCCATTGCAAATCCCATGCCACATAGGTTAACATGGCAAGAAGTTATTAACTAATAACTCCTGACAGGAGAATGATAGAACTTCCATTCAAAGACTTCCCAGAATGGTAGAGATAAAACCCACAATATGATATTGTTGAATTTCTCCTAAAATATACAGACAAGAAGTTATAAGACTTTCTTGTTTGTAGGTCCAGATTCAGCCTTCCAGTGGTCTGTCCTGATTGGTCAGAGTTAAGTGGATTAGCCAGGCTGCTTTGAAGAGGTGATAAAGAGCCCCTGGGGTTAACCAGCTCTGCTGGGAGGGCAGTGTGCTGCTACACAGGAATGCCAGAGCAGGGGGAGGAGTCGTAAACCATGGTATTCAAAGGAAAGGGGAAGGCCTCAGTGTCAGTTACCACTCTACTCTTTTGACCCCAAGCGAGAGCTAGGATTAAGGTAGGAATGAGCATATGCAAGGCGGAGAGTCTAGGGAAATTAGCCATCCTAGGGGTGTTTTTAGCCAGCTCTTAACTCTCTGCTGGAAAATCAGCCATTATGAATTTGGAGGATTTGGTGCACTCTGGGACAAAATAATGCCACACTCTACAGGATGTGGTCATACCCTTGGGGAGTTACCCTGCCTACATTGGTCAGGAGTGACCTCCTGCTTGACCCAGAGAACTTGGAATAAGTATCTGAGAGGGGCAGAGTCTCTCTGATCTGCTGCTTGAAACTTAAGAAAGCAAGACGTTGTGCCATGCTGAGAAGTTTGATGTGCAATTTCTAAAGCCTGCCCTTTGAGGACTGCACCATCTGGAACTACAGCCCTGTGGACTACCTTGCTGTGAAAAAGAGTAAAGAGTGGACTCCCTGCAAGCTACAGGTTAACACAGAGCTCACCTGGATCATCACCACAAAGAATCCTCAACCTGGAAAACTACCAGTGGATTTGTAAGGGTTTTGTCCAAGTGGATTGTGGGAATTGAAGTCCTCAACTTTCAAGGACCATCTTGGAGCTTCCAGACCCTTGGAGTGATTTTGAGGCACTTTGGGACCCTTTAGGGAACTTCAGGAAGAAATTCCAGGAGTTTGGAGAACTTTGGAGCAACTTTGGAAAAAAGCTCCATAAGCCAAGCCGCCTGCCTTCAACCGCGAGTCGGCCAAGCCATCCAGGTTCGTCCCGCTGAAAGCTCCGTAGGTCCGACTTCCAGAGTTTGACTGGGAGTAGAAGAAATCCGAGGCCGGCGAACCCTCACCGAATCCGGCCTGGTGAAGAGCATCGAGGGACCCCATGAGAAAAGCTCCAGAAAAGCTTCTAAGTCCGAAGGTAAAAACTGTGACCGCGACCTACCACGAGGGGTAGCCACTCAGGGCTCCATCGCGGTCGGCCTGAAACTTTGACTTTGAGCCGGTCTATCGCGACCAGATATCCCAACATGGTGCTATAGGTTTCTAAGTGCTATAAAGTGATACATTTTTAAAAATTCATATCTCCGGTTCCCTACATTGGATTTTTGTCATTTTGGTGTCATTTTAAAGATAAAAATATTTCCTATTTTTATAAATTGGTGTTGGATTTTTTTTATGCATTGTGTCTTAATTATTTACTGAATTGGTGTTTTTAAATGCTTTACATACCTGTCTTTGAAGTTAAGCCTGCCTGCTCGCAGCCAAGCTACCAAGGGTTGAGCGTGGAAATAATTTTCTAAGACCTATGTTGAGTCCTATCATGTGTTAGTGGCCTTATTGCCAGTGGCAGATATACATTTGCCCCTACTAACAATCCACTTTCCAACATTTGGTGGTAGCGTTGTGGATGAGGACTTGTGTTTAAAAAGTACACCTTTCAGTAAAGTGAATTAAGATTATAAAAATTGCCTTAGAACAAAACTTTTGAGTTTGATTTTTGGAATTTGGACTAAACTGTTTTTAATCCATTGTTTTGATTTTTCCAAATTGTTCTAAGTCTGTTGTGCCTGGTTGTTGTGACCCAAAACTAGGGAACAATGGAGCTGGACCTGGCTAAACTGTCCCAGTTCAGGATGGCTGATCTTACGGTACATTGTAGGCTTAGGGGGCAGTCTGCTTCCAACAAGATTAGGAAGGCAGGGTTGCTTAAGTCCCTAAAGGCCTGGGCTGGGGTAGCTGAGGAGATTCAAGGGGGGATGGAGTGTGCTCCCCCCAACCTCACCCAAGAGGAGGGTGAGGATGGTGCCTCTTCCATTATCTCCAGTGTTAGCCATATGATTCCAGATGGTGGGAGGGGGGAAGGGTCCCTTACTCAGGAACCACCACTGTCCCTTGCAGAGAGACAGCTTGAGGCTCAATTAGCTTTGATAGCCTTGGAGAAGGAGAAATTGGAATTGGCTAAGAAGAAATGGGAGAGGGAGGAGGCGTTCAAAAGAAATGGTAGCAGTGAAAATGATGAAGATTTTGAGATGTCCAGGGGTGGTGAATTTGATCCCAAACTTCCCAAGGGTATAGTACCCAAGTACACAGAGGGGGATGACATTGACAGGTGGCTAGCAGCTTTTGAGAGGGCCCTTAGAATGAGTAGGGTCCACTCTAAGTATTGGGGTGCATTCCTGTGGGAGTTGATTCCAGTAGCTGGGAGGGATAGGCTCCTGACCCTGAAGGGAGAGGATGCAGAATCATACCAGCAGATGAAGGCATGCTTAGTCAAGAGATTTGGTCTGACTCCAGAGCAGTACAGGAAGAAGTTTAGAGGCACCCAGAAATTGAATTCAAAGTCTTGGGTAGACTTTGTGGACGTTTCAGTGAAGGCACTGGAAGGCTGGATTGTTGGTAACACTGTTGACACATATGAGGGATTGTATAATTTGTTTTTGAAAGAACATATTTTGACTCATTCTGTAGAAGAGAAGTTACGCCAGTATCTTTTGGACTCTAAGCTGGCAGACCCCAGAGAGCTGGGGGAAGCAGCTGATGAGTGGGTGAGAACCCGGGTGTTAGACTTGGCATCTTTTGGCGTGTTTCCCCTGACTTTTTGCTTTCTGACCTCCTGGTTATGACTCTGTTTTTGCTGGTGTAATGATTCTGCGCACTTTCCTCACTGCTGTCCAGTGGGAAAGTGCAAGTGCTCCTGTATAAAATGTGTTATGGATTGGTGTTTCCATGATTGGCCTATTTGATTTATGTGTCTGTCCCTTGTAAAGTGCACTGAGAGTGCCAGGGCCTATAGATCAAATGCTGTTGGTGGGCTGCAGCACTGGATTGTGCCACCCACGCAAACAGCCCGTAAAGTGTAACTCTGGCCTGCCATTGCAGAGCCTGTGTGCAGCCTGAGGCTGCCATGTCGACTTGGCAAGTGCACACACTTGCAAGTCCCTAAACCTTCCCTTTTCTACATGTTAGTCACCCCTAAGGTAGGCCCAAGGTACCCCTGTGGGTCAGGGTGCATTGTGTGTGAAAGGTAGGACATGCCCTGGTGTGTGTGGCATGTCCTGATAGTGAATTACAGCCTATTTCGTTTTTCACTATTGCAAGGCTACCTGTTCCCCATAGGCCAGAATGGGCAGTTTTGATTATTACAGCTTATAATCCTAACTGACCCAGGGAACATGGTAGAAATTCGAGTTTAGTATGCCTGGACTCAGAATGATAAAATGCATCTTTTAGTAAAGTTGGTTTTAACATTCTGTGTTTGAAAATACCACTTTTAGAAAGTGGGTATTTTCTTGTCTAACCATCCAAGCCTGCCTCTGCTAGGTTGTGTATTCCTTGTCTGGAGTGTGAGTGACAGGGGCTGGGGGATGCCAGGAGACAGGGTGAGTCAGCACAGGGCTGAATAGCAAGATCTACATGTAGATGGGTGGGAGGAGATGCACCTGGGACCTGAATAGTGCTGGGCCTTCCCTCCACAATGCTGGCTCCACCTACTGTGGTGCGTCTGATGTCCCTGGCCTGCACTGTGAAAGGAAAGAAGGAGACTTGTCAATAAAGTGCTCCAGGACTGACCAGAACTGGTTTGGACTAGGCAAAGGCCTCTCTGCCTTCAGAGAACAAAGAGAAATTGAGGATAAAAGGGGGACCCAAACCCCAGAAGATTAGATCTCGCTGGAATCAAGGAACCTGCCAAGACGAAGAGCTGGAAGAGCTGCCAGGAGGAGTACTGCCCCTTTGCTGTGTTGTTGCTTTGTTGGGTTGGCCTGCAGCTGCTGCTTCTGCCTTGGGCAGTGAAAGGACTGGACTGAACTTTCTACTACTTGTGCTGAGAATCTCCAAGGGCCTGAAACCGAGCTGGCCTCCTGTTAAGAAGTCTCAGGGACTGCAAAGACTTCACAACCCTCTGGGTACTGCTTCTGGAACCGCTGTTTCAGTTGCCACAGAGGAAGGGAACCGCAACCGACTCCGTCAACCGACTCCATCGCTGGCCCGGTGTCCTGTTTGCACCGCAGAGCCGCACCGTCCGCATCTCGCACACCGCAACCCTGGTCTCACCGACGACGACGTCCGACGCCATCGCCACCGAGCCGCTGCTTGCACCGTGACCTGTGTGCACCGCAGTTCGCATCGCATCGCTTCACTGTGCCAGCCGGACCAGACCGACGCTGTCGCTCCAACTGGCTCAACAATTGTGACCGCATTGCAGTTGGGGCACCACTCGCACGCTTTGCGACGCAACCCTCCGACTCGCTCCGCTGTCCGACGCCAGCTCCCGCACTCCGGCTTGGTCGCCTGCATCGCAACCTGCCAGCACCGCATCGAGCACCGTCTCACCCTGTCCCGCACGCCTTGGACTCACCGACTCCGTCTGCACGATTGTCACCGAGCCGCTGCCTGCACCGCATCGAGAGGACACCGCGCCCTGCACCGCTTCCATCTTGCACCGCATCCACGACGTACGCCGACCGGCTCGCACACTCCGTGCCCGCCACAACGAGAAAAGGTACTGTGACCGAGGCTGTTCACGACTCTGCTGGCCCGTATCGACGCGGTCGGCTGGAACTGTTAGACTCTGTGGTTTTCAGCATCGCGGTAGACTCGGACGGAGTGACCGACTCGTACGAACTTTGTTTTTGAACTATTCCTGCAAAGAAGAAGTTATCTTGCAACATAATCACTTTTAAAGTACTGTACTGTGGATTTTTATCGTATTTGGTCTTGTTTTAAAGTATATAAAAATATTGGATATTTTTCTAAACTGGTGTGGTGTCAGTTTGTAGTGCTTACACTGTATTACTGTTGGTTATGTGCAAATGCTTTACACACTGCCTCTAGAATAAGCCTGACTGCTCGTGCCAAGCTACCAAGGGGGTGAGCAGGGGTTATTTTAGGAGTGTAACTCCCTTACCCTGACTAGGAAGAAGGGTCCCTACTTGGACAAAGGTGCAAGCCCTTGCCAACTAGAGATCCCATTTCTAACATTGGTTGTCAGCGGTGAGGATAGGACTTGTGTTTGCACTTGACTTACAGTGATTGGTGTGCACTACTACCATATCGCAGACCATTACGTACCACTTACAGGCTCTTTTTCTTTTTGGCCTATTTTTGATCTTGCCAGTTTGAACTTGCTACTTCAACATGCCTGAATCTATAGTATCATCAATTGCATCAGTAGAAATTGCCTTTGAGGAGGATCGATTGGAAGCCTACAAAGTCAAGGAGTTAAAATCGATTTGCAAGAACCTGAAAGTCCAGGTCAGAGGACTCACCAGGAAGGATGAGCTACAAAAGGCGCTGAGGGCCTGGGTAGCAGCCAGAGGTGCCAGTGGGCAATCTGGTAATCTCAATGGAGAGGTGGAGGAGCCTGTTCCTAGGGTGGATGTGCTTTTGGGAGGGGGGGAACCCTCCAGGCCAGGCAGCAGTAGCTTGTCCCCAGAGGAGCTGGAGGACAGGCGGGAAGTAAGGAGGTTTGAGTTGGAGAAACTCAGAATAGAAAGTGAGAGGGAAGAAAAAAGAATAGCCATGGAGGAAAGGAAAATGATACTAGATCATGAGAGAATGATTAAGGAGCTGGAACTAAAAAGTAGAACCGGCTCAGATGGTGGCAGCAATTCTTCAGCACACACAGACAGGATTGTACACATCCCCAAGAATGTAGGTAAAGAGTACAAAAAGGGTGATGACATACAAAGGTGGTTTCAAGGGTACGAGTCGTCTATTCATATGAATGGGGTCCCTGAGAGGAACTGGGGAGCGGGGTTGTGACCTCTCTTTCCAGAGGAAGCTAGGGATACTCTGATAGCCTTGGGTAAGGGGCAGGACCTCACCTATGCTGACATGAAAGACGCTCTCCTCACTAGATATGGGCTCACTCCTGAGAAGTACAGGGATCAGTTTAGGTCCAGTAAAAAGTCTGAGGCCAACACTTGGTTGGAATGTGTGGATATGTTCTGCAGGTCGCTGGATGGTTGGGTGAAGGGCAGTAATGTAACAGATTTTCAGGGGCTCTTCAATTTGATTGCATGGGAGCACTTGTCTAGTCTATGTTTTGCAGATCTGCGCCAGCACCTAGTTGATAGTAAGCTAACTGACCCCAGGAAGCTTGCTATGGAGGCGGACCGCTGGGTGAGTACCAGGGTCCACAAGAAAGTGTTTGGGGGAGACTCAGCCAAAGGTGGGCAGGGTCCCCAGCAGAAAGGTGGGGGGGACAAGGGTAAAGCACAGGAGTTCTCTAAAGGGCCCCAAACTAGTACCCAGGATAAAGGTTCCCAGTACCCCGGTGATAAGAAGAAAGGGGTCTCTACAGGGAAGCCTGTTGAGACCGGCCCCCGCAAGTGTTATGCATGTGACCAGGTAGGTCACTTTAAGGGGGACCCCAAGTGCCCAAAGGGGACACAGCCACCCACCGGTGGACAGTCCAAAGTGTTGGCTAGTGTAGCGCTTGGGGAGGAGGGGTGCCCACAGGAGGGTGGGGATCCTGCAGAAATGACCCTTTTCTCACTAGGGGACAGTGAGATGGTCCCAGGAAACCAGGTGCCCCCTAACACAAAGAAATATAGCACCTGGGTGACCATTAATGGGAACAGGGTAGAGGCTCTCAGAGATACTGGAGCCAGTGTGACCTCAGTCCGGTGTCACCTGGTCTCTGAGAAGCAGGTAGTCCCAGGGGCATTCCTCCAAGTAGTTGCTGTAGACAACTCTGAGCGCCAGTGTATGGTGGCGCAGGTTCCCTTTGAATGGGGGGGGGTCTCAGGTCCCTTGAGGGTGGTTGTGAGCCCCACCATGCCTGTATATTGTCTGCTAGGTAATGACCTGGAGCAGTCCTTATGGAAGGATGTTGAGCTCAGGTCTCACTTGGAGATGCTTGGGTTGCCAGAGTGGGCATGCGTGTCTACTCGGTCAATGGCAGCCAGAAAGGGTGATCAAGAGGACTTGGAGCCTGGAACAGTGGCCCAAGTCCCTGCCAAGAGGAAGGGCAGGGGCGCGGGAAACCGGCCCCCGAAGTTCCCACGGACCGGGAGGAGGCGGACCTCGGGGGACGCCCCGGTGCCTACAGGAGCAGGTAGCCGAACTGGGAGACATCTCTGAGCTGACCCATTGGCAGCAAGAAGGGGGTCCCACCAGGGAGGAGTTCTGCAGGGAGCAGAGCGAGTGCCCTACTCTGGAGGGTCTGCGGCGGCAGGCTGCAGACCAGGCAGCTGGTAATCAGTCCGGGTCACATCTGATCTACTGGGAGAATGGTCTCCTGTACAGTGAGCCTAAGGTTGCTGAGCCTGGGTCAGCCCGTGTGCTGGTGGTACCCCAGCGCTTCAGGGCCTTCCTACTGGGTCTGGCTCATGACGTGCCTTTGGCAGGACATTTGGGGCAGGACAAGACCTTTGACAGGCTTGTCACCCACTTCTTTTGGCCCCAAATGCGAAGGCAGTCTGATGCACATTGTAGGTCTTGCCAAACTTGCCAGGCAAGTGGTAAGAGTGGGAGGAAGGTCAAAGCTCCTCTCCAACCTTTTCCTGTTGTTGGAACACCCTTTGAAAGGGTAGGGATGGATATTGTGGGGCCACTGGATCCCAAGACAGCCATGGGCAACAGGTACATCCTGGTCTTGGTGGACCATGCCACCCGGTACCCGGAGGCAATCCCTCTCAGGACAACGACGGCGCCAGTGGTGGGCCGGGCGTTAATGGGGATCTTTTCCCGTGTGGGATTCCCCAGAGAGGTGGTTTCTGATAGGGGGACCAATTTCATATCCAAGTATATGACATCCCTGTGGAAGGAGTGTGGTGTAACCTACAAGTTCACCACTCCTTACCACCCACAAGGAAACGGTCTGGTGGAGAGATTCAACCAGACCTTGAAAGGCATGATCAAGGGTCTAACAGAACCCATGAGGCGTAAGTGGGACGTCCTCTTGCCATGCCTACTCTTTGCATACAGGGAGGTGCCTCAGAAGTCTCTTGGGTACAGCCCCTTTGAGCTCCTGTATGGCCACCCTGTCAGAGGACCTCTGAGTTTGGTAAAGGAAGGCTGGGAGGCAGCTCCCAGGAAAACTCCCCAGGATGTGTTTAGTTACATGCTGGCCTTTAGAAACCAAACTGCCCGCTTCAGGAAACTCGCTCAGGCGAACCTAGAAGCAAGCCAGGAAGAAATGAAGAGGTGGTATGACCAGAATGCCACTCTGGTCGAATTTCAACCTGGGCAAAGAGTGTGGGTCATGGCCCCAGTGGAACCTTGTGCCTTGCAGGACAAGTGGACTGGGCCATATGAGGTGGTGGAGCGCAAAAGTGACGTCACCTACCTGGTGGATTTGCAGGCTCCAAGGAACCCTTTGAGGGTTCTTCACGTGAACCGCCTCAAGCCCCACTTCGAGAGGTCCGAAGTGAGTATGCTCTTGGCGACAGATGATGGGGTGGAAGAGGAGAGTGAGCCTCTCCCTGACCTCCTGTCTACCAAGGTGCATGATGGGTCAGTAGAGGGTGTGATCCTCTCCCCTACTCTGGCTCAGGAGCAGCAGGGGTACTGTCACCAGTTGTTGGGACAGTTCGCCCCACTGTTCTCTCTGACCCCCGGTGTTACTCACCGGTGTACCCATGACGTGGACACTGGTGACAGCTCTCCTGTGAAGCACAAGATTTACAGGTTGACTGACCGGGTCAGGGCCAGCATCAAGGAGGAGGTCTCTAAGATGTTGGCGTTAGGGGTGATTAAGCCCTCCAACAGTCCTTGGGCCAGCCCAGTGGTCTTGGTCCCAAAGGCTGCTGCGCCCGGTGCCACTCCAGAACTCTGGTTTTGTGTGGACTACCGTGGGCTCAATGCCGTCACCAGGACTGATGCGCACCCCATCCCCAGAGCTGATGAGCTCATTGATCGGTTGGGAGCTGCCCGGTTCCTCAGCACGTTTGATTTAACGTCTGGGTACTGGCAGATTGCCTTAACCGATGGGGCCAAGGAGAGATCAGCATACTCAACCCCAGAAGGTCATTACCAATTCCGGGTGATGCCCTTTGGGTTGAAGAATGCCCCTGCCACCTTTCAAAGGTTGGTCAATCAGGTGTTGGCTGGGCTGGAGGATTTGAGTGCCGCCTACCTGGATGACATTGCTGTGTTCAGTTCCAGCTGGGAAGAACATTTACAGCACCTTGAGAAAGTGTTGAGGGCTCTGCAAGGTGCAGGCCTCACGATCAAGGCCAGTAAGTGCCAGATCGGGCAGGGTTCTGTGGTGTACTTGGGACACCAGGTAGGAAGCGGCCAGGTGGCGCCCCTACAACCCAAGATTGACACCATTCTGGCTTGGGAGCCCCCCAAGACCCAGACAGAGGTGAGAGCCTTGTTAAGGGCTTGTTAAGGGCTATGGCACCATCGTTGCCCCCTTAACAGAGCTGACTTCTAAGAAGCAGCCCAGGAAAGTGATCTGGACTGAGTCCTGCCAGAAAGCTTTTGATGCCCTGAAGGCAGCCATGTGCACGACGCCCGTGCTCAAGGCACCTGACTTCTCCAAGGAATTCGTCGTGCAGACTGACACTTCAGAGCATGGTGTGGGAGCGGTGCTCTCACAACTGAACGAAGAGGGCCTGGATCAGCCTGTAGTCTTCCTTAGCAGGAGACTACTCCCCAGGGAACAGAGGTGGAGTGCCATAGAAAGGGAAGCTTTTGCTGTGGTCTGGGCACTGAAGAAGCTGAGACCATACCTGTTTGGGACTCACTTCCGGGTTCAGACAGACCACAGGCCCCTCAGATGGTTGATGCAAATGAGGGGTGAGAATCCAAAACTGCTGAGGTGGTCCATCTCCCTACAGGGAATGGACTTTACGGTGGAACACCGTCCTGGTACAGAACACGCCAACGCAGATGGTCTGTCCAGGTTCTTCCGCCTTAGTGAAGAGAACTCCAATGGGGTTGGGTAGTTCTCCCTACTTTCAGCTGGAGGGGACATGTGTTAGACTTGGCATCTTTTGGCGTGTTTCCCTGACCTTTTGCTTTCTGACCTCCTGGTTTTGACTCTGTTTTTGCTGGTGAAATGATTCTGCGCACTTTCCTCACTGCTGTCCAGTGGGAAAGTGCAAGTGCTCCTGTATAAAATGTGTTATGGATTGGTGTTTCCATGATTGGCCTATTTGATTTATGTGTCAGTCCCTTGTAAAGTGCACTGAGAGTGCCAGGGCCTATAGATCAAATGCTGTTGGTGGGCTGCAGCACTGTATTGTGCCACTCACGCAAACAGCCCGTAAAGTGTAACTCTGGCCTGCCATTGCAGAGCCTGTGTGCAGCCTGGGGCTGCCATGTCGACTTGGCAAGTGCACACACTTGCAAGTCCCTAAACCTTCCCTTTTCTACATGTTAGTCACCCCTAAGGTAGGCCCAAGGTACCCCTGTGGGCAGGGTGCATTGTGTGTGAAAGGTAGGACATGCCCTGGTGTGTGTGGCATGTCCTGATAGTGAATTACAGCCTATTTCGTTTTTCACTATTGCAAGGCTACCTGTTCCCCATAGGCCAGAATGGGCAGTTTTGATTATTACAGCATATAATCCTAACTGACCCAGGGAACATGGTAGAAATTCGAGTTTAGTATGCCTGGACTCAGAATGATAAAATGCATCTTTTAGTAAAGTTGGTTTTAACATTCTGTGTTTGAAAGTACCACTTTTAGAAAGTGGGTATTTTCTTGTCTAACCATCCAAGCCTGCCTCTGCTAGGTTGTGTATTCCATTCCTTGTCTGGAGTGTGAGTGACAGGGGCTGGGGGATGCCAGGAGACAGGATGAGTCAGCACAGGGCTGAATAGCAAAATCTACATGTAGATGGGTGGGAGGAGATGCACCTGGGACCTGAATAGGGCTGGGCCTTCCCTCCACAATGCTGGCTCCACCTCCTGTGGTGCGTCTGATGTCCCTGGCCTGCACTGTGAAAGGAAAGAAGGAGACTTGTCAACAAAGTGCTCCAGGACTGACCAGAACTGTTTTGGACTAGGCAAAGGCCTCTCTGCTTTCAGAGAACAAAGAGAAATTGAGGATAAAAAGGGGGACCCAAACCCCAGAAGATTAGATCTCGCTGGAATCAAGGAACCTGCCAAGACGAAGAGCTGGAAGAGCTGCCAGGAGGAGTACTGCGCCTTTGCTGTGTTGTTGCTTTGTTGGGTTGGCCTGCAGCTGCTGCTTCTGCCTTGGGCAGTGAAAGGACTGGACTGAACTTTCTACTACTTGTGCTGAGAATCTCCAAGGGCCTGAAACCGAGCTAGCCTCCTGTTAAGAAGTCTCCGGGACTGCAAAGACTTCACAACCCTCTGGGTACCGCTTCTGGAACTGCTGTTTCAGTTGTCACAGAGGAAGGGAACCGCAACCGACTCCGTCAACCGACTCCATCGCTGGCCCGGTGTCCTGTTTGCACCGCAGACCGCACCGTCCGCATCTCGCACCGCAACCCTGGTCTCACCGACGACGACGTCCGACGCCATCGCCACCGATCCGCTGCTTGCACCGTGACCTGTGTGCACCGCAGTTCGCATCGCATCGCTTCACTGTGCCAGCCGGACCAGACCGACGCTGTCGCTGCAACTGGCTCAACAATCGTGACCGCATCGCAGTTGGGGCACCGCTCGCACGCTTCGCGACGCACCACTCCGACTCTCTCCGCTGTCCGACGCCAGCTCCCGCACTCCGGCTTGGTCGCCTGCATCGCAACCTGCCAGCACCGCATCGAGCACCATCTCACCCTGTCCCGCACGCCTTGGACTCACCGACTCCGTCTGCACGATTGTCACCGAGCCGCTGCCTGCACCGCATCGAGAGGACACCGCGCCCTGCACCGCTTCCATCTTGCACCGCAACCGTGACGTACGCCGACCGGCTCGCACACTCCGTGCCCGCCACAACGAGAAAAGGTACTGTGACTGAGGCTGTTCACGACTATGCTGGCCCGTATCGACGCGGTCGGCTGGAACTGTTAGACTCTGTGGTTTTCAGCATCGCGGTAGACTCGGACGGAGTTACTGACTCGTACGAACTTTGTTTTTGAACTATTCCTGCAAAGAAGAAGTTATCTTGCAACATAATCACTTTTAAAGTACTGTACTGTGGATTTTTATCGTATTTGGTCTTGTTTTAAAGTATATAAAAATATTGGATATTTTTCTAAACTGGTGTGGTGTCAGTTTGTAGTGCGTACACTGTATTACTGTTGGTTATGTGCAAATGCTTTACACACTGCCTCTAGAATAAGTCTGACTGCTCGTGCCAAGCTACCAAGGGGGTGAGTAGGGGTTATTTTAGGAGTGTAACTCCCTTACCCTGACTAGGAAGAAGGGTCCCTACTTGGACAAAGGTGCAAGCCCTTGCCAACTAGAGATCCCATTTCTAACACCGGGTTTCCATCCAGCACCAGGGGAGTGACCAGAAGAAAGGAGAACAGTTCCCTCCCCAAGGGAAAGCCCAAGGGAAAAAAGGTCAAAAACAGAAGGAGTCCTCCAAAGACCCACAAAAACGTGAACAAGGAGGGGGGGCCCCGAGCCAACCCAAATTCAAAGGGAGGGGGTATCATTGAAAGAATGGTAGGTTCTTTGATCCCTCAAAGGTGGGTAAGTGCTTTGACTGTAACCAGCCAGGGCACAAACAGGGAGATGCTGTCTGCGCAAAGAACCTCCCCCCTAAAGGGCCATCCACAGGGATTGCCAGTGTAAGTGTAGGGGTGGAGAGTGGTGTCCCAGAAAGGGGTAGTCAGGTGGTGATAGCAACCTTAGTGTCCCTGGGTGGACTGAATATTGCAACCCTTTATGCCTTACCTCCAAACATGGACAAGTACAGGCAGAGGCCTAAAGTGAATGGGACTGAGGTTGAGGCTATCAGAGACACTGGGGCTATTGTAACTATGGTCCTGGATGAGCTGGTGCCTCCAGAGAGGTTGTTACCTGGTGAGTTTCACCAGGTGACTTATGCAGACAGCACTACCAAACTCCATCCTATGGCTGTGGTGGATTTGGAATGGGGAGGTGCGACAGGCCCTATGAAGCTAGCTGTGTCAAAGGTGCTCCCAGTCCAGTGTTTACTGGGCAATGATCTTGAAGCCTCTGTGTGGTCAGAGGTGGAGAGAGTACTCCATATGAAAATATTGGAGCTCCCTCAGTGGGTATGTGCTGTGACTAGGTCACAGACTAGCCAGAAGGGAGGGGCTGGACACTTGGACCCTAGAACAAAGGGCCAAGCATCCAAGGACAAGGGTACTGGGCCTGGTGAGCCAGCCCAGGGAACTCCAGAGGTGCAGGAAGAATCTAACCCTGATGGGGAGGATCTGGCCTCTGAGGGAGGGACTCCATTCCTGCCAGAGCTGTCAGATTTGGCAGAACTAACAGGAGCAGGTGGACCCTCCAGAGAGGAGTTCAGTAAGGGACAGAGAGACTGTCCCACCCTTGAGAGCTTGAGGCTGATTGCCTCTAAGCAAGAGGAGGGGGATGACAGTGGGTTTCACACACTCTACTGGGAAGATGGACTGCTGTATACTGAGGCCAGAAACCTCAAGGAGGGGGCCACCAGGAGGTTGGTGGTGCCCCAGAAGTACAGAGAGTTCATCCTGGCTTTGGGTCATGATATGCCCTTGGCAGGACATTTGGGACAGACAAAGACATGGAACCGGTTGGTGAACCATTTCTACTGGCCCCACATGTCTGAAAAGGTAAAGGAGTTTTGCAGCTCCTGTGTCACCTGTCAGGCCAGTGGCAAGGCAGGGGGCAAGACAAAGGCTACCCTAATACCACTGCCAGTGGTTGGGGTTCCTTTTGAAAGGGGATGGACATTGTTGGTCCCCTGGACCCACCTACTGCATCAGGGAATAGGTATATCTTAGTGGTAGTGGACCATGCCACTAGGTACCCTGAAGCAATCCCTCTTAGAACCATTGATGCTCCTGCAGTGGCTAGAGCACTGCTTGGTGTGTTTACCAGAGTGGGTTTTCCGAAAGAGGTGGTATCAGATAGGGGCATGAACTTCCTGTCCAGCTATCTGACTCCTATGTGGGATGAGTGTGGTGTCAACTACAAGTTCACCACCCCCTATCACCCACATGCAAATGGTCTTATTGAGAGATTCAACAAAACCCTGAAAGGCATGATAAATGGGTTGTCATAGAAACTCAGGAGGAGATGGGATGTTCTCCTCCCATGCTTACTGTTTGCCTACAGGGAGGTGCCACAAAAAGGGGTTGGTTTCATTCCCTTTGAGTTGTTGTTTGGACACCCTGTGAGGGGGCCATTGAGCCTGCTGAGAGAGTCTTTAGAGAAGCCTCTTAAAGAAGCAAAGGACAATGTGCTTGACTATGTGCTAGGCCTGAGATCTAGAATGGCAGAGTAGAGGTACAAGGCAAATAGGAAACTGGAGGCCAGCCAGGAGCTCATGAAACACTGGTATGATCAGAAGGTTACTATGCCTGAGTATACTCCAGGACAATTGGTGTGGGTGTTGGAGCCTGTGGCTCCCAGGGCCCTCCATGACAAGTGGAGTGGGCCCGATCCAATCTTAGAAAAGAATGGTAAGGTTACCTTTTTGGTTGACCTTGGTACCCCCAGGAACCCTCATAGGGTCCTGCATGTGAATAGATTGAAACCCCACCATGTCAGGGCAGACATGACCATGTTACTGGTCACTGATGAGGGTGTGGAGGAGGAAACTGAGCCTGTGCCCGACCTCCTCTCCACTAATGTGCAAGATGGGTCAGTGGAGGGGGTTGTACTCTCTCCCAAGTTGACAGACCAGCAGCACAGAGACTGTAAGCAAGTGCTGGAGCAGTTTGCTGGCCTGTTCTCTTTGGCCCCAGGCATCACTGAGTGGTGTGTGCACGACATTGACACTGGTGACAGCTTACCTGTCAAAAATAAACTGTACAGGTTGTCTGACGATGTCAGAGCCAGCATTAAAGCTGAGGTTGCTAAGATGCTGGGATTGGGGATAATTGAACCGTCTGAGAGTCCATGGGCCAGTCCAGTGGTGCTGGTACCTAAACCTAATCCTCAGGGGGGACCCAAGGAGTTAAGGTTCTGTGTGGACTACAGAGGATTGAATGCAGTCACAAAGACTGACGCTCACCCTATACCTAGAGCTGATGAGCTCATTGACAGGTTAGGGGCTGCTAATTACCTGAGTACTTTTGATTTGACTTCAGGTTACTGGCAGATTGCCCTCACTGATGGGGCAAAGGAGAGGTCAGCATTTTCCACACCAGAGGGACATTATCAGTTCAAGGTAGTGCCCTTTGGCTTAAAGAATGCACCTGCCACCTTCCAAGGTTGGTGAACAGGGTCTTGTCTGGGTTGGAACAGTTCAGTGCAGCTTATCTGGATGATATAGCTGTATACAGTTCTACCTGGGGGATCACTTAAGCCACCTAAGGGAAGTGCTTCAGGCCATGCAGCAGGCAGGCCTGACTATTAAAGCAAGTAAGTGCCAAATGGGGCAGAGTTCTGTGGTGTATCTGGGCCACCTGGTAGGTGGGGGCCATGTACAGCCTCTCCAAGCTAAAATCCAAACTATTTTGGATTGGACAGCTCCTGTTACCCAGACTCAGGTCAGGGCATTCCTTGGACTGACAGGGAATTATAGAAGGTTTGTTCAAAATTCTGGGACCATTGTGGGGCCCCTAACAGAACTCACTTCTAAGAAGAGGCCCAAAAAGGGGGATTGGACCCCAGAGTGTCAGAAAGCTTTTGACACTCTGAAAGCTGCTATGTGTTCAGCACCAGTGCTGCTGGCCCCTGATTACACAAAAGAATTTGTGGTTCAGACAGATGCTTCAGAGCAAGGGATTGGGGCAGAGTTGTCACAGCTAAATGAAGAGGGCCTTTATCAGCCACTTACCTTTATTAGCAGGAGATTTCTTCCCAGAGAGCAGAGGTGGAGTGCCGTTAAGAGAGAGGCTTTTGCTGTGGTTTGGTCCCTGAAAAAGTTGAGACCATATTTGTTTGGGACTCATGTTCGTGTTCAAACTGACCACAGGCCTCTCAGATGGCTCATGCAGATGAGAGGGGAGAATCCTAAGCTGCTAAGGTGGTCCATTTCCCTACAGGGAATGGACTTTATAGTGGAACACAGACCTGGGGTTGCCCATGCAAATGCAGATGGACTTTCCAGGTTTTTCCACTTAGCTGATGAGGACTACCAGGGTGTAGGTTAGTTACCCATCACCTTTCGTTTGGGGGGGCTATGTTGCAAAGTCATCCTGTGCCCTGGGCACCCCCCAACTTTCTGCTGACTGGTACTGGTGGTAACTGACTCTGACTGACCCTGGACTCTGCCTAACCAGGCCCAGGGCCAGTGCTATGCTGAAAGAGACACATTTAGAATACAGTGAAAACACCTACATACACTAGGGTACACTATGGGTTGGGGTACCCCTGTGATTTGGCATGACCTACCCTATAAGACCCTAGTACATAATAGGGCAGGGGGATTGAAACTACCTATCAGTCCCTAGTATATAGTACGGCATGGCAGTTTAGAGGCCAGCAGCCTTTTCTGCACTTGCATGTGTGCACTGCTGAAGCCTGAGGTCAGTTTAAAAGCAGCCCTGGGTTCCATGACTGCTTTTAAAAAGTAATTTTTGCCCAAACTCGACTTTGGTGTTTGGGGCACTTAAAAATGGATAACCTACAATGTTTTGGCATATTAGGAACCCCCAGGGTCTCACCTAGGTGTCCCAGAGGTGGGGTGTCAGGTATTTATAAGCTGGACCCTTATAAAATGAGTTGCATATGCTCTGGGTTAAGTGAAATTTCACATTTCAATCCCCACATTGTGATAAAGTGCTGCCCAAATTCGACTTTGATGCTAGGAGCACTGTGGAGGGAGGATCTGCAATATTTCTACAGATTCAGAACCCCTAAAATCTCCCCTAGGTGGTCCATGGGGTGGGGGTCCTGTAGATATAGGCGGAGTACTTATAAAGTATGTTTTTGTAAGTCCTGGTGCTGGAAAAATGACCCAAGTTATTTTTCCCATTGCAAATCCCATGCCACATAGGTGAACATGGCAAGAAGTTATTAACTAATAACTCCTGACAGGAGAATGATAGAACTTCCATTCAAAGACTTCCCAGAATGGTAGAGATAAATCCCACAATATGATATTGTTGAATTTCTCCTAAAATATACAGACAAGAAGTTATAAGACTTTCTTGTTTGTAGGTCCAGATTCAGCCTTCCAGTGGTCTGTCCCGATTGGTCAGAGTTAAGTGGATTAGCCAGGCTGCTTTGAAGAGGTGATCAAGAGCCCCTGGGGTTAACCAGCTCTGCTGGGAGGGCAGTGTGCTGCTACACAGGAATGCCAGAGCAGGGGGAGGAGTCGTAAACCATGGTCTTCAAAGGAAAGGGGAAGTCCTCAGTGTCAGTTACCACTCTACTCTTTTGACCCCAAGCCAGAGCTAGGATTAAGGTAGGAATGAGCAGATGCAAGGGGGAGAGTCTAGGGAAATTAGCCATCCTAGGGGTGTGTTTAGCCAGCTGTTAACTCTCTGCTGGAAAATCAGCCATTATGAATTTGGAGGATTTGGTGCACTCTGGGACAAAATAATGCCACACTCTACAGGATGTGGTCATAACCTTGGGGAGTTACCCTGCCTACATTGGTCAGGAGTGACCTCCTGCTTGACCCAGAGAACTTGGAATAAGTATCTGAGAGGGGCAGAGTCTCTCAGATCTGCTGCTTGAAACTTAAGAAAGCAAGACGTTGTGCCATGCTGAGAAGTTTGATGTGCAATTTCTAAGGCCTGCCCTCTGAGGACTGCACCATCTGGAACTACAGCCCTTTGGACTACCTTGCTGTGAAAAAGAGTAAAGAGTGGACTCCCTGCAAGCTACAGGTTAACAGAGCTCACCTGGATCATCACCACCAAGAATCCTCAACCTGGAAAACTACCAGTGAATTTGTAAGGGTTTTGTCCAAGTGGATTGTGGGAACTGAAGTCCTCAACTTTCAAGGACCATCTTGGAGCTTCCAGACCGTTGGAGTGAGTTTGAGACACTTTGGGACCCTTTGGGTAACTTCAGGAAGAAGTTCCAGGAGTTTGGAGAACTTTGGAGCAACTTTGGAAAAAAGCTCCATAAGGGGACCGACTCAACCTGATCAGCCAAGCTGCCTGCCTTCAACCGCGAGTTGGCCAAGCCATCCAGGTTCGTCCCGCTGAAAGCTCCGTAGGTCCGAATTCCAGAGTTTGACCGGGAGTAGAAGAAATCCGAGGCCGGCGAACCCTCACCGATTCCGGCCTGGTGAAGAGCATCGAGGGACCCCACGAGAAAAAGCTGCAGAAAAGTTTCTAAGTCCAAAGGTAAAAACTGAGACCGGGACCTACTGCGAGAGGTAGCCACTCAGGGCTCCATCGCGGTCGGCCTGAAACTTTGACTTTGAGCCGGTCTATCGCGACCAGATATCCCAACATGGTGCTATAGGTTTCTAAGTGCTATAAGGTGATAAATCTTTAAAAATTCATATCTCCGGTTCCCTACATTGGATTTTTGTCTTTTTGGTGTCATTTTAAAGATAAAAAATAATTCCTATTTTTATGAATTAGTGTTGGATTTTTATTATGCATTATGTCTTAATTATTCACTGAAATGGTGTTTTTAAATGCTTTACATACCTGTCTTTGAAGTTAAGCCTGCCTGCTCGCAGCCAAGCTACCAAGGGTTGAGCATGGGAATAATTTTCTAAGACCTATGCTGAGTCCTATCATGTGCTAGTGGCCTTATTGCCAGTGGCAGATATACATTTGCCCCTACTAATAATCCACTTTCCAACAGATGTCCAAATAGATTCAGATGCAGCAGGGGCTAGTGGATTCGGGCTGTATTGGCAGGGCAGGTGGAGTGCCGAGGAGTGGCCAAAACATTGGAAGCATGGGGGCAGGAGTATCGCCTTTCTGGTGCTGTTTCCCCTAGTGGTAGCTGTCACTTTCTTGGGGACAGGGCTTAGCGCACAAGAAGGTCATCTTCAGAGTAGACAATATGGCTGTGGTACATGTAGTCAACAAGCAGTCCACGAGGGATGAACAGGTGCTTAAGTTGCTGAGAGTTTTCATCCTTAGTTGTTTGATGCATGATATTCAAGCCAGACGTGTGCCAGGGGTGGGCAATGACATTGCGGATGCTTTGTCTCGTTCACAATGGGAGAGGTTCCATGGGCTGGCCATGGAAGCGGATATTTGCAAGATGCCAGTGCTTGCAGGGATGTGGTCCGTAGGAGACAAAGGATGCTGCAATTGGTGGTAGGGTCTTTCGCCGTTTCGGCTAGAAATGCATATAGTCAGGCATGACAGGAGTTTTTAGAGGGAAGGGTGAAGAAGGGGGCAGAAACGTGGGCTAGAGAAGAAGGTGTCATCCAGTTTATTATGTCTTTGATTGACAGATGTCCGTCTAAGGTCACCATTGCTGCCAAGCTGGCAAGGATTGCATTTATGGGCAAGCTGTGGTGGGGTTATACCCTTTCAGTGGGAGAATTGGGCAGACTCATTCTCGAGGGCTGGGCCAGAGAGGGGGGGCCCAGGGTCAGGAGGCCAGTGTTGAAGCAACTTTTAGACAGGCTCTTAACAGTTCTAAGTAGAATCTGCAATAGTGAAGTGGAGACATTGTTCTTTTCTGTATTACAGTCGTGGATGTATTTTGGAGCATCAGCATATCAGAGTTGTTGGGGAGGAAAGGGGTTGCAGGGCTTGATTTCAAGGAGGTAGAACTTGGGGGGAGAGAAAGAGGTGCGCTAACAATCATGCTCAAGCACTCTAAGACGGACCAAAGGGGAATGGGGAAAGTAGTGGTAATGGGGTCCAGTGAGGTGTCATTGGTATGCCCAGTACTTTGGGGTTGTGCTTGGAACGGCTTGAACACGGGGGGCCAGCTGCGGTTTTTCGCAGGGTGATGGCTGCGCAGCTACTGTGGGTGATGCGGAGAGCCTGCTTTACTTGGGTGAGGTACCAGGGGATTTCGGCACTCACTCATTCTGGATCGGAGTAGCCACTGATGCAGCGAAGCGAGGCTGGGGCAGGGACAGAATCATGCATTTGGGGCACTGGGCTTTGTATTGTTATAAAAAATATGTAAAATGCGGGGAGCCAGGTGAGTGTAACATGTAGTTTTCCATACTCATGCATGTGTCTTTTCAGGTGCAGTAGGTGGGCCAGAGTCAGCGGCACTGTCCATTTGGATAGTCGGCCATTCCTTTGTAAAATGGGTGGAATGACATGTACTGCAGAAGGGGAAAAGTATGAACTTCGGGTTGGATCCTTTGTTGTTTAACATAAATTGGCATGGGAAAGGTGGTATGAGATGGAACAAACTCATGCCTTGCTTAAATACTTTGATGCAACGACATATATGCCCTGACGTGTTAATTGTACATCTGGGAGAGAATGATCTAGTAGTATGCAAAGGATTAGCCTTATTGAAGCAGATGAAGAGGGACTTGTTGGAGATCAGGCAGCAATGGTTGGGATGCTTCCTCATCTGGACAGAATTTATCCCAAGAAGACAATGGAGGGGAACCGAAAGACCCGCCGCTATTGGTAAGGCAAGGAGAAAGATAAATAGAGACATGAGGGTGTTTTGCAGGGAGGCAGGTTTTGGCAGGGAAGAGCATCCTGAATTGAAATATGCAGCGGTGTATTTTTTTCAGAGGGATGGAGTGCACTTGTCTCACTACAGGATGGAGCTCTACCTGATCCAGATAAAGGCGGTCCTAGACAAAATATTGGATATTGAAGGTACCCCAGAGCTTCCTAGTTTGGGGGTGGGGTGTCAGAAAAGTTGTAAGGAGTGTTTCTGAGTGGCGCCTGGCAGCTAGTTTTTTACATGTTTACTATTTAACTTTATGGTGGAAACAAGTTACTCTGAGAGCAGGCAATAAGGTTAAGATAGGAGATAGTTAGGTAGATGTTTAGAGAAGAGGTTACAGGGTTAAAGTTCAACAGTTAATGACCACGTAGTGGTTTTTAAATAGTTGCAAAGAAAGGAGAAGGGTAGGGAAACCTTAGGGGTGGGGGAGTAGGATATATAGGTGAATCATTGTATAGCGAGGTGTAGTTTTGTAAGGCAAAGGACAAGCGTAATGTTTTTGTGAGGTGCACCTGTCTTAAATAAAGTGGCCTTTTTCACACATATTAGAGAGTCATGGTGGTCTGTGCTGCACACTTTCGGCCCAATGGGGCTTTGGGGGGGTGGGGGAAGGGGGGTGGCCAACCACCAGGGAGGCTTGCACCCCCTGGGTTTTTTGGGCCAATGGTTTAGCCCAAGCCCAATGGACTCTGTTTGGGCTATATTTTTGGACTGACAGATGGGGGGATATGTAACCGGTGATTTTATGTGCCTTGCAACCATTTTGGTAAGGTGACACAGCAGCCGGTTGGGCTCTAGGTGGGAGAGTGTTAAAAAGTGTTTCCTCCCTCCCACCCTAAGGAAGAGGGGTTTGTTTATTATAGGCAGAGTTAGGGTATAGGTTATTTTGTTGAGCACAGGTGCACTGGGGGGTCATACAATGTACTGGGTTGTCGCTTGAAGCAGGTGCAAGGCGTCCGGTAGCTAGTCTTTTACATGTTTACAGTTTAACTTTATGGTTTGGAACAAGTTACTTCGGGAGCAGGCAATTACGTTAAAATAGGAGATACTTGTTAGATGTTTAGAGAAGAGACTACAGGGTTAAAGTTCAACAGTTAATGACCGAGTAGGGGATTTTAAATAGTTGCAAAGAAGGGATAAGAGTGGGGAAACCTTAGGGGTGGGGGAGGAGGATATGTAGGTGAATCAATGTATAGCTTGGTGTTGTTTTGGAAGGCAAAGGCCCAGTGTAATTATTTTGTGAGGTGCACCTGTCTTCAATAAAGCAGCCTTTTTCACAGATATTAGAGAGTCATGGTGGTCTGTGCTGCACCCTTTCGGCCCAATCGAAACAACAGCCATTGTGGCATTGCATTTTATTGTTCTTTTATGGGAGGGGGAATGGGTTAGGCATCCCCTCCTGATGAGCTCTGTTCCCAGTGTGACAACAACCTGGGATGGAAAGAAGTAGTCGCAAAAACGTTAACAGGGGGCAGGATGATGTAGGTGGTTTGATGTTTTCAAAGAAATAGTGTTTCACATCTGTCATGTTCTTTGACTCTGCTCTGAAAAAGAAGAGATAAAAGATGGAATATTAAGTAGTCATGAAGTTTATGAAAGCATTTAAGCTATTGCTACTTTGCAATAACTCCTTGTATCTGCAAAGTGTCCAAGAAAATCCTCATTATTCCACAAAGGGCACGCCGTCTCCACATGTCATAAAGAATCATAAAATTTGCATTTTTATAATGAGAGCTGCTTAACACGTCTAAATAAAAAAAGAACATTTTCCTCATCAACCCAGTCTCCAAATGGAGACTACTATGGAGCATTCCCATCTTTGTGTGCGTTGAAAAGTATAATCAAACAATTAAGAGATAGTTATTCGGTCTCATTATCTTTGTCAGAGATGATCAGTTGGGGGTATGTATGACTCAGTCATTTCTCGTTCAAAGACGCCCTGTGGTATCTTTTTCAAAACCAGCTTTAATCGTCGATTACAATAGAACGCGCCTGGCAATTTTTCGCGCCTTAGAAGAAATGCAAAGTTTTTCTTTTTAAATGCCACAGTTTTCATTTCATGGGATGCGGAACTACTTCTGAAATTATATGTAAAGCCCCTTTTCAAATAAGCAGCATAATCTTGCAATCAGAAACGTTCCCTGTTCCCAGACATCATTAACCTCTGGGAGCTGCCTGCTGTGCGATAACGCTACCTGCCGCCCTAAACCGAATCCGCCTTTACGTAATTACATTAACGGATATCTAAAGCAGATAAGACCATGCCATAAATTTCAAATGTATACATTAATAGCATTTCCATGTACAAATATTAAATCTAATTCTTTTCCTTTGTTATACGCTTACTTTCAGCATACCTGCCAGGAGAACGGTTTTACCCAAACTGACTTTCAGACTTAGCTTGGTGCCGAATGTCATAATAGTTAAATCTTTTTACTTATCTATAAAAAGCTTAAAATTCAATGCTTCTCATTTCTTTGAATACAAAGCAACATCACTGAGCATATTTTTCTGGGATATGATGTAGTGTCGGGTCACACCCTTTTCCCTGCCCAAACAGTTTTTCATGACCTCCTCAACCATTTATCACACGTTCCTAATGTTCCCTTTTGTAAAAATTGCATTCTGGCCCATTGATTACACTTCATCTGGCCTGAGCTGGAGAGTACGGCCCGGGTGGGGGGAGTACAGCCCGGGTGCAGAGATTCTGGTCCGACTGCAGACGTAAAGATGCAACTCGTAAATGATCTCTGTGAATACCAAAAGTCGTAAAGTTAGACTTTTGTTTCAGATTACCTTTGTGAATCGGCCCCTGTGTTTTTTAACAAATGGGAGGGGGGCTGTTTGGCCCGGGGACTGCCACATCCTTGGGGAAGGCCCTTAGTCAAGGAAGGAGGGGGTTCTGTGGCCCCCTCCTGGAGCCATTCAAGGCCCTGGGGACCACCACACCCCAGGGCTCCTGCAATGCCCTGGGGTGCCCACCCCCAGGACATTGCTGTTTGCACTAAGCCATAGGAAACAGTGCTCCACTTTCAGCAAGCGAGGGCATTTTGCTCTCGCTTGCTCAAAGCAGAGCACACTTTGCTTTTACACACAGAGAGCTGCAGGTTGTCAGCTCCCTATGTGCAAAAGTAAAGCAGGCTCCCACAGGAGGCGGGTAGCCGGCAGGGACCACGGGGGCCTTGAGGCTCCCCTCGCAGTCCCCAATGTTTAAAAGGTGGGTGCCCTGGGTGGGACAAGGGCCCCCACAATACAGGGCAGGCCCCGGGGCACAAATTGGCCCGGGAGGGGGGGGCCGCGCTGCGCCCTTCCCTATTTTTAAAAAAAAGAAAAAGAAAGGGGGCAGGCCCTGGGGGATGGGGTCACCAGGGCCAAAGTTGGCCCAGGGAAGGGGGGTCAAGCAGCCCCTTTTCCTTTATTTTTAGGGGGAAAAAAGAAAGGCCAGGGCCCGGGGGATGGGGTCCCGGGGCTGGAATCGGCCTGAGGAGATGGGCCATGCAGTCCCCCTCTCCATTCTTAAAATGCCTGGCCCCAGGGGATGGGATCCCGGGGGACGAAATGCGCAGCCCTCCTTCCCTTAGAAAGGAAAAGATTTTTTTTTTTTAAAAGCCCGGCAACTTGCTGGATGCCCCACCCCCTTTCTCCACCACTCTGCAAACGTGCCTCCTGGGGCTGCTAGTTGAGGTAGGAAGTCCCCTTGGCTGCTGAGGGTCCTTAGGGGCCAACAAGACCTCCTGTTACTTCCAGTAAACCCCACACACCAGGATTGCTGAGAGTTGGTCAGAAACCACAACCCCTTTCTCCACCACTCTGCAAATGTACCAAAATAAATACTTCTACCAGTTAAGTGTGCAGAACATTCCATTTGCTCATTTTCCCGGAGTGGGCGATAGAGTGATACCTAATTTAGATTGTAGGTTAGGATTGATCCTAGCAGCACATGAGGGTCTAGCATCTGCTCATGCAGGGGTGGCGGTTACAATTTCACTAATACAGCAACGCTATTGGTGGCATGGTCTATACAAGCAAACCAAGGACTTTGTCCTCAAATGTGACATCTACCAGCAGAGGAAAGTTTCTGCAAAGCTCGCCCACCGCAGACACCTTTGTTGTTCTCAGACAAGCCTCTGGCTTGTGTTTATTTGGACCACTGTGGACACTTACACTCAGACAGGTCCTACAAGTACATCATGGTAGCAGTGGATTTCTGCTCTTGATTCCTATGGGTATGGCCACAGTGATCGACTGACGCTCGAACTGTATAAAAGACTTGCAAGTCTTCATCAGGACATATGCAGTAGCCACATTCAATTCAGATCAGGATCCAGCATTTGTCTCCGAGACTTACAGAGACACCATGGGAAAATAGGGTGTGGCTATGCAGTACTCCTCCCCCTATCATTCTGACAGAAACACAGTAGTAGAGAGGAAGAGCTGAGACTTAAAGCAGTCTTTAACAGTTAGGGTATTAGGTTTATGTCGCAGTTAGATACACCACTTGTCTGGGGTCCAGAGAGCTCTTCAAATCTCCCTAGAAAATCCCTGGGTGGTTGGATTCCCTAAGAGATCCTGTTTGGGGTTCAGATGTGGGTTCCAGACCTTGATAGTCCCAGTACAGTGGCAGTAGAAATGCCTTTTAATACCAGTGAACGTTTGAATGCTTTACAGGAACTGAACGACTTCTGAGATGCTCAGAGCAACTTCCAACAGAAATGTTCCGCCCCTGGAGAAGTGAAGGAAGCGCCAGCACCTCCTGGTTGGATTCCAAAAATCGGTGATCTGGTCCAGGAGAAAACGGTGGACAAGAAGGAATTGAGGCCATGCTACAGAGCACCTGCACCTGTCCTGACTGTTGAATGTCCCAGAACTGTACTTTTCCTACCCCTTGCTGGCAGCAAACACAAGAGATTTGTTTCTATCGATCTCATCAACCCACACCATTTGGCCGGTTCTCCATAGTAGGCCAAAAGGGCTCCTGGGTAGGTACCTGTCTCCTCTCACTACCCTACAGGAGGTCCTGTTAGAAGCTTTGACTGACAATAAAGCTTCTTCTCCCCGGCTGGGGAGAACTAACACTGACGTATCACTTCTTCCTGTTTCATCAACAAATGCCATACAATCATCATTAATGTAAACACAGGTTCAAATTCTGCAAACAATTATGGTGTCTACTGTAATGTACTATCATTAGAGTCATATACCAGTTCTACACAGCTCCATGAGCCTCCCTACTTTGTGCAAACAGCCTCCGGCTACATTTTTTCAACTTTGATGACTTCTCTTCGGATTCATCAGACCCAGATCCATCTCCACAAAGGGACCTCATGAATTGTACATTTGGCTCAAAAAGACATACCTTATCCCTCCATGGTTATACATTTGGATTACAATTTTTTTACTTTTCCTCTTCCTTTAGATTACTTTTCCTCTTCCTTTGGATTGGTTTTGTAAGTCTTTTTCTTGCTTCTGAACGGGCACTGTTGGACCTGGCCCTTTTTGGCAGGTTCACCCCTGAACTTTTTGCCTGTCCCTTAGCCTTTTACCTGTGTAGTATTGGTGATTTTAGGCCTCTGGGCACTTTAGCACTGTGGCCCAGTGTAAAGTGCGTGCGCTCTGTGTGCGTGTGTAGTAAGCTTGGCCTGCCCTCCCATAGGAATGCATGGGGGATAGTGTGCCTGTGGTAATTCCTGGTATGAAAGGTGCAGTGTGGTCAAGTCTAGTATGTATGAATTCGTGAGAATAAATGCTGCGCAATGGTGTGCGCAGATTCATTGTGACTGGTGTAGAAATGCCACTTTTAGAAGTTGGCCTTTATGTGTGCTCTGAGTCTGCCTGCCTGATGTGGATTGCATGTCTGGCTCTGTGAGTGACAGGGGCTGGGAGGTGTGTGTGGCTCCAGGAGGGGCAGGGTGAGTCAGCGCTGGGCTGACTGGGACACCTGAGCTGAGAGTGGTGGGAGGAGAGATCCCCTGACCCTGAAGAGGATGTTGCCTGCCCTGTACAATGCTGGCTCCACCTCCTGTGGTGCGTCTGATGTCCCTAGCCTGTCCTGTGAAAGGAGAGAGGAGCTGAGCAAAACAAAGTGCTCCAAAGCTCCCACCAAACCAGTTGCGTCTGGTTTTTCCCCAGCCCTGTGCTGTGTCACAAAGGGATTTTAGTGTATAAAAGAAGGGGCTGTGACCCCATGAACTTGTTCAGTGCTTGGTTGCTGTTCCTGCTGGGGCGTGCTGCTGCTGGGGCCCAGGGGGGGCTGGCATGAGGGCTTGCCTCCCTGGGCCCTGCAATGCCCCTGGATGCTTCATGGACTTGTTGGGGACCTTTTGCTTTACTTGATCCCTAAAAGACTTTTTATCCTAGCGCCTGGTGAGCGCTTTATCTCCTTTATTGAAGAGCGCTTTCCTTCCCTGAGGAGCGCGTGGGCTCTGCGGCGCTGAGCTGCTCATTATCCCGACATAGGGATTCCCCCGCATTTCTCGCTATTTCTGGCGGGTGCCCACCCCGCTTATAAATTTTATTTAGATAGCAGGAGCCCACCCTGCTGTGTATTCTAAATTATGAGGGAGCCTACCCCTCATTGCCCCCGAGATCGAAAATCACCGCCGCGGCCCGTCGGCGAAGGCGGAAGTCAGGCAACGATGTGCCTGGCGGCGGGCGGGACTTCCGGTTTTACGGAGAAGCCCGCGCGCACGCCGCCGCCGCCCGGAGAAGCCGCCCGGGTACAGAAGATGGCGCCTGCCTGTGCGAGACTCCCCATGGCTGAGGGAGAGCCCCGCGGGTGCCAGCAAGTGACGAGTGAAGGCGGGGGGGGCTCGAGGCACATTGCCGGTGCCTGCCCCCACCGCATGTGAAGCAGGGAGCAGCACCAGTCCCGAAGGCAGAGAGGAGACCGGAGCCGACAGGAGAGAAGAGGAGACCGGTGGTGGAGCAGAGTCCCCAGCCGCCTGGAGAGCCGGGTGAGTAGGGGCTTCTCCGGTGTGGTGAGGGCATCGTGTTGGTCATCCTGAGTGGCCCCGTCTGGCAGCGGGCCGCTCCAACCTTGCGCATGTTTGTTTTCGAGCCGGCGTGGCTCCAACGATGGGCATATTTGTTTTCCAGCCGTGGGGGTCCCGAGGGCACAGTGGTGCCGGGGCCCCTTGCCTTATCCCCAGCTGCACCGCACCAGCGCGGGCAGCTGCAACACTTGGGGGCATGTTTATGTTTAGAGCCCGTGGGGCTCCAACGAGGGGCAGATGTATTATTTGAGGGCCCAGAGGGGCCCGCGCTTTTCCCCGCGTTGGTCCCAGTTCCTTCCACAGCTGCCACGAAGGTGAGCGGACAGCTGCAACGCCCCATTGGGGGTCGATGGGCACCGCGGTGCCCGTGTTTGGTGGTCTCACAGCTGCCCCGCTTGACAGAGGGCAGCTGCAATGTTTGGCGCAGATGTGTTTTGCGTAGTCCCAATGGGGGACCCACCCAGAGGGCACAGCGAGTGCCCAGGCCTACAGTGAATTTCACAGCTGCCCAGCAAGTAGTGGGGAGCTGCAACGTTTAGGCCAACCTTCCTTTGAGGGCATGCCTTATAAGTTAGGAGTGAGATGCACTCCTTGCCCCAGTACTTTTCTTTCCAGCTGCCCAGCAAGTAGTGGGCAGCTGCTACGTTTAGGTTGGCGCAGATTGCGCACCCTTGACTCTCGCTGCCCTTGCAGCGCGCCCTGACTTTTGGACATAGGGCATTTGAGCCCCTTGTGAGATGGCCAGTTGGCCAAGGGGACTGCTAGGTTTATAGGGCGCCAGGCCCTAATGTGATTTGTGTGTTAGGGAGCTTCTTTCCTAGGATTTATAGGCTAATGTGATTTATACCTCTGCTATGGTTCCTTCTACTATGAGGTTATGTGCTACTGTGAGTATGTGGTGCTAGGAAATGTAATGCGTGTAGCATGTTTTACGCACCCTGTTTGAGTTACCTCTAAAATGTGGTTTTTATGCTTGTGAGGTTATTACTTCCTAATGCGTTTAGGTTGTGAGCTATTTCCCCTGAGATCATTTCCTAATGTGATTTATACTTGGGATGTTATTGTCTAATGCGTTTAGACTGGAGAGATAATTGCATAATGTGTTTATGCTGGTGAGGTTGGCGCATAAGGTTTTGCGCCTAATGTGATGCTGTGCATAATGTGGTTTATGTTACAGGCTGATGCTAAGTACAGTGGTTGCCAGTAATTACTGGTTGTACGCTCCTGATATGTCCTACATTTATTATGGGTTCGACATCTATTACCTTCTACTAAGTGATGGTTCTGACAGTGGTCCACGTGGCCATGTCATGTGTACATAATCCCCTGTAAATATTGTCCCGTGCCAGTTGGCACCGTATATTCTACGTGAGTACTATTCTAATGTGTTTTATGATAATACAAAGGCTATTTTTATATATAACCTTGTGTGGAGTTCCTTTCGTAGTGTACCTTGGGTGTTGTGCTGTGTGTGTGTTGCGCAAACGCTTTACACATTGCCTCCGGGATAAGCCTGACTGCTCGTGCCAAGCTACCAAGGGGTGAGCAGGGGTTATCTTGGGTGTGTAACTCTCTTGCCCTGACTAGAGTGGTGGTTTCTGCTTGGCTTTGGCGCAAGCCTTAGCCAACCAGAAATCCCATTTCTAACATTGGTGATCAGCGATGGGATAGGACTTGCGTTTGCGCAGTACCGCGGCGACAACTGGCTGCACTACAAAACTCTGCATTTTAGATAGTCACATGTTGGGGATTATTGGTCTAAGATTGTTTTAAGTGTCATTTCATTTGTGAAATGTGTGTTCTTGTTGCACTATGAGTTGGGTGTCCTGCCAAGGACAGAAACCAGAGAAGCTGAAGGAGTTTTGTACTGCCCTTGTGCAGACTGCTATTTATGGGGTTGGCCTGAAGCGGAAGGAGTTTTGTACTGCCCTTGTGCAGACTGCTATTTATGGGGTTGGCCTGCAGCGCAAGCTAAAGGAGTTGTTACCGCCCCTGTACTGTCTGCTAGTCCTTGGGTTGGCCTGAAGCTGAAGGAGTTGTTACTGCCCCTGTGCTGTCTGCTATTTCTAGGGTTGGCCTACAGTGGTAACTTAATTGGCATGGAGTCACTAGCTCGGGAGGGTAGATCATCCCCTAAGTGCGGTGTAAGTTTTCTGGAATCCCCAGATGGGTGGGATCCAGTGGTGGCAGCGATATGTAGTCCAGTGCAGGATGTCCCATTCCCAGTTCCCCGAGGATGGTACCTGGTCCCGGGTTAAGGAGGGGGCAGGTTGAGATTCAGGGACAGTAAGAATATGTCTCACCAGTCTTGTGGGGAGGAGTGTGGAGGAATGTTGTGATGCACTGGATGTTCGAGTTATTGGTTGTTTTTCTGTGTTGGGGAGTGACCCTAGAAGAATGGTGCAGGTGTCTCGATAACCCTCGCGGTTTAAGATGGTTCAGAGTAGCCCAGCTAGGTGCCCTTATAGTGAGGAGGTTGTAGGGACTCACATCCTGTCTCGCAGGAGAAGGAGTGAGATTGGGCTGTGTCCCGAAGTGCCCGCACCTCAGTCTCCAGTATTGGTTGGTTCCATGAGGGAACACCAGGTAGGGAGCCTAGTCTGTCCTGTTGGAGCGTTCTTCGAGGTGGTTTTTCCCGTTTTAGGTGAGCTGGGAGTGCCTGTAATCAGACCTCCAGCAGTTCTAGTGTCTGGCAGTACCGCTCCAGTTGGGAGGGTGCAGAGGTCCAGTTTTGAGGGGTGAGAGGGGGAAAGAGTCCCCAGTGGAAACCAGTGGGTCAGGGGCCAGCCAGAAGGGCTGAGTCGCCAATGATTGACCATGGTGAGCACCACTTCTGTCCTGGAGCATCTTCACGCACTGTCAGAGGGACAGGAGGTCGTGAGCTCTGCGCCAGGCAGACTGTCACATGACACATTAGTGAGGTGTCACCCTCGGGAGAGTATATGTGCTCCCAGGAAGTCCTGGTTCTCCGGGCGATTGTGAGGTAGTACCCCCCTGAACGCGGGTGGGGTCCAGTTTTGAGGGTTGAGAGGGGGAAAGAGTCCCCAGTGGGAACCAGTGGGTCAGGGGCCAGCCAGAAGGGCTGAGTCGCCAATGATTGACCATGGTGAGCGCCACTTCTGTCCTGGAGCATCTTCACGCACTGTCAGAGGGACAGGAGGTCGTGAGCTCTGTGCCAGGCAGACTGTCACATGACACATTAGTGAGGTGTCACCCTTGGGAGAGTATATGTGCTCCCAGGAAGTCCTGGTTCTCCGGGCAATTGTGAGGTAGTAGCCCCCTGTACGCAGGTGGGGTCCGGTTTCGAGGGTTGAGAGGGGGAAAGAGTCCCCAGTAGGGACCAGTGGGTCAGGGGCCAGCCAGAATGGCTGAGTCGCCAATCATTGACCATGGTGTGCGCCACTTCTGTCCTGGCACATCTTCACGCACTGTCAGAGGGACAGGAGGTCGTGAGCTCTGCGCCAGGCAGACTGTCACACGACACGCTAGGGATGTGTCACCCTTGTGAAGTCCTGGTTTTCCAGGCATCTGACCCAAGAGGTACGTCCCTGGGTTGGGGAGCCAGTAGCTGGTGTTTCCGGATCTGGACGGCAGGGCGACTGTAGTCAGTGTCCTGGCCGGTTTGCCTTCTAGGGGGTACCACTCCAGTTGGGAGGGTATCGGAGTCTGGAAGGGGGTGCAGAGGAAGGGAGTCCTCGCCTCTGACCCTGGTGCAGCCGGTGAATACGGATCCCAGGTGGTAGACCAGTTGAGGGAGAGAGGTCCTGAACTGGTGGGAGAGTTGTGTTCTGGTGGGTGCTCCCCCTGGGAGGGTGCGTAACCCCAAAAGAGAGGTAGGGTGAGGAGATGCTTCGCCCGTGACTTCTGGTCAGCCTGAGGGTGCGGACCCTAGGTTGAGGGACCAGTGGTAGTTTGGAACTACACTGAGGGAGAGTGGAGAATGGCTATTGTATGCCAGGGGTTACTGCCCCCCACTCTGGATTGGCAAGGACCATTGACATCTGGGTGGCCTAGGGCCTGGTCCTGGCCGTGGACAACTAAGGAGTACCGGTGGGGTAGCCTAGTTGGTCCTGAGTTTTTTTTCGTTTTTTTTTTTTTTCTTCTCTTAGATGGATTCCATGGGTTCCAAATGGCGTAGGACCGGCGGGTGTCCCTGCAGTTGCGGGCCCGCGTCCGTGTTCTATCGCCCCAAGCAGGGAAGCCCATCACGGTGGTGATTGGTCTACCCTGCGTTTTGGATGGTAGGGGGTTGTGTTGGACCTGGCCCTTTTTGGCAGGTTCACCCCTGAACTTTTTGCCTGTCACTTAGCCTTTTACCTGTATAGTATTGGTGATTTTAGGCCTCTGGGCACTTTAGCACTGTGGCCCAGTGTAAAGTGCGTGCGCGCTGTGTGCGTGTGTAGTAAGCTTGGCCTGCCCTCCCATAGGAATGCATGGGGGATAGTGTGCCTGTGGTAATTCCTGGTATGAAAGGTGCAGTGTGGTCAAGTCTAGTATGTATGAATTCGTGAGAAAAAATGCTGCACAATGGTGTGCGCAGATTCATTGTGACTGGTGTAGAAATGCCACTTTTAGAAGTTGGCCTTTATGTGTGCTCTGAGTCTGCCTGCCTGATGTGGATTGCATGTCTGGCTCTGTGAGTGACAGGGGCTGGGAGGTGTGTGTGGCTCCAGGAGGGGCAGGGTGAGTCAGCGCTGGGCTGACTGGGACACCTGAGCTGAGAGTGGTGGGAGGAGAGATCCCCTGACCCTGAAGAGGATGTTGCCTGCCCTGTACAATGCTGGCTCCACCTCCTGTGGTGCGTCTGATGTCCCTAGCCTGTCCTGTGAAAGGAGAGAGGAGCTGAGCAAAACAAAGTGCTCCAAAGCTCCCACCAAACCAGTTGCGTCTGGTTTTCCCCAGCCCTGTGCTGTGTCACAAAGGGATTTTAGTGTATAAAAGAAGGGGCTGTGACCCCATGAACTTGTTCAGTGCTTGGTTGCTGTTCCTGCTGGGGCGTGCTGCTGCTGGGGCCCAGGGGGGGCTGCCATGAGGGCTTGCCTCCCTGGGCCCTGCAATGCCCCTGGATGCTTCATGGACTTGTTGGGGACCTTTTGCTTTACTTGATCCCTAAAAGACTTTTTATCCTAGCGCCTGGTGAGCGCTTTATCTCCTTTATTGAAGAGCGCTTTCCTTCCCTGCGGAGAGCATGGGCTCTGCGGCGCTGAGCTGCTCATTATCCCGACATAGGGATTCCCTCGCATTTCTCGCTATTTCTGGCGGGTGCCCACCCCGCTTATAAATTTTATTTAGATAGCAGGAGCCCACCCTGCTGTGTATTCTAAATTATGAGGGAGCCTACCCCTCATTGGCCCCGAGATCGAAAATCACCGCCGCGGCCCGTCGGCGAAGGCGGAAGTCAGGCAACGATGTGCCTGGCGGCGGGCGGGACTTCCGGTTTTACGGAGGAAGCCCCGCGCACGCCGCCGCCGCCGGAGAAGCCGCCCGGGTACAGAAGATGGCGCCTGCCTGTGCGAGACTCCCCATGGCTGAGGGAGAGCCCCGCGGGTGCCAGCAAGTGACGAGTGAAGGCGGGGGGGGCTCGAGGCACATTGCCGGTGCCTGCCCCCACCGCATGTGAAGCAGGGAGCAGCACCGGTCCCGAAGGCAGAGAGGAGACCGGAGCCGACAGGAGAGAAGAGGAGACCGGTGGTGGAGCAGAGTCCCCAGCCGCCTGGAGAGCCGGGTGAGTAGGGGCTTCTCCGGTGTGGTGAGGGCATCGTGTTGGTCATCCTGAGCGGCCCCGTCTGGCAGCGGGCCGCTCCAACCTTGCGCATGTTTGTTTCGAGCCGGCGTGGCTCCAACGATGGGCATATTTGTTTTCCAGCCGTGGGGTCCCGAGGGCACAGTGGTGCCGGGGCCCCTTTGCCTTATCCCCAGCTGCGCCGCACCAGCGCGGGCAGCTGCAACACTTCGGGGCATGTTTATGTTTAGAGCCCGTGGGGCTCCAACGAGGGGCAGATGTATTATTTGAGGGCCCAGAGGGGCCCGCGCTTTTTCCCGCGTTGGTCCCAGTTCCTTCCACAGCTGCCACGAAGGTGAGCGGACAGCTGCAACGCCCCAGTGGGGGTCCATGGGCACCGCAGTGCCCGTGTTTGGTGGTCTCACAGCTGCCCCGCTTGACAGAGGGCAGCTGCAATGTTTGGCGCAGATGTGTTTTGCGTAGTCCCAATGGGGGACCCACCCAGAGGGCACAGCGAGTGCCCAGGCCTACCGTGAATTTCACAGCTGCCCAGCAAGTAGTGGGCAGCTGCAACGTTTAGGCCAACCTTCCTTTGGGGGCATGCCTTATAAGTTAGGAGTGAGATGCACTCCCTTGCCCCAGTACTTTTTTTTCCCAGCTGCCCAGCAAGTAGTGGGCAGCTGCTACGTTTAGGTTGGCGCAGATTGCGCACCCTTGACTCTCGCTGCCCTTGCAGCGCGCCCTGACTTTTGGACATAGGGCATTTGAGCCCCTTGTGAGATGGCCAGTTGGCCAAGGGGACTGCTAGGTTTATAGGGCGCCAGGCCCTAATGTGATTTGTGTGTTAGGGAGCTTCTTTCCTAGGATTTATAGGCTAATGTGATTTATACCTCTGCTATGGTTCTTTCTACTATGAGGTTATGTGCTACTGTGAGTATGTGGTGCTAGGAAATGTAATGCGTGTAGCATGTTTTACGCACCCTGTTTCGGTTACCTCTAAAATGTGGTTTTTATGCTTGTGAGGTTATTACTTCCTAATGCGTTTAGGTTGTGAGCTATTTCCCCCTGAGATCATTTCCTAATGTGATTTATACTTGGGATGTTATTGTCTAATGCGTTTAGACTGGAGAGATAATTGCATAATGTGTTTATGCTGGTGAGGTTGGCGCATAAGGTTTTGCGCCTAATGTGATGCTGTGCATAATGTGGTTTCTGTTACAGGCTGATGCTAAGTACAGTGGTTGCCAGTAATTACTGGTTGTATGCTCCTGATATGTCCTACATTTATTATGGGTTCGACATCTATTACCTTCTACTAAGTGATGGTTCTGACAGTGGTCCACGTGGCCCTGTCATGTGTACATAATCCCCTGTAAATATTGTCCCGTGCCAGTTGGCACTGTATATTGTACGTGAGTACTATTCTAATGTGTTTTATGATAATACAAAGGCTATTTTTATATATAACCTTGTGTGGAGTTCCTTTTGTAGTGTACCTTGGGTGTTGTGCTGTGTGTGTGTTGCGCAAACGCTTTACACATTGCCTCCGGGATAAGCCTGACTGCTCTTGCCAAGCTACCAAGCGGGTGAGCAGGGGTTATCTTGGGTGTGTAACTCTCTTGCCCTGACTAGAGTGGTGGTTTCTGCTTGGCTTTGGCGCAAGCCTTAGCCAACCAGAAATCCCATTTCTAACAGGCACTATCTCCCAGACGCTCTTCTGTCGAACTGGTAAACAAGGTTTTAAAACCCTATTCTTCATCACACAAAGGGCAAGGAGACTTTTCCCTGGTGAACATTTCAGCTGTTCCGGTTCCTGATGGAATTGTTTGGGATAAGGTATCCTACGATATATTTGGACTGACTGAAACTTTACAAATACTTTATGTATTTCGTATTTCCTTGAATTATGTTATCACTCCTGGTATTATGTCTGATGATTGGGACATTAACACAGTGCATGAAATGCTTGCTGATTTGGAGCATTACACAGTTTTTAATAGTGAAGAAATGTATGATGGTACATCTAAATATGTTCTGTTTTCACCATTGTGGCCACCATTATTTACATAGTGCAAGTACTCCACATATAGTATTTAATTACACACAATGGGAACACTGCTCTACACCACCACAGAGTAGCTGAAAAACATTTGCACAGAAATTTGCATATTTTTCAAGTCACAATCCAGCTGACCCTGAGTCCTATTATTATAAACTCACACCTTCACAGGCTAAGAAAATTATGCTCACTGATACCAAATTCATTTATTTTTCATCTTTCATTTCACAGTTGTCAATACAAGGGTGTGACATTTAGAAAGACAATGTTTATTTAAAGTCTATGTGGGGAACTAGAGATTGGCAGGTTCAGGCGAACTAGGCTTTATTTTGAGCATGCCTTATACCACACCAAATGATTTTCCTGAATAAAATTGCACAGCAGACATCCTGTCTTGGCTTGGTGAAGATGAAGGATCTTAATAAACCAGACATTCCCATAGTTGCACGTTTTGCTAACTGGCAGCAGTTCACAAATTACATGGAGGACACGTTTGACAACATGCTTAGAAATGGGACATACAATTCTTAACATTCCAATCAAGAGGGATGGTTAGTGTGGCCATTATATACTAAAAGATATCAGGCAAGTTTTCTTGATAACACAGAAGGGTTTAGGATAAATAGGCCAGACCCACGTTACGTGCAGACTTGACACGGAGGAGTAGTCATAACATACAGCATTGGAAAGTTGTGCCTAGACTGGCTAAAACAATCAATGTTCTCACAGGTGAAACAGCACCTGTCTCTTCTTGCTGATGGCATGGCCTTAAGGAGTTTTTGTTAAATCCTCGAAAGCCACGTCAAAAGCGCTTTCTGTATGCAATATATAATGACGTGTGGAAGGTTTCACAGTAGGAAGCTGCTGAGAGACTGCGTGAGAATGACAGAGCAAATTTGGAAAGGGCTCTAAAAGTAGTAGACAATGGTATGACCATCCTATCCACTAGGATATATTTTGTTGGTAACATTGTGTCATCTGCTATGTACATTGTACAGAGTAACATGTCCTCGTTGCAACAAGGGCAATCACAACTTAGATATATTATGCTACTAAGTTGAACTCTACAGACACTACGTACTGGTTGCGTCCCATGGAAACACCTAAATGCAGTAGCTTGTTTTCTCCATACAATTTAACTAAAGAACAGACCATTATGGCTAAGAAAGACATGACATACACTATGTTACACATGGAAAAGTTAGAAAAATTACCACTTACTGTTGTAGAAGTGCAGAGCGCAAATTGGATAATACACAGATTTATTTCTCTGCCAATTTGAACTTTTCACAGCAAATACTGCATGCAACACCATCAAGTTGACCGGTAAGAAGCGCTAGGAGAAGGATTTGTACACAAGTCATGGGTCCTACCTCTCGCTTATCATTGTAGGAATGGTTCAATTGAGGTTTTTCATAGCGGCACAGACTTCAAGAATACTTTAGGACATTCTTTAGCTTGCAGGGAGGTTACTCTCCTTGGAGCCTGTAATGCGTCCAAGGCAAATTTGTCATGTGATTTGAAAAATTCCCTAGCTGCTGAGATTCGCCCGGCATTCAGATTTCTCACAAATGGGAGTTATATGATGCTAAGTGGTCATGGTTGCTGTGGGATGAGACAAGGGAATACCCTATCTAGTGACGGTTTCTGGGGTCGGAACCTGTTGTGCACAAGCACTGTTTCTACCTGCCCGTACAGTTAGGGATGCGATAATTTAACCTTCGATACAGATTTCAAATGTGAACTTTGATACTTAAGCCTTATTGTTTCAGAAGCAATTGGCCTTAACATTTGCACGGGAGATGTTTGATCTTCAAGTTGCAAGGTCTTCCTCTGAGATACAGTCGCTACTTCGCACCAATCTTCCACACCATTTTGAGGAATTAGTGCAACGCATTGTTAACATTTCCAATACTGCGAGATTGCATACTTTTTCAAGTCAATTGACTCGGGTTGGTGAGTACCTTTCAGACAGTATTCGGAATTATTCCATCCCTCATACACATGGAGGCTTACCGCTTGTCCTTTTTCTAATTGTTGGGACACTGATTTTATTCTATTTGCCTTGCAATGGATGTTTCGCCATGCAGCCAAATGGGGATGGCACTACCACATGTGCTACAGTGTCGTGAGAGAAGGATAGAATCCTCTGGTGCACCCTTACTTCAAGAACTTAATGACACCTGGTTCTAGTCCTTTCGGCCTGTCTGGCTACACTGCGTGCAGCCTGTATTCCACTGTCAGCTGTGCACTTTCGAGTGTGCATTGGATATATGCTTGGAGATGCAATCGGTCCAATCTACAGACATTACGCTACTGGTAGGTCCCATAAAGACACACCTGTACAGATGCCCTGCACAATTGCTTCAGAACGCATATTATAAGCCTTCCTGGGATGCTTCAGCTCCTGGAGTCGTGGATCCTGGCTTGTCCTCTTTGGATGCACTACTGGCTGTCACTCCTTCAGCGGCTGCTGAGGGGGTTGGATTTAAACATGTTTGTTCCATGGCACTGGCGAGAGGGTTGCAAACTGATCAGTTATCTACAGATGCTGGGAACAGCAATGCTTCGTCTACTCCTCAGAACATTTAAACTATCTGGCAGTTTAGAGCAGTAGAGATTTTTTTTTTAATTTGGCTGTTTTTATTCGCAAAATTGTTTTAGAAATGAAGTGTTTTTAAATATCATTTTTCGAGTACTTTTTTAACGTGCAATTTAGCTTTCTGCATGCTTTTATTATTAAAGTAGCACAATGCTTTAAAGTTTTTGGATTTATATTAACTCTATATTTTTGGCATGCATTTTAGGATGCTTTTTAGTCATCTCACGTCCAAGAAGTGGGTGTCATGTGGTCATTTTTAGTGCCAGGCAGGAACTACGGGTGGGCGACAAACTCCGCTCCTCCAGCAGAGTTCGCGAAGTTTTGCCCACTCCGCGCTCCACTTGTAGTGTGGAGTTCAAAAACAACTCCGCATACCAGCGGCGAAGCGGAGTTTACCAGGTCGGTGCGCTCACCTTCACCCTAAATCACTCTGCTGGCTACTATCATATTTCTTTTGGGATTGCCCTGTCCATTGGGATGTTTTTTACAAGTGATTGTGCTTGGTCTTTAACAAGCAGGTGACGCTCCCTGTGACGTCACGTAACCAAAAACTAAAGTGAAACTGCCCGGAAAGCGCTCATGGACAGGAGACCCAGGCCGCCGGCCGACTGGAAGCAGTGGGAGGACAGCGGCGCCGTCCAGCTCCAGGCCTAGTGGGGCCTGAGGAACCAGATGGCTGTCTCGGAGCAGCAGTTTGTGATGCAGGAAGAAGGGAGGCCCTGCAGGACTCAGAGGTCGGCGTGTGCCTCCAGAACTGGGAGCTGAATAGGGAACGACGAGGACGCTACTCCGTCACAGCATGGTTGTACAGTAGGCTGTACCGTGCCTCATTTGCATATTTTTGTCACCTAATTTAGTCAACCCCGCCTCATAATTTCGTCTTTCCCGGTTGATCTTGGGATCTTGGGGTGGGAAAATTAAATTTCCCTATTCCCTACTGGCCAGCCGGCAGCCATGTTGGATGATGTATTTTAAGTCCTGAAGGCACCTCAAGCTGACACTGCTTTTCTTTTGGGTGTGCAAAAGTTCATGCAGACACAAAACATGTACTACTTTGTACCTCGTCCTTTTATTAAACGAAGCCATCACCAAGCGCGAGGGCGGAGGAGGCCTGGGATGTTTTCAGAGCTTTTCACCTATCACATCTGTTTTTATCAGCTGCAGGGGGACGTTCCTTTCTGTGAACAAATTATTTTCTCATAACATTCTGGGCCTCGGAGGCTGACTTTTTGTTGTAATCATCATTATAACACCAGGTAGTGCCTGTTAGGAGGGCAAGGCTCGGGGGCAAGCTGTGAGACCGGAATCTCCGGCTCCACAACATTAAATGTCATCCTCAGACTGACTGCGCCCTCATGTGGCCAACAATAGTTGTCAACAGTAGCAGGCCCATTCCTTTTCCATACCATGATACTGAGGGTTCATAATTATGGTGGTCGAGCATAACTTAGTAGGCACGCGGAACTCTGCGGAATTTGCAGTTTTTGGGTAACTCCACGGAATTCCGCCGAGTGAAACTCAGCGAGCTTCACCTAGGCCTGGCAGTAACACCACCATTTTACATGTTCATGTTTAAACTTGACATATTTTCTTGAACGTTGATACTTGATACACTTTTCCCTTGCATGCTTGTACGGATAATGTTCCATGAAATAACTTTGCTTACATTTACACATCTTCAAAGGCACATTATCTTTTTTATTTTATTTTTATTTTTTTATTTGAAGAGTTTTATATAGTGCTGGCTAGACCCGGAGGTATCAGAGTGCTTTACATGAGGATCAGCGAGTTACGAGGAACAAAATTACATCAGTTACAGGAGCCAAGTAGAACATTGGAGAAAAAACAAAAAACAAAACAGTGAATCAACATTAACATGAGTTATTAGCGCAATAGCATAGCCAAGACACACGTCCAATGAGGTATGGATGTTAGAGGGGAAATGGTAAAAAAGGGGTAAGAAATGCAGATCGGGTCAGGTCGACTCAGGCTGGGGGGGGCAGCCACAGGAACATGGAGGGAGGAGGCGGGAGGAGGAAAGGAAAACGCAGCGGAGAGACAAGGAAAGAACTATGTCCAATGTCCGGCTGGGTAGGTGAACGGCTGCGGGGGTGAAACCAAAGCTGATCTCCTCTATAGCTGCCTAAACAGCTCCACCGGGCATCGCCCATGTTGATCGGGCTCCGCGGGGGGGGAAGGAAACGCAGCCGAGAGACAAGGAAGAACTATGTCCAATGTCCGGCTGGGTAGGTGATGGCTGCGGGGGTGAAACCAAAGCCAATCTCCTCTATAGCTGCCTAAACAGCTCCACCGGGCATCTGCCATGTTGCTCGGGCTCCGCGGTCAGTAAAACAAATATGGGTTCCGCCCGGGGGGCATCATCTCTTCATATTTGATCATGTTTAGAAGGTGTCATACCAGTTTTCCCAATTCGGTTTTCTTTTCCTCCGCCACTCTCGTTGCTAGTGATATGGCAGCTACTCGACGCGGCTGAGTCACAGCTATAATGCCTTGGCGGCCAATCCCAGATTCATAGAGATACTGTGGGATTTGTGTGGTCTTCCCTGATCCGGTTTCCCCTATGAGTATGGCGCAATCCAGCCCCCGCAGCTGTGCCAGAAGCTGTGGCCGAGCATGAAAAATGGGCAGTTGCCTGCGCTGTACCTCCAGAGGCACGGTGGGCGGCTTGCGGGGGGTGCCCGTCTGCATGGCCGGCTTGCGGGGGAAGGTGAACAGCGGGGAGCCCGCCTTGAACCTCTTGGGCAGAGGAAAACCCGACTCCTGTGGCATGTTCCTAGGACACCTCAGCCCGCTCACCTCGCGGCACCCGGTGTCGGAGCCTTAAACATTTTGTATAAAAGCTAAAGTTCACTGTGCAAAATTATATTGTTTATTATTGTTCGCTCAGCAACAGCTTTGTCAAGGTAGAATGAATAAGGGCAGCCTGACTGGAACTTCGGCATTGGCAACATGGGTGATGTTTATTATATAAACTACATCACTCCTTTGTTTAGTTAGAGAAGCATTTCACTGGCTCTGCTGTGGTCGCCCCATGCTAAAATTCCATCCCAGCCGATTCCTGTTTACCTCATGCGAGGGATGAAGCCCAGCTCTCCACCAAGATGGGCTTCCTGATGACACTTACCCACAGGTTACGGAGAAATTAGATAACGCTACAGGGAATCTGGCAGATTCACCCACCCTAGGCACACTAGGATAGATAGCGCTAGGTAGGAGTACAAAATATAACAGTAGTTATATGCGAGCAAATGTAGTCTCTGTAATAGCACAATGGTTGAATTGTTTATCTTCTTCACCATTCTCGCAATGCTGATCACACTAGTCTGTTTCCTTCTATTGATTATTGCAGTGCACGAAGTTTACACAAGAATCATAATGCTTCGATAAATATTGAAACGTAATTTTGTGTCTTTGTGTGGATCTCTTTGGGTATGCATGAGTTACCAGACGAAAAGGTTCTAGATCTGTTTCCACAATTTCCTTGGTGAGGCAAGGTTGTCATGTTCTGAGGATGCACATTCCACCTGTTACCCTACCAGGTTAGGGGTACAGATGGTGCACTGTGAGCTAGCAGGACTAAGGCCAACATATCCTGATGGTGTGCGTTAAGTCAGTCTTGCACAGTTTTGATGTTTAGTGCTTAATTTGTAAAATATGAAGTGCAGGTGCTCACATTTTTGTGAGAGGCCACACCCACTTCCCCTGGCTCTACCCACTTCCATCACTGGCTCCACCCACATCCTCAACTGGCTCGGCTGAAAGCCACATGTAATACCCGATTTGAATTCCTACCTTAGTAATATGATGGTTGACATTAAACATGCTGGTCTCGAGCTCCTTGGAAAGGATATCTTAATAAAATCAAGGCAAAACCGCAAAAGAAACTGGATGTCATGACTGTTGGAACCAAAGATAATGAATTTTTTCTGACCATTAAAGGCCTGACTCTAAAGTAATGCTGATATGACTATCATCTTCTGTTGTATTTTGTGCCTCCCCATGCTTGACCGTAAACTGCCCCAGACCAATCTTTTACTAAAAGACAGTACTACTCCTTACACACTTCTCAATTCTTTTGCTCTGAGAATTTGGGGAATTCGCCATTGATATATGTACATTTTGTTGCCAAAGCATACATGACATTACAGAGCTCAGAGGTACAAGCCCACTATGAAGGCATCTATTACATAAAGAATATATTGACTCTGCTGGAGGCACAATATGCACCTCCCTGGTATATGCACAACCTGTAATGATTTATGCACATCATTCAGTCCTGTAATATGCCCAATATTGTAATTGTATTTATATAACGCTTTCACTCCTGACGAGGCGTCAAAGCACTTTTCGGTGAGTAGCACGCTACTCCGGAACCCAAAAAGGATTAGTGGTGAGTTAATATAGGGAAATATATGCTAATTTGAGCGATGGACATGTGAGTCTGTTAGTTTCATTGCATGGTATAATGGAGGGATAGAAAAGGGAAGCACCTAGAAAGTGTTATTTAGGAGATCATAGTAGTAAAATGAGGTTTGGGATGGGTCGAGGGAGGGATAGAGGAGGGAAGAATCTAGAAAGGGTTATTAGGGAGATCAAAGTAGTAAGATGAGGCTTGGGTGGAGTAAAAGGAGAGATGGAGGAGGGACAAGTCTCTAGAAAGGGATTTACTCTCACAAGTGCATTGTAAATGGGAATAAACCGAACACATCTTACCCCAATTGGCACCCCTTAGCCCTTAAAATAATGTTCCCAACATACAACAGGGCCTTTTGCTCCCTAACATGAAGGTAATACACAATGATGTAGCTGTCAAACCCCAACCAGCACAAAATACAATTGACAACAGACTATAAAGAGGTCTATGTTTGACAGGGTGCATAGAAGAAGAGACAATGGACCAAAATCATTTGAATGTTGATACCATCCTGTTTTGTTTTCATGTATACGCGACATTTGAAGGTTAATAAACTCAACTGTACGAAATGCACTACACGCAATATTACACATGCACAAAACACTTGAAACAGCCAAATACGCTCTGCTAGATTTGAGTACTAGTTTTGCATTCTGTCATTTTACCACTTAAAACGTTTAATGAATCAATACATTTTGTAACAATCAAACAGTAACCTTGCAACTGAAAAATGAAGGAAAATCACACTAAGCCTATATATTGGTATTTGTCTTTTTTTTTAAAAAATTCGAATTGAATTAAAAAACACACCAATGTGTCTTACACTTAAGAAAATTAATGAAACTCACAGCACGTGGCCAAAGTGTTGTTCTTCAAAATAGAACGGAACAGTGCAGTGTCAAAGCAGAGTTTTAAAACTTCTTTATGGCCAAATCAGCTTACATGTATTTGGGGGCGAGGGAGGGATGCTGCAGCACCTTAAGTGCTATTACTAAAGTAAAATACAGCATTTTGTAGTCGTGGCTATTCCAACTATTAAGATTTGTGTAACGTAAAAGAAAAAAGGGCGGCAAAGTGTCTGTCTGGATTTGAACTGTTACATTTTCTACGAAGTTAAAAACACTATTCCGTTTTATCGCACCACACAAGGTTATAATGAGCACTGCAATTAGGGCTGTGTGAAGTGGAAGGGGTAGCGTTTCTAGGGGCGGCCTTAGATGATGTTGTTGCTGACTCAAGGTAAATCAGGGGTGGGTGATTCATATCGCCCAACGCCCGAGACAGCAAGATTTCTTGCAAGGGCAGGTTTTAATGACTGTTTTGTCCAAAGGACAAGTAGACATTAAATTATGATAAACTGATATGAAGTTATCCTCTGACCTTCAAGTTGCTAAACAGCACAGGAGCACTGTGTTTAACCCGAACTTTAATGGTGTTTGCAGGGAGTAGAAGGGACAAAAAGAGCTTTCAGAGACTTGCCTGTTATTGTTGTAAATTAGATAAAATGTGGGATATTGGAACGCCTGTGGGCATGCCTGTTGTAAGTGAGACCAGAGCTATAGTTAGGGCCACTGGAATTATGCGGCAGGAGAGGGCCAAATTATGTGGCAGGGTTGAGTAAATTAAGTGGCAAGTAAAAGGCAAATTATGCGACACAATGCAGCACATTTTGTAATAGTATTAGTTTATTGTTTCATCATTTTTAAACTTGCTAACACTCTGTGGGCATTACTTGCAACTCAGTACTAGTTTAACATCCAAATACAGCAATAAGCAACTGAAGGTTGACTAGTCCAGCTTTACAAAGAGGCTTCCACTGTGAGGCAAATCTATAATCATGTGAAAATCGCCACGGTGGCTCAATCACATAATTCCAGTGGCCCTGGCTATAATCTCTGTGAGAGCGTGAGGTCGCATCACGTAGCAGATGTCAATGGATGGCTTTTTTCCTGACTTAAAGAAATCACCCTCAGTCTAGCGCCCCAGTGCTGCTTTAAACTCATGCTTGGTGCTGCACATAACAGCTTATAAAGCCCCTCATAGTTTCAAGTGCAAGGTTTTGGTGAAATCGTATTAATGACAGTAAGGCTTAGACTTTTAGTTTGTGGTAAATATATCACTGCAAACCTGCTTGCAAAAGTAAACTCTGCCTTGCACGTTTTGTTTTCTTTTTCTGGCCTCTGATTCCCAGGTGCTGGTGAAGGAATAAATCAAAGCCATAGGGGGAAGAAAAGAGCGTAGTGCAGGCAGTGGTTTAGGAATTAGGGGCTCATGAAAAGGAAAGTAATGGGTGTGGGCCTGTAGGCTGTATGAGAGCCCCACAGAAAAAAGTAAGGCGCTTAAACGTAGACCTGGTTGAGACATTAGAGGCCGAGAATAGCGGTGCAGAGGCACCGGATGAAACAGATGGAAAGCAACTTGTACAGGGAGGGCCCAAGGATTGCATGACAAGAGGAATCAAGGCGCTTTACTGCAAGCCTCGGATGTGAAGGGAGGGGAGAGGAGCGGAGCGACCTCGGTTCAGCACGAGAGGCCCAAGGGTGGAGCAAAAGAAAGGGCAGGAGGATCAGAAAGGTGAAAAAATAAGAGGTTTACCCCCGCATGCACAGTGTTTAAGAGGTAAAACTCGAGTTCTTAAAATCCACGTGCACACTCTCGGCACTGTGATTTCCTGAGTATTAGCTCCATAAAGCTATGTGTCCTATGTAATACAAGCGGTAAAGGATCACTGCCTGCATCATGCCTCACATTTTAACCCCTTCGCTGCTAGGCCTTTTCCCCTCCTGTGCTAAGCCTTTTTTTTGGCTATTTGGGGTAGTGCGCGCTTAGGCCCCTGTAACGTTTTGACCACATAAGGTATCCATGCCAAATTTGCGTCCTTTTTTTCTAACATCATGGGGATTGTAAAGGTACCCAGGGTTTGTGGATTCCCCTGGAGGGGACCCAGAAATTAGTCAAAATACAGCTAAATTTTGTTTTTTTTTGGGAAAAATGCGAAAAAGGGCTACAGATGAAAGCGTCTTGATTTTTCCCTGCAAATGGCATCAAAAAGGGGTTGTGGTGCTGAAATCACCATCTTCCCAGCTTTCAGGGACAAGCAGACTTTTGTCAGAAAACCAACTTTTTTACACAGTTTTGGCATTTTTCTGGGACATAGCCTATTTTTGCTTTTTTTGTGCTTTCAACCTCCTTCCAGTTAATGGTAGAAATGGGTATGAAACCAATAATGGATCCTGGAAAGCCATACATTTCTGAAAAGTAGACAAAATTCTGAATTCAGCAAGGGGTCATTTATGTAGATCCTTAAGGTTTTCCTTATAGAAACTAACAGTTAAATAAAGGAAAAATTGAAAATTAGTTGAAAAAAACAGCCATTTGTGTCAACGTTTTCACCTGTAACTTCTTCTAACTGTGACAGCTATTTGAAAGCAATATACCGTTATATCCGCTGGACCTTTCTGGTTGTGGGGATATATAGGACTTGTAGGTTCACCAAGAACCCGACGAACCCAGAGCCAATAACTGAGCAGCATCTTGCAATGGTTTTTTATTATGTACCGGGTATATAGCAATTATTTTGGGAAAATGTATACATGGAAAAATTGTTATGAAAGACACCTATGTATTTCTGAAATGGGAACAAAATGTAGATTTTAGAAACAGTAGATATTTGCACATTTCCGAAATTGGGAGTACCCATACTAGCATGAGAATTATAGGTCATTTTTCAAAATGACTTATTTTTTACACATTGTCTTTCATTTGGAAGGCAGAAATGCATCGAAAGTCAATAGGTAATAACAGTTGCTCTACAATTCTGTGTTACCCTAAGTCTCCCGATAAAAATGGTACCTCACTTGTGTGGGTAGCCCTTGTGCCCACAACAGGAAATGGCTCAAAATGCAACGTGGACGTACCACATTTTCACAATGAAAAATTACCCTTTTTTGCAAAGTGCCTAGGTGTAGTTTTTGAACCCTAGCTCTGCCGGCACCTAGGGAAACCTAGCAAACCTATACATTTTTGAAAACTAGACACCCAGGGAATCCAGGAAGGGGTGACTTGACTGCCTCCCACCAGGTTCTGTTACCCAGAATCCCTTGCAAACATAACAAATTGTCAAATAAACCAGATTTTCCCCACATTTCTGTGGTGGAAAGTTCTGGAATCTGCGTGGATCCACAAATTTCCACCCACCCCGCGTTCCCCAAAGTCTTACTGAGAAAAATGGTACCTCACTTGTGTGGGTCGGTCTAGTGCCTGCGACAGGAAACGGCGCAAAACGCAACATGGTCACACCTCAATTTCGCAGTGAAAAAAGACCCTTTTTGGCAAAGTGCCTAGCTGTAGTTTTTGAACCCTAGCTCTGCCGGCACCTAGGGAAACCTAGCAAACCTATACATTTTTGAAAACTAGACACCCAGGGGAATCCAGGATGGGGTGACTTGACTGCCTCCCACCAGGTTCTGTTACCCAGAATCCCTTGCAAACATAAAAAATTGTCAAAACAAACACTTTTTCCCCACATTTCTGTGGTGGAAAGTTCTGGAATCTGCGTGGATCCACAAATTTCCACCCACCCCGCGTTCCCAAAGTCTTCTGAGAAAAATGGTACCTCACTTGTGTGGGTCGGCCTAGTGCCCGCGACAGGAAACGGCGCAAACGCAACGTGGTCACACCTCAATTTCGCAGTGAAAAATGACCCTTTTTTGCAAAGTGCCTAGCTGTAGTTTTTGAACCCTACCTCTGCCGGCACCTAGGGAAACCTAGCAAACCTATACATTTTTGAAAACTAGACACCCAGGGAATCCAGGATGGGGTGACTTGACTGCCTCCCACCAGGTTCTGTTACCCAGAATCCCTTGCAAACATAAAAAATTGTCAAAAAAACCACATTTTCCCCACATTTCTGTGGTGGAAAGTTCTGGAATCTGCGTGGATCCACAAATTTCCACCCACCCCGCGTTCCCCAAAGTCTTACGAGAAAAATGGTACCTCACTTGTGTGGGTCAACCTAGTGCCTGCGACAGGAAACGGCGCAAAACGCAACGTGGTCACACCTCAATTTCGCAGTGAAAAATGACCCTTTTTTGGCAAAGTGCCTAGCTGTAGTTTTTTAACCCTAGCTCTGCCGGCACCTAGGGAAACCTAGCAAACCTATACATTTTTGAAAACTAGACACCCAGGGGAATCCAGGATGGGGTTACTGGACTGCCTCCCACAAGGTTCTGTTACCCAGAATCCCTTGCAAACATAAAAAATTGTCAAAAAAAACCACATTTTCCCCACATTTCTGTGATGGAAAGTTCTGGAATCTGCGTGGATCCACAAATGTCCACCCACCCCGCGTTCCCCAAAGTCTTCTGAGAAAAATGGTACCTCACTTGTGTGGGTCGGCCTAGTGCCCGCAACAGGAAACGGCGCAAAACGCAACGTGGTCACACCTCAATTTTGCAGTGAAAAATGACCCTTTTTTGCAAAGTGCTTAGCTGTAGTTTTTAACCCTACCTCTGCCGGCACCTAGGGAAACCTAGCAAACCTATACATTTTTGAAAACTAGACACCCAGGGAATCCAGGATGGGGTGACTTGACTGCCTCCCACCAGGTTCTGTTACCCAGAATCCCTTGCAAACATAAAAAATTGTCAAAACAAACACTTTTTCCCCACATTTCTGTGGTGGAAAGTTCTGGAATCTGCGTGGATCCACAAATTTACACCCACCCCGCGTTCCCCAAAGTCTTACGAGAAAAATGGTACCTCACTTGTGTGGGTCGGCCTAGTGCCTGCGACAGGAAACGGCGCAAAACGCAACGTGGTCACACCTCAATTTCGCAGTGAAAAATGACCCTTTTTTGGCAAAGTGCCTAGCTGTAGTTTTTGAACCCTACCTCTGCCGGCACCTAGGGAAACCTAGCAAACCTATACATTTTTGAAAACTAGACACCCAGGGGAATCCAGGATGGGGTGACTTGACTGCCTCCCACCAGGTTCTGTTACCCAGAATCCCTTGCAAACATAAAAAATTGTCAAAAAAACACATTTTCCCCACATTTCTGTGGTGGAAAGTTCTGGAATCTGCATGGATCCACAAATTTCCAACCCACCCCGCGTTCCCCAAAGTCTTACGAGAAAAATGGTACCTCACTTGTGTGGGTCGGCCTAGTGCCTGCGACAGGAAACGGCGCAAAACGCACGTGGTCACACCTCAATTTCGCAGTGAAAAATGACCCTTTTTTGGCAAAGTGCCTAGCTGTAGTTTTTAACCCTACCTCTGCCGGCACCTAGGAAACCTAGCAAACCTATACATTTTTGAAAACTAGACACCCAGGGGAATCCAGGATGGGGTGACTGGACTGCCTCCCACCAGGTTCTGTTACCCAGAATCCCTTGCAAACATAAAAAATTGTCAAACAAACCACATTTTCCCCACATTTCTGTGGTGGAAAGTTCTGGAATCTGCGTGGATCCACAAATTTCCACCCACCCCGCGTTCCCCAAAGTCTTACGAGAAAAATGGTACCTCACTTGTGTGGGTCGGCCTAGTGCCTGCGACAGGAAACGGTGCAAAACGCAACGTGGTCACACCTCAATTTCGCAGTGAAAAATGACCCTTTTTGGCAAAGTGCCTAGCTGTAGTTTTTGAACCCTAGCTCTGCCGGCACCTAGGGAAACCTAGCAAACCTATACATTTTTGAAAACTAGACACCCAGGTGAATCCAGGATGGGGTGACTGGACTGCCTCCCACCAGGTTCTGTTATCCAGAATCCCTTGCAAACCTAAACAATTGTCAAAAAAACCACATTTTCCCCACATTTCTGTGGTGGAAAGTTCTGGAATCTGCGTGGATCCACAAATTTCCACCCACCCCGCGTTCCCCAAAGTCTTCTGAGAAAAATGGTACCTCACTTGTGTGGGTCGGCCTAGTGCCCGCGACAGGAAACGGCGCAAAACGCAACGTGGTCACACCTCAATTTCGCAGTGAAAAATGACCTTTTTTGGCAAAGTGCCTAGCTGTAGTTTGTGAACCCTAGCTCTGCCGGCACCTAGGGAAACCTACCAAACACACACATTTCTGAAAAGTAGACACCTGGGGGCTTCCAGGGAGGTATGGCTTGCGTGGATCCCCAACGTTTCCTTACCCAGAATCCCTGCAAACCTCAATTTTAGCTGAAAAAATCACTTTTTCACACATTTTTGTGTGGGAAAGTGTGGCATCACTGGCCTCACACAAATTTCCTACCACCCAGCGTTCCCCCAGGTCTCCCGATAAAATGGTGCCTCACTTGTGTGGGAGGCCCAAGTACCCGCGACAGGCAAGGGCCCACAACGTAGTGAGGCGACCTCAAAATGGCCTTTCACAAAGCGACCTGGTTTTGCAAGGGAGTCACCTGGGTTTTGGCTCGTGCTCGGCGGCCATCTAGGAAACCTACCAAACCCACACATTTCTGAAAAGTAGACACCCGGGGCTTCCAGGGAGGTATGGCTTGCGTGGATCCCCCAACGTTTCCTTACCCAGAATCCCTGCAAACCTCAATTTTAGCTGTAAAAATCACTTTTTCACACATTTTTGTGTGGGAAAGTGTGGCATCACTGGCCTCACACAAATTTCCTACCACCCAGCGTTCCCCACGTCTCCCGATAAAAATTGTGCCTCACTTGTGTGGGAGGCCCAAGTACCAGCGACAGGCAAGGGCCCAAAACATTTTTGATAGGCAATGCTGATGTTGCCTCAAAACGTTTTGTGTCCTTGCATGTCGCGGGTACTTGGGCCTCCCACACAAGTGAGGCACCATTTTTATCGGGAGACCTGGGGGAACGCTGGGTGGTAGGAAATTTGTGTGAGGCCAGTGATGCCACACTTTCCCACACAAAAATGTGTGAAAAAAGTGATTTTTTCAGCTAAAATTGAGGTTTGCAGGGATTCTGGGTAAGGAAACGTTGGGGGATCCATGCAAGCCATACCTTCCTGGAAGCCCCGGGTGTCTACTTTTCAGAAATGTGTGGGTTTGGTAGGTTTCCTAGATGGCCGCCGAGCACAGGGCCAAAAGCCCAGGTGACTCCTGCAAAACCAGGTCGCTTTGTGAAAGGCCATTTTGAGGTCGCCTCAATACGTTGTGGGCCCTTGCCTGTCGCGGGTACTTGGGCCGCCCACACAAGTGAGGCACCATTTTTATCGGGAGACCTGGGGGAACGCTGGGTGGTAGGAAATTTGTGTGAGGCCAGTGATGCCACACTTTCCCACACAAAAATGTGTGAAAAAGTGATTTTTTCAGCTAAAATTGAGGTTTGCAGGGGATTCTGGGTAAGGAAACGTTGGGGGATCCACGCAAGCCATACCTCCCTGGAAGCCCCCGGGTGTCTACTTTTCAGAAATGTGTGGGTTTGGTAGGTTTCCCTAGATGGCCGCCAAGCACAGGGCCAAAAACCCAGGTGACCCCCTTGCAAAACCAGGTCGTTTTGTGAAAGGCCATTTTGAGGTCGCCTCAATACGTTGTGGGCCCTTGCCTGTCGCGGGAACTTGGGCCTCCCACACAAGTGAGGCACCATTTTTATCGGGAGACCTGGGGAACGCTGGGTGGTAGGAAATTTGTGTGAGGCCAGTGATGCCACACTTTCCCACACAAAAATGTGTGAAAAAGTGATTTTTTCAGCTAAAATTGAGGTTTGCAGGGATTCTGGGTAAGGAAACGTTGGGGGATCCACGCAAGCCATACCTCCCTGGAAGCCCCCGGGTGTCTACTTTTCAGAAATGTGTGGGTTTGGTAGGTTTCCTATGTGGCCGCCGAGCCCCGGGCCAAAACCCAGGTGACCCCCTTGCAAAACCAGGTCATTTTGAGATAATGTGTTGTTTATTTCTGCAGCGTGAACATTTTGGCACAATATTGCAAGGAAAATGTGACAGACATTTTGAGGTTTGCAGGACATTGTGGGTACCATAACTTGTTGGGATCCACAAGAGAGATATCACCATGTACTCCCATGGGTGTTTCGTTTACGACAATATCTACAGTTGGTAGGTTATTCTTAGACGGAATGTACACCTTGGCAGACAGACTAAAAAGACAAAGATTACTGCACAGCCATCTATTCCTCAAGCACACACACATACTGGTTGGATTTGGCACGAGGGCAAGTGATGGTTCAGTATATACAATTTTATTAACAAGAGATTTCACAAAAATGAAATGCACTGTCAATAATTGAAAGGACAAAAACGGAACCAATGACTCGCAGCTCGTGAGCTGTAAAGCCACGTCAAGGCCCCAACCGCTTTACAGGCCATTCACACACCTTTCATACGTGATACACACAAGACCATTCACACCCCCAGGCACGAAACAAACACATTACAACATTCACAAAAAGGGACAAGGTACACCCTGCTTGAGAAAGACAAAAACAAATATTACTGCACAGCCATCTAATCCTCAAGCACACACACACATACTGGTTGGATTTGGCACGAGGGTGAGTGATGGTTCAGTATATACAATTGTATTAACAAGTGATTTCACAAAAATGAAATGCACTGTTAATAATTGAAAGGACGAGAAACTGAACCATTGACTCACAGCTCGTGAGCTGTAAAGCCACGACAAGGCACCAACCTCTTTACAGGCCATTCATACACCTTTCATACGTGTGACAAATACAAAACCATTCACACCACCAGCCGCGGGCCCATCACATTACAACACTCACACCAGCAGACAGCGCCATTCAAGGGCCCATCACTTTCACACGCCCACATTCCTAACACAGCAACCACACAAGCTGATGGATTGCGTGGAGTGTCGCTCGGCTAGCAGTGTGTGTAGTGACCAGCAGCAAGTCACTACTCACACACTGCCAGCCGAGCGCCAGTCCACGCACACCGCCAGCCAAGCGCCACTCCACGCACACCGCCAGCCAAGCGCCACTCCACGCACACCGCCAGCCAAGCGCCACTCCACGCACACCGCCAGCCTAGCGCCACTCCACGCACACCGCCAGCCTAGCGCCACTCCACGCACACCGCCAGCCTAGCGCCACTCCACGCACACCACCAGCCAAGCGCCACTCCACGCACACCGCCAGCCTAGCGCCACTCCACGCACACCGCCAGCCTAGCGCCACTCCACGCACACCGCCAGCCTAGCGCCACTCCACGCACACCGCCAGCCAAGCACCACTCCATGCACACCGCCAGCCAAGAGCCACTCCCCGCACACCGCCAGCCAAGCGCCACTCCACGCACACCGCCAGCCAAGCACCAGCCTACACACACCACCATCACATTTAGGATTTTTTATACAAAAAGAAAACACAAACAAATTGCAAATAGATACAAATCTACTAACACAAAATCAGAAACTAAATACATTGCACTAATGCCAACCTTGAAACAGAACAACAATTCTTAAACATTACAGACCAGGCAGTTCACTTTACCACTCATGGTTGCTCCCAATAATTCTTTTGCTTGTGGTACGCTCTATAACAAGCAGGCACACACAGCCCAGGGTTAGAAGGACACTCAGGGCAATACATACGAGTCTCCTTCCGCGTACCTCTTCGCCAACAGACTCTACATCTCCTAGTGGGAAAGTCTTTTGAGGGTGTAGGAGGAATGTGATCAGGAAAGTGGCGATCTTTCAATCGAGCCACATCCTCCACCACTCCAACTCTAGGAACACTTGCCTGTTCCACACCAACAAGGCTGCCTATGACAGACTCCTGAAACTGAACAAAAGTCAACTTTGACGCAGGAGAACACTCCTTGAACACAACAAAAGCATTGAAAGTTGCTAAATTGAAGAGATGGATGGCCAACTTCTTATACCAAATGTAAGACTTACGAATAGCAGTGTAAGGTTCCAACCTCTGATCTACTCTATCAACACCACCCATGTGCTTATTGTAGTCTAAAATGCACACAGGTTTGCGCACTTCAGCAATCTGACCCCAAACAGCCACAGGTGAAGTACTCTCATCATGGATGGTAGTCAGCATGTACACATCCCTCCTGTCCACAAATTTCACAGCTAGCAGTTCCTCACTACGCAAGGCACTGCACTGTCCCCTCTGAAGTTTTTTGCAAACAAGCTCTTTTGGATAACCTTTACGGTTAGAGCGGATTGTGCCACAAGCAAAAGTGTGCACTTTGAACAATTCCTTAAACAATTGCACAGCAGTGTAGAAGTTATCAAGGTACAAATGGTGGCCTCTGTTAAACAGTCCTCTAGCAAGATCCCACACAATTTTCTCTGAAACTCCAAAAGTGGACGGACAACCAGGGGGTCAATAGTGGAATCCCTACCAGTGTACACACGCAAATTAAAAACATATCCTGTCCTACTCTCAGACAACATATACAGCTTAATTCCATAGCGTGCCCTCTTGCTAGGAATGTACTGCCTAAAAACCAAACGGCCCTTGAACAGGACCAAAGACTCATCAATAGATATTTCTTTCCCTGGAGTATAGATCTCTGAAAATCGATCTACAAAGTGATCAAGAACAGGCCGAATCTTAAAAAGACGGTCACATTCAGGGTGATCTCGTGGCAACGCCAAACCATTATCAACAAAATGCAGCATCCGAAGCAAAAGTAAATACCGATCACGAGTCATAACTGCAGGAAATATGGCCGTTGCCATCAAGGGACTGGTAGACCAATATGAACCCATGGACGGCTTCCTTATCAAACCCATCAAAAAGTCAAACCCAAAAACTTCTTCATCTCTTCCAGATTTGTGGGACTCCACCGGGTAGCTCTAGAATGGGGCCTAAGTCTGGCACTGTTGTCCCTCAAAAACTGTTCAGCATACAAATTAGTCTGCTCAACAATCTCACCCAAAAATACATCATCCATAAACAACTGAAAATACTGTATAGGCAAATAATGTTCACAATCCACTCTACACCCTGCATAACCACTAAAGGCAGGTAACACCGGCTGCACCATGTTTGGATCAACCCAGAGTCCAGCACTTCCAGTAGGAAGCCTAGCAGCCCCAGGCTGCAATCCAGATGCCTCTTGCACCATCGGCACAGTAGTTTCCTCCTCTAAATCAGGCACTTCATCTGCACTGAGAGTACCTTCATCATCCGATGATTCCATGTGGAGAGAAAACTCACTGCCTGAATCTTCCCCTCCCTCCTCTCCCTCAGACGCACTGTCAGTCTCATAATCCTGCTCAGAGGAAGATTCAAGAAGCAAACCAACCACCTGCTGAGCAGTAATTCTACGGCTAGCCATAATGCTTACTAATAAAGGTTACTTGTCAAACAAGTCAACAACAACAAACCCTTTGTAAAAAAAAGAAATAAACAAAATGTAGCTTTATCACAAAGACCTATATATTCCAACACTATACCACTCACGTGACAGAAGCAGCTAGACTCACCACCACCTACTCTGCACAGACACAGTAAGGATCAACAATATCCCACTAAAAAGAAGAAGAAAAAAATTACACATAAGACAATGCAAAACATCGCAAAGAATTTCATGCTCTGAACACTAACAAATATGCTGCCATTATGACACCACTTACAAAAAAATTCATTCATGCATGACAATAATACTCATTTGGAGTACACACAACAAAAATATTTTTCTTACCAAATAAATGCAATTACGCAAAACTGCAGAACAACCACTGCCGAAACCGCAAACAGGAATCAAAAGCTTTACACTAGAATAAAAAGGAGAAAAAAACATTACAATCACATATGCAAATAATGCACCAGTCCACACACAATCCACCAGCCAAGCTAAGGGGTAGGTGGGCCAAAGAGTATAAATAAAATATTCACCCCCGTAAAGGGGAGCAACCCTTGCCCTTTTGGCCACTCCCCAACACAAAAATAAAAAAACCCTGGTGTCTAGTGGCTTCTGCCCTCCTTGGGGGCAGATGGGCCTAAAAACATACTGCTATTCTGCCACCCAAGGGGTCACTCTCCACAAATAAATGCCTGGTGGACTAGTGGGAAGATACCTTTATCTTCCGCACACGATCTCTCACTACTCAACTCTACTCTATTCACAACTGGATGTTAGCTCACCAACTCATTCTGAATCCCGCCAAAACTGAATTCCTCCTCCTCTCTACCTCTCTCTCACCTCCTCCTGTTCAATCTTGGATGGATCAGCTGAACCTACTCAACAACAAACCCATCATTGTCTACAGCGCTAAATACCTTGGTGTCATTCTTGACAAAAGACTCAACCTAATCTCCCACATCAACTCTATTGCTAAGAACGCACGTTACCAGTTGCTCCTTCTATGGGGGATCCGTCGGTTCTTCCAACCTTAGTACAATCTCTGGTTCTCTCAAGACTGGATTATTGCAATTCTCTTCTGAAGGGCCTACCCAAATCCCACCTCTCCCCTCTCAAATCCATCCTCCATTCAGCAGCTCGCTTCATTTCAGGGTCTAAACGAAGCGACCACGTCACTCCTATCCTGTCCTCTCTTCGATGGCTTCCGATCGAGGCAATATCTATTTACAAAACTGCCTGCATCACACACAAAGCCTTACACACGTCCTCCCTCGTTACCTGGCGAATAAATTGAAATTGTCCGGTGGCTCGCAATGCGGAAAAGCTTCTGCTTGCGCACCCCCCCTCTTCAAAAGGGAAAGATCGATGGCGCAATCCGGTGAGAATCGCTTCCCCATTGCTCCGTGCCACCTCCTCTACCCGGATCTTCAAAGCTGACCTCAAATCTCTTCTCTTCCAAACACACTATACTTTCACTCTCAGCCCCCTCTAGTTCGCTCTTCATTGTGTTCTGAGTGCCACTTATTGCAGTATACCTCTATATCATTCACATGTGTGTGTGCCCGGAAGCTGTTTCAGCCCGGGCTGCCACACACGGGGGGGGTGGTGTATGCACTGCCAGCAACCTGCCAGGCCAGTGCACAATACTTGCCCGATTCAAGGCCCCAGGGGGCAGAGCACCAAAAGCATATGGCCTCCAAAAGGGGAGCGACCCTTGCCCAAGGGGCCGCTCCCCAAAACAGTATTTAGACAGGAATGCACATCGATGCCTCTTTTGTTTCACACGGGGGTGGTGTATGCACTGCCATTCTCCCTATTGTGAAGCGCTCTGACACCTTCGGGTAAAGTCTGCGCTATATAAAAACGCATTACATATTACAATGCCCCCAAAGGGAGTGACCCTTGCCCAAGGGGCCACTCCCCACCGTTTCTCCCTGGTGGTCTAGTGGGCTACAATACGAAAAACTGCCCCGCCCCAGGGGGCAGAGCACCAAATACAGATGGCCCCCAAAAGGGAGCGACCCTTGCCCAAGGGGCCACTCCCCATCCCTGGTGGTCTAGTGGGCTACAACAGGAAAAACTGCCCCCCAGGGGGCAGAACACCAAATACATATGGCCCCCAAAGGGGAGCGACCCTTGCCCAAGGGGCCGCTCCCGAAACAGTATTTATACATTTAAAAAAAAAAAAATCCCTGGTGTCTAGTGGGCATTCCTGCTGCACGATCGCATGATCGTGCAGCAGGAATGCACAAAGAGGCATCGAGGGAAAGGAAAGGGTTTTCCTTTCCCTCGATGCCTCTTTTCTTTCAAACCCCCCTCCCCGAGCCAAAACTGACCTTATTCCCGACGCGCTGGAAGCAAATGGCTTCCAGCGCGTCGGGAAACAAGGGAAACCCCACATGACGTCAGCGCGCCGCGCGCTGACGTCATTGAAGGGGGCGGGGGAGGCAGGGGAAGCCCTTCCCCTGCCTTCCCCGAAAAAAACCAACGATCGGATCCCCACGGGGAGCGCCAGCGCTTCCCCCGTGGGTGGGTCTTATGACGAGCTGGACTCGTCATGAGCACACGAGCACTGTGTGCCATGACGAGTCCAGCTCGTCATGAGCACCGAAGGGGTTAAAACAATCGGTACCTGTGGTGAGCAGAGCCATTCATAGCTCATTTCTCCTGGCTGGACTCGACTGCCCGGGCGGGTTCAATAATCATAAACAAGCTCCTCTGCATCCTGAAAGAAATTGTCATGTGTGCGTGGCTGGAGTGATCTCGGCCTGGAGTTTCAGTTTGCGTGAAAAAATGATTTCGTTTTGCTATAGGAAACCCCGTGGAGGGACAATGTGTTCGATTAGAGAATTATTGTTGGCAGAAGCATTCTGCTGAGCAACTCCCTAGACCTTCATTAACCAATAGGGAGCTGCTGAAGGCCTACGTGACAGATAACAGGCATGGAAGAGTCCAGCCTTCTTCCGCTCCTCAAGGGGTCTCTAACTTGCTCTAAGGGAGGGGGAAGACATGTTAACCGCGGAAATTAGGACAGCTCGTAGAGAGCCTGTTTGCTTTTTTTTTTATTATTAGTGAAGGCTTCAAAGTTGAAATACAGTCCCCAGCCAGCCAGGAGTGCATGCGTTGATGAATGGGTGAGAGTGAGAAGCTGAGCAGCACACACGACGTGGGAAAAGTAAAGCCGTCTCACTCTCTGTCTGTATTTTTGAAAAATTACGTTCACCACCACTGCCTCCTGAAAGAAATTTATAGCCCCGGCCCTGACAATAAAGTACCGGTGCTGAGCACCGGAAAGCACCGGCACAAATTAACTGTGTTTATGTTGTCAAAACAAATGCACAGTTTTACTGGGAAAGTATAAGCTGTACGACAAAAGAAACCATTAAAAAGCATGATATCTGTGGATAATTTAAGCCTCCTGACATGAATACAGGAACCTAAGCTGTAACAAAAATTAATTGATAGTGTATTTTGAGACTCAGATTGGGTTTATGGGCAGGAATGTTGTGTAGGTGGGATCAGGGGTGGCTTGGTATAATATTACACCCCTTGGTGCAAGCAACAATTTGTATTAGACAATGAAGAATAAAAACAGAACGACATGGTGTTGCTAAAGTTCTTTGAGACAACTGCTGAAATGTTTGCTCTCAAACTCTGGGTACACCAGAAGAAGTCCTCAGAGTTTGAGACACCAGAAGAAGTGTACTCATGAAACTTGTGATTGAGAGGGAAATACTGGTGTGTATATGGCCAATCTCAAAATGTGTCTTACCTCTGGGGCACAAAATTCCTGATTTATGCATGCCACAAACTAGTGCCATTCTTGAATTGTACTTATGTTCGATTTGCGGATATTTCACAGTGAGGAAAACCTTGTTGTGATTGTCCCCTGTTATTTTCTGCCTATCGGGGTGCCAAATGCATCTTCAGCGCAGTTTATTTACGTGGTGCAGGGCAGGTGGTGAAATATCTGTCAGCAGGAATGACGTGGCACAAAGGCCCAATACTCCAGTGTTCACTCCAGTAAAGCCAGTGGTAGACTCAACAGATTATGTTCCAATCTGTTGAAATGTATTTTTGAGGTGGAAGATGTGAAAGAGGTGAAGTTTCATGTCACCTGCCTCCATCCGACACCACAAATGCAGTTTTATCTAAATTTCTCGTCCAAAAGGTGCGTGATCAGTCCCTTATAATCAGGCCCATATTTACGATGCTTTTACGTTTTCACATGTGCAATGGTAAGAGGCAATTCGCAAAACTTTGTGTCCCAAAACAGAGCAATTTGAGCTTAAATCAACCTCTTGGTGCAGAAAGTTAATGCGGGTACAGGGCCAAAAATGCCTTATATAGCAATGGGGCAATCCTCCCCCTTTGTCCTCAAGCAAACAGAGCTTAAAGGGGCAGCAAGAATACCTGCCAAAGAAAATGCAAAAAATTCGGGCACAGGTGTTCAATGGTTGTGTTTTCCATTCTATTAGAGGAATGTGTGGGTCATTTGAAAATATGGGGCCCCAAAATTGATTCTTTTTCAAAATATTCGTCCTCGTCGCTTTTCTTCTGGAACATAAAGATACCTAATAAATGCATACGTCTGAGAGAAATGGGATATGCACTCATTTTCATCTTTATAAAGGCAAAATAAGAGTACCAGACAATCTCAATTCCTGAATTCATTCTTCAGAAGTTTAGTAAAAAAAAGTTTTAATACTGAAACCGAAGCGTCTTTCCTTGGGGAAAATGTCTCCGGAGCAGCTGCAGTCGGAGTATAGATCTGTTAAATTGAAAGTGGCTGAAACTGAGGTACATTTCAATTTTATCGAAAAAATACCTGTTTTTCCCTAGGAATGCAATTCACGTTTACTCAAAGAAGCTGCACGTCAATGTTTTTGGCCCGGTCTCACCGGAGATTATATTTTTGAAAAATATGTTTTTGTAGTTCTGCTGCGTTTACACCAGAGACCGTCAGAGACCGGCTCGCGCTCCACGTCCAAGCTTCGCAGTGAGGCAACTTCCAGTGCGTAATTCTTGTAAATTTTGATTTGAGTGTTGAATGTCATGGGGCGCTGTCTTGAACTTCGGAAAATGCGCTGCTATGCCTTTGTGGCACCTCGTCAATTATATCAAGACATTCATCAAAGCCCATCCGCTTCATGGCCCTCCTTTTAGCGTGCAAGTTTACAAGTGAAATGTGAAGAAGCAATTTGTTGTTTATGTGCAGCCTAAGCAATGAAAGGAGACAAGAAACATGTTTTCGTGAGATAACACACAGCTCAAGGCAATTATGAAGCATGCTTTTCCAGCTGACGGATTTCATTGACTTCCGACCTGTATTATCCTCTGAGACGGAGTGTCAAATCCCGAACATGCATTTATGGGAAATGTTCATCTGCCCACGCTTTAAAAGTAAGAAAGGGATGTCTCCAGCCTGTAGAGCCTTCGAGCGTTTTTACAATAATAATTCTCCACGCTAAAGGTTTTCTGTTGGAGGCTTATACCACCACACGGCTACTAATGCCTGATTCCTCTTCGCATTGAAGTTCCCCGCTTACATTTCCGCCATTAGTCAGGCAGGGCACATAAAGGGCTCTTTGGGGAGCTGCTTGAGGGCTGGGGGTGGAGGGGGAGAAAAGGGAGAGGGGTGGTGGCTCTGGTTTCATCCTCCCCTGTGCCCTTTGCCAGCGAGGGCAAGCTCATTAGGGGTCTAACCATCTAAAACATCACAGTATATATGGTACTGGATAAAGATGAAAACATTGTTTAAAATGGCCGATCGGTGATTCCTCGCTCCCGGGCTCATTTTAGCTGAACATTCGAGCCACAGCTCATTGTTAGGCCACCCGAAGAGATGTGTGGGGATTGATTAACGGAGACTTTGAGACACCCTTAAATAAATAGCATTCTGTCAGAGAATTCCATCTGGTAGGCTAAAGGATGGGAAAGACAAAGTTTTTTCTTATATTTTTTTTTATTTTCAGAGCAACAGTGGAAATGTGGATATGAATATTCTGTTCAATAACCACAAATACTTTAATTGACCAGGATGCGTTTCTATTAATGATAATATCTATAGAAATGTCATACCCGCCAAACTGAATAGCTTCTAGCTGCTTATATTCAGGGATTTTAATACCTAAGTTAATGATATTCCAGAAGGGTGGCCCCTGCTTTGGAGATTTACAATGTTAAGGCTCTACGGTCGGTTTTGTATGCTGTGGAGATATGAGGTAGCTCGAAAATCCAGAGCCTGTCTACAGTGGAGCATAAGTTTCTAAGATCTTTATTAAACTTCCCAGTGAGTACCCCATTGATCCCTCTTTATTTAGATCTGGCACAAAAGAAAATTGACCATAAGATTGAATACAGACTTCTTATTGTTTGGCACCGGCTCTGGTCTACAACAGCATTAGAATCAGGTGGGACTTAGAGACCTTATGACTCCGCAATGTGTAAGCAACATCTCATGGCTTTGTACAGTAAGGGCTACAGAGGCCAAGCTTTGATACATACTGGGTCTCTCCAGAGACCTGTGCTCAATCTCAAAGGCTAGTATTAAAGCCATCTTCTGGGAGAGTGTTGCAACAGATAACATTCTGCAATGCAAAGAATCACTATCTGCTGCTTTTATTGATTTTGAACCTAGGGCATTGCATGAGAATACTGTTGATGAAATTACCCCTCCCATTGGCAAGGAAGCTATACCTTCAATGTAGGTATGGATCTCTACCTTTAAAGAAGATTACTAAGTAGAAAAAAGAAATTGTCATTGCTGATGATCTTTGTACAAGTTGTCTAAGGGGCTCTGAATCGCTCATCCATGTATTGTTTTCCTGTCAGCTTTATAAACACCTATGTACCAAGTGGATTGCTCCCCTTTGAGGAATTCTAGGTACAAGGAAGTACCAGGAGGCGTTCAGAATACTACGAACCAATACAAGTCAGATTGTGGTCTTTTGCTTGGCTATGGGGGTCATTACGATGGCGCAATGGAAAAAGGGACCGCCCGCAAGAGGTGCGGCGGTCCCGCTGTGCCTATTAGGATGCGACCGCCACCATGTCGGTCGCATCCTGTATATTTAACATTGTGCCGGGCGGTGCTGTATTGGGAAACAACCTTTAGAACGCATGCATTACATCGCATGCCATTAGATTGCGGTTTTTACAACGAAAGTCGTTACAACGACTTGCACTGGAAGGCGCTATAGGACAAGGAGTAGTTTAAATTACTATCCAACACCTTCCCTACTGTACGTAGGCTGGAGTTGGAATAGTAAATTAAACTACTCCTAAGTCAACGCCCTCCAACGCAAGTCGTTGTAACGACTTGCGTTGTTAAAACCGCGATCTAATGGCATGCGATGTAATGCATGCGTGGTATCGTCATACATCCTGCTGTATTCAGCACCCGCCACAATGTTAAAGGGGCATGTTGTGCATTTGCATGCACAACGTGACAGGCACCGCGCGGTGCCTGCCACCTTGTGCATGCAAATGTCGGGGGTACCATGGGTACCCCCCAAGTGCAACCACCCACCCCCCCAACCACCTGGGGGCCCGCAACAGGCCCCCAAAGGCATTCTCTGCATGCCTTTCCATGGCGGAGTCTCCGCCACGGAAAGGCATGAGACCGCCATCATCGTAATATGGATGGCGGTGCCTGCAAGGCACCACCACCATATTGCAGGCCTATTCCGCCCGGTAGGCAATCGGGCGGATTGCCTATAGGCGGAAAACTGGCGGACGGTCTTTCCGTCCGCCTGGGTCCCCACCGCCATCGTAATATGGCAGGGGGAAATGTTAGGCGGGCGGATGAAAATGGCGGGTGGTGGCCATCCGCCCGACATCATAATGACCCCCTAAGTTCCTAATGGCAATTTGGATAAGGCGTGTGAAGAATGCATAAATTAACTTCTATTTTGCTTTTTATTGTGGATCCCACTTCCTTCTGATGTTGCTATTTTGCTGTATTGTTGATAGATTCCTCTTAGTTTTCTGTGGAGAAGTTCTTTTTCACACATTATGCTATTTTAATGTATTTGACAAAATGAAATTTTAAATTTTTATAGAGGATTTTTATTTCCTATATGCTGCTATTTTAATAAATAGATAATTTTTTTTAAAATGGGCTGTTTATTGTATTATGTATATATTGTGTTGTTTATATGTGTTGCATTTTGTTTTACACTTTTATGATCCTAAGTGATTGAAATAAAGTTCTTTGATGATAATATTCATTTTATCAACCTGAGAAACATACGAGGTTGAGGAGGCCTTTCTTGGACTTGCAGTGCAGGCACTCAGAAAATGGAGATATCTCATAATCGTTTTACATTCATAGACAATGTGAAGATGCAATGGCAAGGAGTCTAAGAATAAGTAACAAAAAGCAAGATAAATATTACAAGTAATGATTGAGTCAAGAATGTTCAACACGGCTGTCCACATAATATGGTTCAATGGCTTTCGAGTCAGCAGCAGCATCTGGGACAACATAAACACCAAGCAACCAGTGTAGTAACCACAACTTACCAATAAGATCGAAAGTGACACCAGTAACTTAAGCCAAACAACTTTATTTGAGGGTTCTCTGCTTGGATAATGCAGAGTACCCAGCAAGATGATGTTAAGTCTGAGGAGCAAGTAGTGCAGTGTAGGGACTTCCTAGGCCACTTTGGTCCAACTAGAGACTCCTTCACTTCTTGTTGCAAACAAATCCTTATATTGAATTTGCTGGGGATGTGATTTTTCATAGTAAAAATTTGAACAACGCTAGAGAAATATTTTAACATTTTATTCAGCCATAGCATGTATGAGAAAAACTCCCGACCATGTGTTTGAAGCCAAATCAGTGTGACAGATTACTAATTCCTAGGAACTGATGTAGTTTTTTTCCTTTTATAAATTCTCTATTAAATTCCACTATAAATTCCAATAATCTGATCCACCTTACACACTTAACTCCATGATAGTTTGCGTCAATGGCTATCAAATAGGCTAACTTTCGTCATTTTTAAAAAATCTTTATGAAAAAAATCTCAAGTGTGAAAGTTTGGCAGCATGAAAGGCACAAGTACAGCACTTTATGGTAGGTAATATGTTTGTTGCAGCAATTCATGGGCAATTTCCAAGTGACAGGTCCAGATCCGATCTGAACCCATCTGTCTGACATTGATATGTGTTAGAGTAACCCCAGTTTGCTAGTCTATTTGACTGTAACATCAGCATAAAAAGGTGCCATGGCTGGTGTGCCAATACTTTAGATTGCCAATGCTTTTCCCTTTCTTTGTTATTTTCCGTTCTTTTTCAGTCTTCCTTGTGTCTTTAATCTATGTCTTCAGTTTAGAGTAGTTCAAAGACAATGTATCTTTTACTTGATGGGAAGATAACAGGCCTGTTCACCAGTGGCGGCCTGTAAGGTGTGGGGGTGGTGGGTAGGGAGGTGGGGCGGTTTTGAAAAAAAAAACCTTACCTGATCTTGCCGCCGTTTCTCCATCGCCGTGTCTCTTCATCACCGCATCTCTGCTATGTCGAGTGAGCCTCTTCCGGGGACCGGGAAGCACCCAGGCTCCCCACAGCCAATCACAGCGCTGCAATGCAGCGTTGTGATTGGCAAACACCCAGACTCCCCTGAGCTAATCACAACGCTGCACTGCAGCGTTGTGATTGGTCTGAGCGCCGTGGTTTGGCCCTCAGCCAGGGAATGGGGGCCTGGGCATGTTCTTCATGCAGGATGTAACGCAGCCTGCATGGAGGACGTGCAAAGTGCGCATGAATATTTGGCTGGTCCAAGAGGGCCAGTCAAATATTCATGCACAGTTTACAGAGTGCACAACCACTCCTCCTCCCCGACTTCAGGGGAGCCAAGCCCCGCCCCACCCTAGCCTGACCATACAAAAAATAAAATGATAACTTCAGTTATTATCATTTTATTTTTTTGTTTACACTGCTCTGTGAGCAGTGGGGCGACGCTCCTCCGCCTTTTGAGTGGCCTCATAAATCTTGAGTAAGGCGACGTAGCGCAAATCGCTGGATCACCTTACACTGCGCCAGGAAGGTGTTCCACGGGCACTGCGATGGGTTTTCCGACGCAAAACCCATGGATTTTGATGTTGCTCCAGGTTTACAAAATCATGTAAACCTGGGGAAGCGCCAAATCTCTACGCCTCCTGAGGAGAGGGGTAATGAGGAGAAATGTCTTTATTTCTCCTCGTTTGTTCCTCTTTCTATGTGTGCTGCATCCTGCAGCACACATAGAAAGAGGAAAATGCTTCTTACAATTGTTTTTGGGCAGGAAGGTGTCCCTTCCTGCCCCAAAACAATGCTGCATGCAAAAGAGACACCCTTGCACTATGGTGCAAGGGGGCCTACATTGAAGCTAGGCTGCCAAAATGGCATGCAAAACAATGAAACAGCGAGCCAATACAGTAATCGCACCTCCCTCCTTATTCACCCCAAAAGAATTATGTCCAAGTATATATTGTAGAAGGCAGCGTTGCATGCACATCCAATGCACCTGCTGTTTCCAAGGTGCGACCTTAGAGGATCAAAGAAGTTCAACAGATAAATGTGAAGTGCACCGCACAATCAAAATTCCGTATAAAGTTAGTCCATTCTTTGCATATTATGTCCAAGATAAACTTTATTTTTCTTTTTTCACAGAAAATGGCACAAAACAGCCAACGCATTTCGTCCACTACATGTGGACTTCGTCAGAGCTGCAAGACATACAAATACATATAATAAAAAACCGAGCAATACAGCATATACACCTGTGACAATTAAAAACAACATATAAAAAATGACATATAAAAAAACCTCAAGATATATACAGGGAGACAGAGGCACAGGAAATTAGAGAATAAGATGGTTAGAGAGTAAGAGAAAAGAGTGTAGAAACACCACATATAGTCAAAACTACTCCAAAGATATTCATAAATACTTGCTACTACAACCAGAAAGAATATATTGGTTGAACAACATTAGAAAGAATATTGTCTTCATCGGACACTATTAACAATTTAAGATATGTAGAGGATGTACTTCATCCCAATGTGATTAAATTGGCAAAAACTTAGGGGCCTATTAGGATGGCGGGCGGACTTTCGTCCGCCCGCCACCCTAGCGGTGCTGGGACTGGCTGCCAGTGGTGCGGCGGTCCCGCACCAGCGATTAGGATGCCACCGCCACCGTGGCGGTGGCATCCTCCATTCCCAGCATTGTGGCGGGCGGTGCACACAGCACCGCCCGCCACAATGCTGGGAATGCACTGTGTGCATTGGCATGCACAAGGTGGCAGGCACCGCGTGGTGCCTGCCACCTTGTGCATGCCAATGTTGGGGGGTACCATGGGTACCCCCCAAGTGCAGCCCCCCACCCCCCCACCCCCCAGGGGGCCCGCAACGGGCCCCCAAAGGCATTCTCCGCATGCCTTTCCATGGCGAAGTCTCCGCCATGGAAAGGCATGTGACCGCCATCATCCGAATATGGATGGCGGTGCCTGCAAGGCACCTCCACCATATTGCAGGCCTTTTCCGCCCGGTAGGCAATCAGGTGGATTGCCTACCGGCGGACGGTCTTTCCGTCCGCCTGGGTCCCCACCGCCATACTAATATGGCGGTGGGGAAATGTGAGGCGGGCGGTGGGAAATGGCGGGCGGATCGCCACCGCCATGCCGGCGGTGGTGATCCGCTCTACATCCTAATCACCCCCTTAGTACCCAAATTCATTCATCAAAAGTTCATACTAGTCAGATCTCCTATTAAGTACCAGTTTAATATCAGTGATATCAGTACAGCATGACGACTAGGGTAATTGCAAGAAATGGTGAGTGAAAACACATAACCTCACCGTGATGGAAAAAACATGTGGGAAAATGCTTCCTATATACCGAGTGATAATGAGAACAGCTGTCAGCACAGCATATGTAGAAGGGAGGGATAAAAACATACCATAGATTTGTCTTTCAAGATATTGAAACCAAAGGCGAGCCGTAGTTAATCATAATAGGACAGTGTAGATTTCTGGTATGGACATTAACCATTTGTTCAACAGGACCCCATATGTTTAGGGGCAAGCAATTCTCATCATTACTCCTGAATATAGAGCAGGGCGGCACCTACAAACAATTATTAATAAGTGTCATCGAGAATAATTGGTGCACGGATGTACATTGGCGATAGGCTGTTGAAATGGCGCTAGTGCAGGGAGAAAGGACAGCAATGCACCGTATTACATAACTACGACGCATTCCTGCCCTTTCATTTTGTCGTAGGGCATCGCAGCAAAGTGCCTTGCTGCACTGCCCAACACCAAAATCCCATAAATGAGGGCCATGGTTGGCAGGTTTAGGCAGTGGGAAGCTTTCACTTTTTTTCTTTTTCTTTTTGTTGCATTGGCTTGTAAAAAAAACAAAATAACCCTCACACTGGCCTGTCAAGGCTTGCTTACAAAGCATCGGCCAACAACCAAAAGATGAAATGATTCATGGTTCACACTGTCTATGCCAGATGGCAGACACAAGTGTCCTATATCAAATTCTCACTATAGTAAAAATGAGCATGGGCAGCTCTAATCACACACATCTACTAGCATAATTGGATACAAGGAATAAAAGGACTATCATTCTTGGCATTGGCCAACAATAAAACTCACCTCCATGTCAGAGTATGCCATTGCCAAGGAGAATTTGCCAAGGAAATTCTGCAAGACAGTTAGGCTGATGCCTTGTCAACCTGTGAGCTGGAGTTTGGAATGGACCAAGGGATAAACCTGAGATGTTGAACATACCATCCAGCTGAAATAAGAGATTTTTTTGCGATAAAGGTTCAGATGCCATACAACTGCTAATGTGGAAGACATAAAGAGACATCTTGAGGATCTCGAACCTGCAGGGGTTAAGAATCCTCACGGCCCCATTGCTTTACTGATTGTGGATTCCAGTAAGGATAGAGCAAGGGTGAGTTTAAATAGGTTGGGATCTGAGACTGGGCTGTACCCTTGTAGGCCTGGAGGCCTTCCTTGTGCTGGCAGTTCAGCATCCTAAAGGGTACCTCAAGTGGATTGGACCACTCTGGGGCTGGGTGGGTCAGCCTGCTATTGCACCCCGTTCATTTGAGAAACCTAGAGTCTGACAGTTTCTCCATCACTTAAGATGTGTAGAACGTCTGAGAAGTACATCAAGGGCATTATTTTCTGGGAGCTATAGCACAGGTGAGATATGATCACACAGTATACTGTCCAAGTGGGTCTTTTAGTCTGGATGTATGTTTCAGAGGAGGACAGTGGTTGTTATGCTATAGTGTGAAATATTTCTGCTGGGTTGGAGTTATTACTGTATGGTATTACTGCCATACATAGCTTTGTCTTCGGAACATTCCAGAACCAGGTCGAACTGAGGCAGTCTGTAATGTCATCATGGAACACTGGGCTAGTGCTGTGAAAAAAACAGTGTGCAGGTGTACAAGTTGGGTCTGAGAGTCAGAGCTAGAAGGAGGCAGGACAGGAGCTAATTTTTTTAGAATTTCTGAAGAACCGTCAGATATGTAAACCCCAGGGTAATTTTTTGTTTCAAAGTGCTTCCTGAGGTCTCTCCCATGATTCTACTGATGGAGGCCCAGTGCCCCCCAAAACATGCTCTTTTTTGGTGGGGCCAGCCCTTACTGCTATGCAACACTGAGGGTTAGAGGTGGGCTGTTTAGTCACAATAGTGAAATGAACTTTCAAGATCACACTCAAGTGTCACCGAAAGGATGCTGTTCTTTGATGCTGACAAGGAGCAATCAGGTAGACCTGAACAGTTGAAATATTGATTTGGTGTGAACATTTACATGCAAGAACAGATTTATTGAGTATTAAAGAGGAGGATAGGGAGTACATTTTAAAGGCAAGCTTTGTTATACCCTTACAGTGGGAAAAGTATGATTACAACAGAAGAATGTGTGCACATGAAGTCAAGTACCATCAAAAGGAAGGTATGTTTCCTGTCCTCAGTAGTAGGACAGTAAGTACTTTTTGAGTTTTCCTGACTCAGACCAACATACCAAACAGGTACTGCAAAAGGTTGTATAACACAATGCAAAGGTCAATAATATTGCCCTACAATAACGCCCATGCACTACAATGCCCATCACAACATCCTGAGGTTTAAGTAGACAATTTCTATTCTTACCTCTATCTATATTTAACTTGCGATGTAGCGTGTAGGCCAATGTATTGGATGCAAGATTGTCATGCAAAACAAAACATGTAATATAATAGGGGTATAACATGTAGGGTTCAGGTATATAATCTCAACTGGTGAGGAGATACTTTAATTAACAGACTTAGCTGAAATAATACATTAAGGATCAATGACCTGGTGAAGAAAGGCAGAATGTTATGGTGTATACCAAGCTTACACAAATCTAATGTAGCATCTATTTTTATGGACTTGATAGTCCTAACTGTGTATTTCAAAGACATTATTGAGTACCCATTGAGGAGTCCGCCTCAGAGGAATGTACTATTTAGAAAAAATCTTTACAACAGTTCTCTGGGATGGTACTCACTAATCATTAATGACTGTACAGTTTCACAATACTTCAGTTGTCAAACAAATGCTTTTGCTTTTTTCAAACCTGCAAAGTGATTTCTTACATGTGTGTGAAATTTGTGTAATTTAGTTTCTTTTGTGCGTAAATATGTGAAATTTCAGGAGAATTGTGTGGAATTACGTGTAATGTTGCAAAAGGTGAATAGGTCAATCACGCACAAATTGTGTCCTCGTGTCAATTTTTGGTGTGAAGACATATTTCTAGATAAAAAAGGCAAAAAAACAAAAGAATCGTGAAGAATAGCTTTTGTGTTCTGTTCCTGTGCGTTCATAGTGGTTAATTTTTACAGTCAATCGCACGTTCACAGTAAATATTTACTGTGAATGGCATGCAATTACGTGAGCTGGCATAATAGCATAATTTTGGAAATTCTGTGTACCAAACGTAATTATGGGAACAACACCAGCCTAATTTACTTTCTGCCCTGACCCAATTTCAACCACAACATATTTGACTGTGATACACAGAACAGGAGTACTTACCGTATAGGAGGTGAACTTATACAATAGTAACCTTTAGTTTAGAGATTTGTATAGTTCTGTTCTCATCAAATAAGTAGAATGCTATGCACCTAATGTCGGTGGTGGACAGTGATTTTTAATGGACAGCTAGACATATAGGTTGATTGAATAAGTTAGGAAAGCCTCTAAACTGAATTTATATTAAATCTTTATATGAAGGATATCGGTTAGCAAGTGACCAAAGGTGCTGATCTATTCAAAAGGGCTCAGGTCGACTTATTCGTGTAAAGCCACATAAGGTAGACCCCCTCTCCTCTAATCATTATTGTATTGCTTTAATTAAACACATGTGAAGAAGGAGAGTGTGGCAATCCTTCATTTGCCGGTGTGCTGGACGCTAAGGAGCTGTGTCCTGCACATGCTTGCAAATGTGAACCAGCATACTTCCAGTGCAGGTCAGCAGAGGCTGCATAAGCTTTCTGAGGTCCTTCTCCCTGATGGGGAAGGAACAAAAGGAACATCCCTGACCATCGCATACACAGAAGGGCAGTCCACCCTCTGTAGGACACGTGGCAGGCCTCAGAGATCGTTGAATTGCAAGTCACTCACTCACTATTTTCATAAGAAATGGATACTTTCAGATGGTTGAGCTACTGTTTCTTTTATTCTCAGATTCCCGCCTCTTGAGAGAATGCCACCTGCAGCCTTCCATCATTCACTTGTGGATGCCATCTTGCTGTTCTTTTATCTCTCCCCACAGCACGCCACTATTTTCACACAGCGTAATCAAAAATGATCCACAATACATGGTGTATATTGTTTATTTGCAAAGCAAGCACTGTTAATGATCCTGGGCACCATCTTTACTGATCTTAGCTCTTCGATTTAATTGTCTTGTCCGTATTTCATCTTATCGCCCATCCATAGATATGCCCTGAGACAAGGCTCTATACATCCTATAACAAGTAGGTGTTCTTGCACAACCCTCCTGAGGGCACTTTTTCTTCTCCTGTTCCTTTCTATGCTGCAAAACAGTAACTTTGTACATCACTTGACCAGTTACTCCCATGAGACTAGTTACAGGGTTTCTCCTGTTTCTCTTCAAACCTTGCTATATACTAACGCTAGACAACTCCAGTGTTTGCCTTGATGCTGCTGTTGCTCATCCAAGGTCTGTATTTGTTTGCTTCTCTAGCATGATTTTCACCCACTCATAGAATGATGGACACTGACTCAGTGTTATCTTTTCCAATATTAACTTTACCTTCCTCAATTTTGACTTTCCTAGCATAGGAACATAACTTTCGAAGCGTATTTACCATAAATTGATCAACCTTTCACAGAAATCAATTTACTCAATACTATTCCTCCGTTAGAGGCCTAAAGCAATGCTCATCTCAGAAACAGTTTAAAAAAAAATGCTAAAAAATACGCTCCTGATTTGTCTCTTTTTCAAGTAAAGATTTTCTTAATTTTTTAAAGTTTAGAATGCTTTATTAAAGTAATAAACAAAGTAAAACATCAGTACAAAGTCAAGTAGAAAGAGGATAAGCATAAAACATAAATATGTCATGAAAAAATAACAAGAACAATATCCTCAAAAGATAAAAGCTGTACAAAGAGTAAATGCATTTTTTTTAAATTTTGAGAAAAAAGGGAAAGAGAAGAAAGAAGAGAAAAGAAAAAAGAGAAGGAGTAAGAGGGAGAGAAAGAAGAAAAGAGGAAAGGAAATAAGAAGAAAAGAAGAGTCCAATGAGTGAGGCAAACAAAACTAGTTCACAAAAAATGAAATCAAAGATAAAAACTCAGTAGCAAATGCCAAGCATAATCAATTATGCAATCTAGAGAGAAAAGAAGTTAGTGGCAACCATAACAAATCTTTTTTGATCAACAAAGCAGTAGAGGTAGCATAAGCGCGGTCTAATCTATGATGGTGATACAATAAATTCCACCAGGCCTGGTACGAAATTTTTGAAGTATCTTTCCAATTTGTGGTAATGATCTGAAATGAGATAGCTAAAAATAAATCAATAAAGTTGCCAACATTACTGTGAGCGTCCCAAACAGGAGAATAGCTGCCCAGAAAAACATGTGTAATGCAAAAGGGAACGTTAGTCGATAGAATGTCGTTCAATTTCAACCAAATACGAGACCAAAAAGATTTAACTAAAGGACAATGGAAAAACATATGGAGAAAATCGCCATTATCATTGGGACATGACCAGCACTTTGGGGAATCTATTAATTTAAATCTATGCAGGTCATTAGGAGTTAAAAACAATCTGCTGTAAAAATAGTATAGAGTCTGCGTGGTGCTGGCAGAGCGTGAGGAGGTATGAATTTTGGACCAGAGGGAGTCCCAAGTATGAAGGGGGAGATCAAGGGCCAAGTCTTTTTCCCATAGGAGTTCCAAACTGGATTTGGTTCTAACCTTAGTGGGGTGGGATAATATCTTGTAAATAGTAGCTGCTTTAAATTGGGTGGAAAAGTCAATAAAGGGAGGGGATGGTTGATCGGGTGTAACCGTAGGGCTTTCCTGGAGGTAGAAACGAGTAAGAGAATCCTTAAGTAGAGGGTAATGAAAGGCGTGTAGAGAGGAGATACCATATGAGGTTTGGAGTTCAGAAAAGTGCATAAAGGACCCATCCTTCATCAAATGTTGAGATGTGATAATGCCTTTATCAATCCATTCCTTCCAAAATAAAGCGCGATTATTAATCTTTAAATGTTTGTTATACCAAATTGGAATGCATAGGGACCGATCTACAAGAGGGAGGTAAGAGCTACACAGGGAAGTTGTAAGTGTTTTGGAGTGAATAAAAATAGGAGAGGAAAAACGTTTCGGGGGTTGGGAAATACGAGTGGCTGAAATAAAGGAGAAAGGAGAATATTGGGCCTGTTCCAATGGGCTCCATGCTGTCGCTGGTGGAATAGTGGATTCAGATAAGAAGGTCCATATCTGTTTCAGGGTAAATGCCGAATGGTATCGTCTAAGATTAGGAAAGTTGACACCACCCAGTCCATTAGAGAGTTGAAGACGAGCCAGTGAAATCCTAGGCTTGCGATTGTTCCAAAGAAATTTGGATAAGGAACTATTAATGGTACTGAAAAAGGTATTAGGAAGAGAAACAGGAAGCATAGAGAGGTAAAAATTTATAATTGGGAGAAGCATCATTTTAATTGTGGCTAATCTACCCCACCAAGAGAGGAAAAGTGGAGACCAACCATCTGTGAGAGTAGAGAGTTTTTAAGTATATCAGCATGATTAATTTTAATAGTCTCCCTGATGGTATTGGAGTAAAGAATACCAAGACATTTAATATGTTTAGAGTTCCAAGCAAAACCTGAATCAAGAAACATAGAAGGGAGGCAGAATTTATTTAGGGGCAGGATTTCAGATTTATCTATATTCAATTTATAACCGGAAACACTAGAATAATCTTGTAAAAGGGAAAGGAAGACCGGTAAGGAAACGGATGGATTGGAAATGTATAACAAAATGTCGTCTGCATATGCAGTAAATTTGATGTCAAGATTATGAAATTGAAAACCCGTGTAATGTGGTGAGCGTCTAAGTGTTTCTAGGAAGGGCTCTAAGGCAAGGATGAATAGGAGGGGGGAAAGGGGGCATCCCTGTCTGGTCCCCCTACGGAAAGGGAAATAACGAGATTGGCAGCCATTTACCCAAACGGAAGTAGTGGGGGCAGAATATAAGAGTTGGATATAATTAAGAATAGGAGGACTAAAACCATGCCATCTTAAAGCGCCGAATATTAATTCCCAATCAACCCTGTCAAATGCTTTTTCAGCATCCAAGGTAATAGCGGCTAAAGGTGAGTCAAGCTTGGAGGCCAAATGAATGATATTAAGAAAAGTACGTGAATTGTCTGTGATAGAACGTCCCTTGACGAAGCCAGATTGGTATATATTGACTAGATCAGTAATAACTTTATTAATGCGAAGGGCAAGTAATTTGGCGTAAATTTTACAGTCCGTGTTTATCAAGGAGATGGGCCTATAATTTTTACACAAAGAGGGATCCTTATCTTTTTTGGGTATTAAGCAGAGCATTGCCTGAGTAAAAGATCCCTGCGATGCACCAATAGCGAGAAAATGATTGATCAATGAAAGGAGGTGGGGGACCAAAAGTGATTTGAAGGACAAGAAGAACTGAACAGTAAGGACGTCAGGCCCCGGTGCTTTGTCCTTAGGTAAAAGAGTAATAGCCTCAATGATTTCTTTTTCTGAAATAGGAACATTCAAAGATGTGAGGTCAAAGCAACTTTCAGGGGACTTGGGAATATTTTGAAAAAAGGAGTCTATATGATCTAGAGAAGGGGGGATTCAGGAGTGTAAATGGAGGTGTAATAGTCGGTGAAGCAGTCAAGGATCTTGGCATCTGAAAGATGTAGAGTCCCAGAGTTATCCCTAATAGTTGCAATTTTGGATTTTTGTTTTTTAATTTTGAGATAGTTTGCTAAGGATCTTCCTGCCTTGTTCCGGCCACCATACATTTTCGCATTGAATTTGAGAAGATTATTACAAGTGGAATCCCAAGATTGTTTGTTATATTGCATTTTTGCTTTAATGAGAAGTAATAATGTGTCGGGACAATTGGTAGTGAAGTACTTATGTTCTAAAGTTTTAATTTCCTTTAAAAGCAAAGTTGAGTTTGAGAGAGCTTTCTTTTTTTTCTGGGACACAAAATCTATTATAGAGCCCCTGGCAGACGCCTTGAAAGCATCCCAAAGAAAATGATATTGAGAAACTGAGGAGATATTATGATGAAAAACTCTTGAGCAAATAGGGTGAACTGTTCAGCAAATTGAGAGTCCAAACGAAGGGAATTATTAAAGCGCCAACGCCGGCACGTGGGTGGGAAAGGGTCCATAAGTTGGTTACAGTCTCCGCCCACAATCAGATTTTCAGCGGAATGGGAGGAGAGGAGAGTAGAAAAGTCACTCCAAAAAGATAGATCAACACCATTCGGACCATAAACATTGCAAAAAGAGAATTGAGTATTATTAACTTTGATATTTAAATATAACCATCTACCATTTATATCAGTAAATTCATTTTGTAGGAGAACATTCAAAGATTTATGAAATAAGATTATCACACCGTTCTTATTTTTCACAGGCTGGAGAGCAAACAATTTCACCCACCCAATATTTACGTAATGAAGGCAAGTCTTGTAACTTAAGGTGTGATTCTTGTAACAGCGCTACATGACAATTCAATTTAGCAAGGTGAGACAATACCCGTTGTTTCTTAACGGGATTACGCATACCTTTAACATTCCATGAAATAATGCGAAGACCTTTCATGAGTAAAACGTATAGAAAAATAGGCGACAGGAAAGTGTATTATATTTGGAAAGAACAGAGGGAGAAAGGATATGAAGAACCAACAGGGAGAGGAGTGTATTGTGCAGAAGAGCAAGTAAATATATATAAAGGAAAGCAGAAAAATGCCGGTAAAACATGAATGAAAAAGCGTAGCAAAGAGGAAGGAGAGTGAGGAGTTTAACTTGATGAAACCATAATAGTAAGCAAAAGAAAGAACAAAGAAAAATATTTAAGGAAAAGTGAAAGAATCTAAGTATAAGAAGAACGGGAGTGGACCCAAAAGAGAAAGAGAAGGAGGTAGAAAAAAGGTAAGAGGGGAAGAAAGAGACAAGAGGGGAGAGCATAGTCCCCCTAAAAGAGATATCAAAAGAGGATGACAAAAAGCCCGAAGGCTTTAGTCATAAAGAACAAAACAAGGAGAGACATTAATGTGGGAGGGGGGCGACGAAGAACAAGACAACCACACAGAGAAGAGACACCGAGGAGAAACAAGTTACCATACCATAACAGATAGAGATATGGAAGCGGAGTCCAAAGACAAAAAGGTAAACAAATGAGACAAAATGAAGGGAACTTACCAAACGATAGGGAACAATGCAGCGGAGGGAATCGCACATTACTGACACAAGGGCAACACAGGTAAAAAAACGTCAGCAGCAAATCTGCAAAGGGGAGGCCTAGGAAACATGGGAAAGAACAAACAAAGATGCAGTTAGAGTTTGCAAACTACATACTAAAAAACTCAACATAACAGACCAAAGAACCAGTAACAAAACAATTAAGGTTTGCTCAGTTCCATAAGTTCTCCCTTGTGAGCATGAATGAACTTCCGGAGATCAGCTGGATCCTCAAAACTCAGAGTTCTGTCCTTATAGGTTACTTTGAAGAAGCAAGGATGGATTAAACCGTAGCGGGCGTTCATGGATCTCAAAGCAGGTCTGAGGTCGAGAAATTCCTTTCGCCGGTTAGCAGTTGGCTTGGAGACATCTTGACTGAAGAAAACTCTGTGGCCAGACCAGAGCATCTGCTTATGTTGCTTAGCAGCGTTAAGAATCGCCATGAGGTCCGAGTATAGAAGGAAATAGGCAATTATACCTCTTGGTTTGGATGAAGAAGATGCATTCTGTGGCCCCAATCGATGTGCTCTTTGGATATTAAAGTCAATGGATTTTGGGAGACCAACGATCTGAAGGACTTGGGTTTTCAAAAAAGTAATCATATCCGACCCTTCGGAGCCTTCCGGAATACCATAAATGCGTACGTTATTTCGCCTGTTGCGATTTTCCAAATCCTCTGTGGTCTTTTTAAGTTGGCTAACTTCTTTAGTGAGACTATCAACTTTAGCAACAACATCTTGAGCATCACTAACTTTTTGCTCTACGTCTGAAAGTCTCAAATCAAGGCCGGACCATTTCTCCTCCATCTTCCGGAGAGTAGCAGCAGTATCCTTCATAAAGGGATGAATGAGGCGTAATTCCTCCATGATATCCTCTAACCTGAGAGGAAGCGGTGACTTCGTAGGAGAGGGTGGATCCTTCTTGATGCGTTTACCAGAACACGTGGTTGATTCTTTACGCCCTCCAGAGGAGGTCCCCTGAGATTTATTTGGATGTGGAGAATCCATAATGGAGCGGCAAATGAAGTACAAAAGGAAAGATGCAGCCGTAAATTATACAAAAAGCAGGAGGAAGAGCAACGCTGGTATAACGAGGAGGAAGTGCCAGAGATTGAGGCCACCAACAGGCTGCTGTCAAAGGGGAGTAGCAAATGGCAAACAAAGTCCGGTGATAGAGGGCGTTCCACTGCAGGTCAAAGAAGGTGCGCACTTAAAAAATAGTGCAGGGAAACGGTACAAACACAACCGTAATCAACAGGTCGAACCCCTAGCCACAAGACCAAAACTCCTCTGCTGGTCAAGACTGTTGCGTAAAGAGAAACACACTCCCTCCTCTTTTCCCCATTATTAAAAATGAGGAGATTTAGAAAACAAAAATGGAGATAAATGTGGCCAAAAACAATACCCCCAGCATGGTAAGGGCCACAAAATCAGGCTGCCATGAAGAATAAGAGAGGCTACAGTTAAAGAGAGGAGACAAACAGCATCGCGGCCGTATGAGTTGGTGCGCTGATAAAATGCTCAAAATGGCGGCCGCAATGAGGCAAAAACGAACTGAGCGGAAAAAGAGTCAAATAGACCGTTTCATGGTCTAATAACTTGCCACAGCATGCCCAACCATCTCCGGTGCATGAAGCCGTCGTTGCCGTGCCGCAGCGCTGCAGAAAAGGGGTCCCTTTGTTTTCGAGCGTAGCTCGATATCGCGGAGCTCCTCAAGTGGCGGCCATCTTGCGTCGCCGCATGCCTAACCAAGATTTTCTTTATTAAACACAACATTCCTCAGTTGCTCCTTCTGCTCTTCTAAAATGTACTTCTCTAATTTTGGCTGGTTCCCCTCCTGTCATAAAAAATCTGAAACAGAACTGTTGCCATATAAAGTACTGTTGGAAGCTCTCTAGCACTGTACAAATCTTCACATTCTGTAAACAGTCTCTTACAGCTTATGAAAAAAGTTATTTTTATGGAAAAGGAAAGTATTGACCCTCTGTAAGATTCATGAACTTCTAACCATGGGATTGTCACCTACGCATGCGCTACGTCGCTGTCTATCCCACTGTGATCTTTCCACTCATTTTGGCTTTGCCCCCAACCTCTAATCCTTTCTTTTTTCATTTCAGTTATTGCTCTTCCCTTGCTGTTGCCTGTATTTTTGGGGTAAGAAATTGGATGTTTGGTTGAGATGGGTGGAAGCCCTACTCATACAACAACCTCAAACCTTGTCAAAGTGAACCACAAAAGTCCCTAAATTATCCTGTGCTTAACCCCTTGGCACAAAAACAGTCAGGCTTAACTTAGAAGCAATGTTTATAGTATTTATAAAGCACACAATCAGTAATAAAATGAAAAGACAACACTAGAAAAATCTCAAACCGCTTTAGAACAATAGGGTACATTTTAATAAATAAAATGATACCAGAACAACAAAAATCCAATCAGTAAAACTGGAGAAATTGGATTTTAATGTTTTTAGTAAAAAAAGCACCTAAAAGTACAGAGCGCCTCTGGGGTCATCCGGTCGTGCTAGATTGTGGGAAAGTCCAACCACAATGAACGTGAGTCGGATACAGGGACCAGGTTAGTCCACATGGAAAGTTACCTTTTAATTCTGATGCCAAGAGTTTCATTTACATTGGAGGAGGCTGAGCATTGCAGACGGTCGGTGCTGTAGTGCAAAGAGACAGTAGGGCATTGCAGGCGGTCAATGCTTTAGCATGAAGAGCCGATCACGAGTTGCGGATGGCCATTGCTGTAGCTCTGCATTAGCTGTCATTGTGGGCCGTCTTTGCTGTAACGCAAAGTGCAGGTTTTGCTTTGCCAGTCACGGTGGACTGTTGCTGTTGGCACGAAGAGCAGGTTTCATCAGAGCTTCGCATTGGTGGTTGACAAGAGCAGCACAATCTTGGCATGAATGAGCCCGTTCACAATCGGGAGGAGCCCAAACCTCAGGATTTTCATCTTTTCTTTAGGAGAATACACTCTGATGCCTGCCATGGGTACAGGACCTGGGGGGGGGGGGCACCTCTTGGGTATCAGGATTCACTCCACCAGAGGCCAGCAGGTCTCAGACAGGGCCAGTTGCAGGTCCAGGCAGGGCTAATTGCAGCATGTTAGCTGGGAAGGTCCAGAGAGGCCTCTGAAGCTTGTTGTGTCCCTGCAGCTCACACAATTGACCCATGGAGTTTGCCTGGGATGAAAGCAAGCAGGTCCATCATCCGTCTCAGACAGCAAGGCAGTCCTTCAAGCAGCAGGGCAGTCCTCTGGCAGGTGGGCAGTCCTTATCCTGTAACTTTCACAGGTCTAGGAGTGTTCTGAAGAGAGGCTCTGGAGATCCAATATTTATACCTGGTGCCACCCTTTGCATGGGGGGACTCCCTGTCCTACTCCCACAACTGGGTCTTGAAAGTCAAGGTTCTAAACTGTCTGCAGGTGACAAAAGGCAGGGTAGGCCTGGTGTTATGCTCCTTTGTGTGTGCAGGAGGCAAAGCTCTTAGAAGTGTAAGTGGGGCAGGGTACACCCACTCCCCAACCATCCTGCCAGGATGGCCCATGATGTAAAAACCAAAGCCCCCTTTGTGTCACTCTCTGGAAGGGATACACACACCCCAACAGGAAAGCAATTCACAGTCATGTGACCCAGGACACTGGCAATAGGCACAGATAGTTGGGACAAGAATTGCCAACTTTCTAAAAGTAAAAACATTGAGGTGATGTATAGAATGATTGGATTATTCTTTTCCACTGGCAATCGCTCGGGCTGCATCCCCATCCATCATTTTTTACCCACCATGCCACCTCAGTTTTGTCCCACCCATATGTAAATCAGTCTTGATCTTGCTCCTCATGGGAACAGTCCAGCCCAAACTGCCTGGGAAGGTCCTGCCTGAACCCGAACACAAGCAACCCAGGACCAGTTTCGCCCTTAGTGTGTGCTCTTCAAACGTGTATAGCATGGTTCCAGTGGCACAGTGAGCCCAGAACCCACATCTGGGCTTACTCAACCCTCTTAGGGCATCTAATGCAAACACAACAAGGTGATGGGTGGAATGCTTCAATTAATCTTATCCACTGGCAATCACCCCGGTCACCTGACAATCCATAATTTTTCACCCACCATGCCACCTCAGTTTGGACCCAGTCATATGCAAATCAGTCTAAACCCTTCTCCAATCAGAACAGTCCAGCCCAAACTGCAAGGGCCACACCCTCCCTCAACCGGACCACAAGCAACCCAGGACCGTTTTTGTCCAGTTAATCTGATTTGCACATGGCCCAAACTGAACACAGCGGGCTTTTTAAAGGGGACAGAGATCCACATGTAGGCAGCTGCATTGAGTGACTGCACCCATCTACAGGGGATATCTGGGGGCTGCCATAGTGCCTCTTTACCCCTCCTCAAAGGAGCACCCTTGAGAGGGCACTGACTGTGCTCTACCACTTTGTGGCATACAGACAGTGCTCTCCTCACAGCTCTTTTACATTTGCACCTGTGTCTATAATGCAATACAGCTGCATAGCCAAAGCGTTTCCACATTTTGATGAATCTATGCTCCAAAGTAAATGAGAGAATGCTCCTTTGTGATTATGTGCACAGTGCGATCTGCATTGCAGAAGGGACCACACAAGCAAATGTAGTGCTTTCTGTATTATCAAAGCACTTTTGCTGTGCAAAAAGAAGGTGCAGACCATTGTTATGGCCCAGGGCAATTTAGATAATATAGCCTCAGGAGTGCCGCTTTTAAAATAACAGCAGGTGGATTGGCACTGGAGGCCAGGGTTACATGATGTCCACTGCATCTCAAATATGGCAATATTTTTTATAACAACAGTTGACATAGTCTATTTTCCTAACTTCCAAAAGGGCCAATGGCACCCCTGCAATGTCCACTGATGACACATGTATGACTTTAGAGGTATTATGGCTGCAGTATGATGCAATATAGTGAGAATTAGGCATTATAAGTCAATCTGACAATGCTAAATAACAATGGTCATGACGGAATTGCCACAAAAGTCATGGCTGAAATGTGTGCCGTGTTGAACCGTTACCCTGCCACAAACAGCCAATTTGAGCAGACTTAGGTGGCATCCAACATTCATGTGAAAGTAAAGAGGTTGAAGGGTGTGGACGTGGAAACTGTCTGATAGGTGGAAGAATGTGTGTTAATGAAGAATCAGGTTTCTGCCAAGACCCGCGTGAAGTAGAAAAGGAGAACATCCTGGGATACACAAGTGTTTGTTGAAAATTGTTGTCAAATTTATATTGTTTCCTATCCCACAATAACGTTTCCCAAAAATGGTAGAGCAGTTATGGGCCTGCATTGCTTAAGTTACTTATGTCACATGTTTCTTTTTTCGAATAGAGATTTGACGAACCATTGAACAATTTTATTAAAGACATTATTAATATTAAAAAAAGCTTTCCCTCTGAAACAAATGTCTATTACAATGGTGGTCAGAATGGAAAGGTATACAGCAATACTTTGTCTGAGTGTGACAGGGCGTGAGTAATCCAGACTTTAGCACCTGGTGAGAAAGTCAATACTGTGCCATTTGAATTGATCCACAAAGGAACCAGATAGTAAGTTTCATCTCCAGTGTTAGGATCTTAGAGGGATCTGCTATATAGGAGATATGTTTTTAAGTGACCTTGTAGACAATTAATTTAAGGACCCAGTGGTGACGTCTGTAAAGCATTTCACAGATTTTTGGTGGGTTTAATTTGGTCATGAAATTCAGAAGCAACAACAGTAAAGGAAAGATATAATAAAAGCGATTTTAGCATGGCTCTGCTTAATTTCTTCTCAGTTTTGAAGTGAAATTGTTACAAATAAACAAGTTCTAGCATTGTATTGCAGAAATATAAGGGACATATTGGTGAATGGGCATAGAGTAAATAAAGAACTGAAAGTTGCTTCTAAGGCTTCTAAGGCTTCTAAGGCAATATTTTTTAAGTTATTGACCACCCAATGTCAAAATATATTCCATTCTATAGAACATAAACTGAAGTCTAGAGTTTGCCAGCCTGTCCATCAAGGTTTAGCCTTCTTCTTGCTTAAGTGCAACTTACACAATATAAATTACTCATGCAAAATGCACATCCAATTCACAACGCCGTGATTACACAGGCAAAGGTGTGTGGAAAGTACACAAAGCAAGTGCAAAAAGAACCCACACAACACACATTTGTAAGTTTCACATGGATGTGTACAAGTGGGTGCTCCTATGGGGGTGCTAGAGATGTGGCCGGGCATATTTAACTCAACTGATTAGAACCACCACAAAGCAGAAAAATTGGACTTGTCCACAAAATATCAGCTTAACAGAATATCTTTGCAAGAATATAATGAAATAAAAAATATCGTCAACAGAAATATCGCAGGAAAGAATATTTTATTTAGTGTTATTTTTAATAGTATTGTTAAAAATATTGTTGTTGAAAATATCATTGATATTTTTTTCATATGTATGTTATATAGTAAGTGTTTTATATGTTTTAATTTTTTTGTAATTAAATGTTTAAGTGGTTTATTGAATTTAGTGGTTATTTAAAAAAACTTAGTTGAATTATTGTTATTTTTTGTTTAAAAAGGTGTAAATGAATAAATAATAATGAACATTTTATGTAAAAATTATAATTGAAATATGATGTATTATTGTGGTGTAATTGTTTTATTTTTAATTGAGTTATTTATTTTTAGTAGTGGGATGTAGGTGTTATAAGCGAGAATGGTACGAAATTCATTACAAATATAGAAAAATGCTAAAACATTAAAAAATAAATACATTTTGAAGTGTTTTAGCGTAATATCAATTTATTTTAATTTTTTTTAAATACAATGTGTTATTTAATATTTTTATTTTGTTACATAAAGTGTTTCATTTAAACGTATTGTTGACAAAAAGAAAAATACATTTATTTCTAATACATTTACGTTTAAATCAAAAACAAATTTCACAACTGAACAATCTTGGCCAAAATATTAATTTTAAAACATTAACATAAAGAAATATATTTAAACAATTAAAAAGTATTTTATAGATATAAATTTAAAGTTTATTTAGTTTTGTGTTGTTAGGTATTGTACATATTTATATATATAATTTATAATTTTGAATCTTAAATGTGATTGTTTTTAATGTGTTTTGCATTTCCAAAATATCAAAATGATTCACATTAAACTATAGTTTTTTTAGATTGTTTTATATATTACAGTTGATATGTAAATAATATTGAAAAAAATATTAATTTTTAAGCATAGATCGGCATATTTTAGCCTCAAATTAATCAAATAAAATGTAGTTTATCTGGTAGTGAAATGTTAAAGTGTTAATATGTACTAATTTTAGTATATATTGGACTGTTTATAGAAAGCGTAATCATTTTATTGTCCAACACATTGCCTAATGTAGATTACATTTTAGTGGGCATAGTAAGTATAATCCCTTTAATGTAAAACACTTGTCTAATGTTGTTTGCATTCTACTTGGAATAGTAATTATAGTACCCAACTCCTTCCCCAATGTAGCATTGACTGGAGTGGGAATAGTAAATCTAACACCTTTAAAGTCCAATACCTTCCCAATATAGGGTACATTTGAGTGGAAAAATTATCATATACACTTTAATCTCCAACACATTCCCCAATGTAACATGGTTCAGAGTGGGAATAGTAAATATAACCCCTTTAATCTCCAACACCTTTCACAATGTAGTTTAGATTGTAGTGGGAATAAAACATCTAACCCCTTGAACGTCCAACACTTTCCCCAAAGTAGTTTAGATTGGAGTAGGAATAGCAAATGTAACTCATTAAATGTCCAACACCTTCCCTAATGTAGTTAAGATTGGAGTTAGAAAAGTGAATGTAACCCCCTTAATGCCCAACATTTTCCCCAATGCAAGTTACATTTCAGTAGGAATACTCAATCTAATCCCTTAGAAGGACTATGGATTAGCTCTGTGGATTTGATTCTTTCTGTTTCAGTTTTGCATTTTTGGTGGGTTTTCATTACATTTCTGTGGATTTGTTTTTTTTGTGGATTTAAGGAAGAGCATGGACATCTGCTGCAAAATTGTAAATTATATTTCTTGTAGTTTTAAGTGGTGGTAAATGTTTGCTTGTTTTTGCAGTTATTTTTTATTGTGATATTTAATTAATCGATTTGCATTTTATTTATTTATTAGTAAATAGTTGTTGCTGTTTACTTATTATTTTGTGGTGAATGTTGGCTTTTATTATGAATTTCTTGTATGCATTTAACTTTATTAATTTTATATTAATTTGCTTTTACTTATCAGTCTTACTAGGTTTTGTTTCAAACAATATGTATTATTTAGACTGATCAGTAAAAATGTATTAAATAATATTTATAAATAAAGATCTTTTGTTTGTTGTGTAAGGTTATTTTTTAGCTTTGTTTGGAGTGTTAGATTTTTCACACTAGTGTTCTTGCCATGGATTCTGGGTAGGGTAGGCTTTTGTTATTAATAAACAGTTGCTTTGTGCTGTAACGTTTCATACATTTCTTTAGTTTGGATATTTTAGGCTTAATTTGGGTAATAGATTGTTATATTCTAGGTTTTTGGTAGCTTTGCTCTTTCTAGGATTTCTGTGAACTGATAGAAGGTAAGCTTCATCCTATTGTGGCTTGGACAGCACTGAGCCATCCTTCTCCTGAATAGTTTGTTTATGGTTTTTGAGTCATGGTGCTTTCATATATGCTCCATCGTGGTTTTTAATGTCTGGGTTGTACCCTATTGCCAAAACGGTGCATTCTGCCAACCCAAGTACCTTCAAAATTATCCTTATGGGATTCAGTTTATGTTTGTGTGTTTTGTAGTAGGGTGATTCTCTGAGAAGGATGTAGGGGTTAGCTACTTCTGTGATTAGTGCATATGGTAGGGATATTAATATTTTTAACTTGTGTCGTAAGTGTCCCAAGTACTCAGTAGTAGGCCTAGAGACTAGGGAGAAACTGCGGTGGCATGGTGTGCAAAATAACAATGGATTGGGATTCAGTCCCGAGTGATCTCCAGTGGCTGAGATTAATTAAGTATTCCATCCATCACTGTTTTGCATACTTATTGTATCACTCTAAGTTGGACGGACACGCCCAGAGGAGGGTCCTGTGCACACTTGTCACTGGAACCAAGCTGCACCCAGCTGATCAGCCCAAAACTAGGGCGAAACTGGTCCTGGTCTGCTTTTGTTCTGGTTCAGGAGGAACTGGCTTGGCAGATCGAGCTGGGCTCCTCCCATTGGAGCAGGGTCAGGACTGATTTGCAAATATCTGGGTCCAAACTAAGGTGGCAACTACCACGCATGCCTTTACTTCACAAGCAGTACAATGCATGAGTCATTAACACGCATGCATTTACAGCGAACATTTTTACCACGCATATGGCTTTACCACGCATTCCTTTACTATGAACATTTTGTTGTAAAGGCATGGTTGGTGAAAACATATGCATAGTAAAAATGTACACAAGCACACACAGTCACTCACAGCTGAACACCCACAACCACGCTGCCATTACTTACCAATGTTGTGCTTCAGCATTACTCATTTCTTCACTTTTCATTGGTCATCGACTCCCCAAGACTCCAATTTCTTATTCTGCCATCCATCGTCTTGCCAGACCTGCCAAGACTGTCCTGGGGCTCCGCCCCCAAACTGAACATGCCTTTGACCCTTCAAAGCAGAGGGTGAGGCTGAGCAGCGTTCTCCTCAGCCTGATGGAGAACACCCGTCCGTGGTATGCCACAAGGGCCAGGGAGAACCGGAGAAACAGGGTGGAGCCAGTGCAAAACAGCATGGAGCCAGCTAAACTGGAGGCCGAGTGGGGCTGGTGCGCTCCATGGAGAGCCAGACGCAGTCCAGCAGGTGAGGCATTCTTCCCTTTCCAGTGGTTGGCCTGCCCGATTCTGTGCCACCAAGCAGGGCCTAGCAGTGCCCGGAATCCTAAAACCCTTCACCTAGCCCTAAGCCCTACATCCTCCCCGCAATGCCCCTGCCCAGCCCTGTACACTAAAACGGCCCATTTTCTAGGCCATGAGCCCTAAAACCACCCCCTGCCACAGGCCCCTGTCCGGCCCTGAACCATGAAACCCTTTGCCGCAGCGTGGATGTCGAGGTCGGGGCAACCCCCTCTGCTACAACGCAGTCAAAACATCCTTACAAAGCGGTCATAAGATCTTTTACAGCAAACATGTCTTGCCTTTACCACACATTTACATTTCATAGTGAAGGCATGTGTGGTAAAGGCATATTTGTAGTAAATAATTTGTGGTAACAGACATGCGGGGTAAAGGCATGTTCGTTGTAAAGGATGCGTGGTAATGATCATGTGTGGTTATGACTGCGTTTTAATGGCTGTTTCCCGTTGCCACTTGTTAGACTTATCGCATTCATCCTCCCATCACCTTTTGTGTGTTTCATGCATCGCCCTAAGTGGCATGGATATGCCCAGAAGTGGGTCCCATGCTCACTGTGTCACTGGAACGGAGCTGTACCCAGTTGATGAGCCCATAACTAGGGCAAAATCGGTCTTGGGTTGCCTATGTTCCAGTTCAGGGAGGACTTGGCTTGGCAGTTCAGGCTGGACTGTTCCCATTGGAGCAGCGTCAAGACTGATTTGCAAATAGCTCAGTCCAAACTAAGGTGGCATGGTGAGCAAAAGAATGATGGGTTGGAGTACTACCTGAGCTATTGCCAGTAGTTACACTTATTGCATGCAGCCTCCCATCACCTTTTGTGTGTTTCATGTACCACCCTAAGTGGCATGGGTATGCCCAGACGTGGGTCCCATGCTCACTGTGTCATTGGAACCAAGCTGGACCCGGCTGATGAGCCCATAACTTAGACAAAAGAGGTCCTGGGTTGCTTGTGTTCCAGTTCAGAGAGGCCCTGGCTTGACAGCTCGGACTGGACTGTTCCCATTGGTGCAGGGTTAAGACTGATTTGCATATAGCTCGGTCCAAACTGAGGTGGAATGGTGAGGAAAAGAGCGATGGGTTGGAGTGCTATCCTGAGCTATTGGCAGTGGTTAGACTTACTGCAAGCAGCCTCCCATCACCTTTTGGGTGCTTCATGGAAGGCTATGTAGCACCATCGAATGAGTTTGCCCCATATACCTGTCATGTGGAGGGTTTCGAAAACATTGTGTTTAGGCGGCGCCACCACCGGGAATGGGTACAACTGCCATAAAGAGAGCTTAATCCATTCATATTCCATGAATTGCCGAGGCAGGAGGCCACACTCAGACACTAAGGTAGTGAAGGTCATTAGCTCCCGGTTCTGAAAGAGGTCACCCACCGTGGAGATGTCCGCCTCATGCCAAGCCCGCAGGTGACTGAGCCGTAACCGACCCATGGCAATCGCGATACATAGCAAATGGATAGCCGAAGAAAGGGTGTGTCCTGCTGTTAGTTTACCCACCCGAGATAAACACACTGTGGCCACTCACAACAAGCCAGTGAGCGGAACTTTAACTTACGTGGAGGGGTAAAGAGCATAATGCAACAGGCCATTCTTGAAGTCTCTATTGATCAGCCCGTCTCATGGAGACAGCTGCCCGCCAGCCATCTGGCTACCCATTGCAGCTGAGCTGCCAAAAAATAGCATTTGAAATCCAGGAGAGCTAGCCCCTCTACCTCCCCCGGTAGTCTTAACGTGGTAAGCGCAAAACAGCAACGACCAGAACCTCATAGCAAAGTTACCAGAGAAGAATCAGGATGTCAAAAAAGGAAAGATGAGTGAAAAGAGGAAGGTAAACGAAATAATAAAGGAGGTGGGATGTACCACCATCTTCGCCAAGGCCACCCTCCCAATAAATGACAGAGGCAGAGATCCCCAAAACACTATCTGGGACAAAGAGCATGAGTAGCTTTCCCCAAGTTACCTTCTAACAGATCCGCCGGTGAGTGATAGATCTGAATTCCAAGGTAGCAGGATGTCATAGCGTCGAATGAAAGGTGATGATTGGGGGTGGGGGGGCAGCGTTAGGCGCAGACAAGACCTGGAGGCCGGAAAAACCTGCAAACTCAGTAATTACCTGAGCGATAGAAGAGACTCTGCAGAGACATCCCGCACATACAACAGTAAATCTTCGGCATGCACCAAGATTGTGTGCATCCAGCCACGGATTAGAATACCTCACGCTGGCGCATACACACTGCCAACGGTTCCATGGCAAGGGTAAACAGCAGAGGTGGCAACGGGCAGCCTTGTCTGGTGCCCCTGCAGACAAACCATGCTGCAGAAATACACTGTCCCGTTTTAACCTGAGCAGTTGGAGAAGCATATAGGATATGAACCCACTGATGCCCTTAGGGCCTATATCACAATGGCGCATCACACAATGCATACAGTCCTAGCAAAGGGAATCAAAAGCTTTTTCCAAGTCTAGAGCAATACATGCTGCAGTAGGGAAGAAAGAGGCTGATTCCCCTTTAATATGCCATAAACAATGATGATTATGCAAGGTGTTTTGACACGGAACAAAGCCCGCCTGGTCCTCATGTATAAGTACAGGCAAATGTGGAAGCAAACGAACTTGGCAAAGATCTTATAATTGGTGTGGAGGATGGAAAGTGGACAATAGGGGCCAAGGTCCATCGAGTCTTTATAAGGTTTCAATAAGGTGGTAATAAGCATGGCATTAAGATACTGGGGGAGAGAATCAGCATTGTAACAGACCTGGAACATAGATTGCAACCTGGGCGCCAGTGCCATAGCAAACCTGAATATAAAATTTATCAGGCAAGCCGCTGGAGCCCGGCACCTTGCTCTGTGGCGAGTTTTCACACAGGAGCCAATCTCCTGGATAGAGATGGGGGCATCCAAGCCTACCCAATTCGTGGGAGAAAGCCGAGCCACGGGAGCCTCAGTGAAAAATACCTGGAGGGAGACAGGAGAAACTGGGAGCGGGGACGCATAGAGCGACTGATAATTATCATGGAAAGCAACATTAATAGAATACTGGGTGTAAGCAACTTCTCCGCACTGAAGACGAATAAGTAGTGGTGTAGGTTCAAGGTAACAGGTCGAGACCAGTTGCACCAGTAGGCTACCGAATTTGTCACCTTCGTTATGTGTTCTCACGACATATACGGCATGATCATTACAGTGAAGAATTTCGAGTTTATCAAAGAGGGAAGCCCGTGCCCCTTTCAGGGTGTCCAGTGTCCCTGTGTCAGCCACCACCATCTGTTCGAACTACCTCCAGGGCTGCCTCTGTCTCACAAACCTCTTGTACCAAAACCCTACACACCCGACCGTAGTATTGATACAAATCCCTCTGGTAACCACCTTAAAAGCGTCCATTTCGACCAACACCAAGAAAGAAAGAAGAAGGAGGAGAAGTAGTTGAGTGGGAATCAGCCACTCAAGCCAATTCCATCAGTAACGAGTTATGGTCAGAGAGCAGCCAGGGGCGAATACTGAAGAGGGGCACAGCCATATGGACAGAAGCCGAACAAACAAAACGGTCAAGGCAAGAGTGTTGTTTATGAACCGGAGAGTGAAATGAAAAATCGCTGTGCATCAGGTATTTAATGCACCAAGTGTCATCCAGGGACTTTTGGGTGAGCCAACTGCAGAAATGAACAGCATTTAACAACACAGGGGATTGAGGCAGCACATCCAAGGAGGCATCTAGGATCGTATTAAAATCTCCTCCAATGATCCAAGGAGCAGCCAGCCAGTCTTCAATGGAAGAGGTAACTAAGGACCAAAATGACAAATGGTCTGAGTGTGGCGCATACACCACCCTGAAATTCAGCAGTTGTCCATTAAGGGCCCCCCTGACCAGTCGGAACCGGCTGTCCATGGCCACAAATTTCCTGTCCAATCTGAAGGGAGTCTCTGCCCTAATTCGGACCGCTACTCCCCAGGAGCAGGCTGAATAGCTGTTATCTGGCACCAGACCCCTCCATTTGGATTGTAATTTATCCACCTCTGAATCCAACAAATGTGTCTCCTTAAAAAGGGCTGCATCCATCCCCAGCGAAGCAAAGCAGCATAAACGTTATACTGTTTATGCACCGAGTTAATTCCCCGAACATTCCAGGTAAGGAATTTATATGTGGTAACCACCATAGTGTGGGGAGAAAAGGAGTAAAGGGGGTCCCTACCAAGCAACAGGCACTCCGTCCAATGTGAGAGGCTCCAGGGCAGAAGAATCAATGGAATGGTGGAAAGGGGAATGAGTAGGATGGCACCATTGAAACCCCAAATGGATGTGAAAAGCATCCATATGACAGTTAAACTTGCACCTACCAAAAACAGCAAGAAACACAAATAAGGAAAGAAAACAAAAGCCCCAACAGGGGCAGTGGGAGGAAAGAGGCACAATAAGCATCATAACTCCCAAGCCGAGCAGTTATTTGAGTAGGTACAGGGACGCAGCAGTGGAGTCAGTGTGCTCCCATCCCCGCAGATGAAAATATGACAGTAGTCATAAGAAGGTCAGGGATCTCAGCCATTGTCAAAAGATCTGGGAGGGGTATAACCCTGAGCATACCTATGAAGTCAATGAGTGCAACAAAGGAAAGGCTGCAATGGCACAGACTTAGTTGGAGCATTGCAGAGCACAAGTCTATGCCAAATCCTCAATAGATTGGTCTGTGAACACCGGGGGGATAGTATCATCAAAACCAGAGATCTCAGATGGCCTGTCATCACCAGAGGCTCCAGAATCAGATGTTAGGATGCAAGGCATCATGGAAAGCCTCTGAATAGAGGCCACAGCTGCAACAGCACTGCGTTGCTCCTTTTGGCATTGCGCAAGAGTAGGTTTCCCCAATTTTGAGCACCAGCGGCACTGTTTGCGGACAGTGTTAGTAATGTGAATCATCCTTGGCGGTGCTGTAGGAGGCAATGGCGAGCGGCTACGAGAGCAGCCTGAGAAAGACTTCACCCAGTCCCAGGCCTCCTCCAGCTGCGAAAAAAAGTGTGAATGTTTACCATCGGAGAGCTGAAGTTTTGTGAGGAAAAGGAGAGCATACTTGAGGCCCATTTCACGCTGCCGCCGCTTGACCTGAAGAAAGGAAGCCCTCTGGCACTGGACCGCAAGCGTGAAATCCCGGAAAAATATTACCTTAGCATTTTGAACCGGACAGTACCTTTATCTCTAGCTGCAGTCAACACAGCAACCCGGTATCGATTGTTCAAAAGTCTCCCCAGCATAGGCCTAGGGGGCGCCCCAGGATGGGGACGTCAGGCAGGCACTCTGTGCGTACGTTCGATCACAAAATAAGGCGAAAGCGTAGTGGGACCCACTTCCTGCTTAATCCATTGTTCCAGGAACTGCAGGAGGTCCACTCCCTCTGCAGACTCTGGGAGGCCAATAAGACGAATGTTGTTGTGGCATGAGTAGCCCTCTGCATCATCCAGCTTCCATTCAGCATTCACAGTCTCTCTGCAATGTCCCGAGTCTGCTCAGTAACAGCCCGGGCAGTCGGCTGAAGCTCACCCAGTGCCTGCATATTTGCGGTAACCTTTTGAGACAGATTGTGTTGCTTTTCTCAAAGGTTTGCCAGGTCGTTGGTAAACAAATCGAACTTAGCTTCAAACGACACACAGGACTCAGCAATGGCAATCAAAATGTTGTCCAGTTTATCAGGAGCAGGCAGCGACACAGCCGAATTTATCCTCGGCGGGGTTAGAAGCCATCTGAGTAGGAGATGGAAATGCAGGTCCCCAGTCTGGGTTCTCCGGAAGAGGGCCAGTTGAAGTCTATGCGGCCCCCTTTGCCCCCCAATAGGCCTCCCAGGGCCCTGTGTCTGTACGGTGCACCACATGAGGGAGGGTAAGGGTTCACAAAGAGCCAATGTGGCCAAAGGCCTCAGACACCTGGCACACCTACAGCCAGCACATCGCGGGTTTCAACAGTAGTCAGGTTGAGGGCTACACCCACAGAAGATTGAGAACTGGGGTTGTGTGAAATGCGTCAATCCCAGATGAAGGTCCAGCCTGAGTGTGACCCCAAATCCAGAGCGGGACGTGCCGGGGTCAAGCAATACATGGTGGGCAGTACTCACGACCCGCCGCAGTGATGGGCCAAAGTCTCCAGTCAGCCCAAAGTGTCCTTGGCACACAGCACATCCAAAGTCAAAATTTGCGGGCTCGCCAAGCAGTAGGGCACACAGTTGCCCCATAGGGGGTACATTCACAGGCCGATGCAGTCTCCGGGGCTGTCCTGGCCTACTCTCTCAGTGCCTACAATTACGTAGTCACAGGGCCATGTAGGCCGCGAGGGCTGCACCAGCCACCTAAAGATAGAGCCAGCCGCACCCTATGTAGAACCTGTGGCCAGATCCCAGTTACTGGCCACAGGGAACGCAGATGAGCCCACTCATCCCGCAGGCCCGTTCCTCCAGCCACTGAGGGACAGATAACAGCCAGGCCGATAGAAGCAGCAGCCACCACGGGCCGGACCAGGCCTAAGCAAGGATGCTACACAACCGATCCTCCGTGATTTCAGGTGCTGCCCCCAGTGTTCAGAGGGGCCAGGCGCAGCGACGCAGCCATCTGCCTTAGAAGGATGACCCCGGCTAATGTATCGGGATCGTCGCTGGGCTGGGGAGCTTCACTACACGCCTGCTATGTTTAGCAAGCAGGCTATGTCCTGACGCATTCTTATGGCCAAGCACAGAAAACAACTTGGACTTACATCTGGCAGGGTTGGGAAAATGTTGTTTTGAATCCATGCTCACTTTTAATGCCTCAAACTATAAAGTTCTAGCAGTAGACCCAAAACAAAACATGAGAAAGAGGTTCTGCCTGATTGGAAGGTCCTTGTTCCAAGTCAGAAACTTCCATTATTTATGCCTCCAGTTTGTTTCATCCAATAAATTGGCTGAAAGGATCAAAAAGTGTCATATTTTAACTACAACTTTAGCTCGATTGCAGTCTTTTAACCATAAGTTTGGTGATTGTGTTTTGCCAGCGACTTCAGCAATGTACAGCGCACAGTGCATTAGCGATACACTATTTATAGAATTATGGGGTGAAATTGAAGTAAATACTTTGTCTATCATAGAAAGTATGTTTTTAAGAAAAAATCTTCATTAATTCTCCCACAATCCATTATGCACAAGAGATGGGTATGTTGCCAACATAAGGGACACAGAATTGACTTAGGGGCATATTATCAAGAACTACGTTAAAATTATCGCCTTTAGCGGCAGGAAACTGCCGCTAAAGCGGCGATAATGGGCTTGATAATATGGCCTTGTGAATTCCAATAGAAGCCCATGTTCTGGTGTGAACATGGGCTTCTATTGGAATTCACAAGGCGATATTATCAGGCCCATTATCGCCGCTTTAGCGGCAGTTTCCTGCCGCTAAAGGGGCGATAATTTTAATGCCGTTCTTGATAATATGCCCCAGAGTCTTTAAACTGGGAATCTCTATTATATCTAGAGACAACACCGACCTTACCCACAAAAAAAGCCGGGGCTGGGCATCTTACTTGGAGCGTATGTACTGCCCCACGTGCTCCATTTATGCTAAACTCAAACTGGGTTACTACCAATCAGCAACATGACCAGGAAATTTTACAATTGTTGTGCGCCAGTTTGGAACCTGTTTGTCAGTACAACAGGATTCAATCTATCTTTACTTTTTTACCATTCTGTCCTATTTAAGATAAACCTGGGAGAAAATGTATTTTTCCCTTTTTATGGGTCCTAATGTATGAAAGGCATGAGATGCCTATACTCTGGGATACTATACCGAATCATCTACATGCTCTTATGCTGCCCCTAAATTCATTCTTATACTCTGCCTGGCAGATCAGAAGGAAAACGGAGACTTTGTAAACATGTGCGAACACCATTTGGGCCAATATCTTATTACACAGGCATTACGTATTATTACATGATTGTAGTGTATGCAGGCGTTTAATTGCTCCTAATTATGCAAACAGAGGGTCCCTGAGTGTCCAAATGGAGGGAGAGCAAGGCAGGGAACATCAACACAGAATCAGAACAGAACCTCTCCCTATTACAAATTCAAATAATTGGTATACATCCTACAATGAAAACACTGTCATTGTCCCAAATTTAAGAAAGAATTCTTCTTCCGTTTATATCAAAACATTTTCTTTATTTTGTATGATTTTCATGTAATTCAATTATATAAAATTCTTTATCTGAACAGAACAGAAATGAACATAGCCCCACAGAAGTAAAAAGCACATTAACCATATCATACGCACCAACACCAATCATACACATACACTCATATCAAAGACACAACTACAGAGTCAACAATACATAATAGTACATAGAATTACAAATAGTGTGAACAAAAACAATACAGAAACATGGGTTCCTAAAACATATCAAGACAACAGACAGAAAAAGCGCCGATGCGCGTTTCGGAGTGGAATTAAACCAACAATTCCTTCGTCAGGGCGCAAGGGTATGAGTAACTTGGTGGTATTTAACCATCCGGTAATCCTTGGCACCTAGGTACAATGCATAATGTGGGGCTCCTTATCACAATGTGATGTAGTATAAATATAAAATTAAACATGAAAAGTGAGATGATGAGAAAAACAATCCTAAATGACCTATGATTCAAACGTCCATCTTCTGAATCAGGAGTACAGAAGAGGGAATCCTGGTGTAGCTCAACAGCAGAAATCCCTGGGATTGCACATAAGATTTCAGCAAAAAAAGAGAATGACGTGGACTTCACACGGGCTGATGAAACATAAATGGCAATTCAAGTATGTAGATATCGGTAGTGCTAAACCAGTAGGATGACTTCGGCAGAGACCTTCCCCGTCCGGCTCACTCGGATACGACGTCAGCATAGATCGAACATCGCTCGGCTCATTTGTTGAACGGAGAATCGGTCATGAATGTCTTTGGGGATTCGAACTAAGGCCAGCCATCCTACTGGTTTAGCACTACCGATATCTACATACTTGAATTGCCATTCATGTTTCATCAGCCCGTGTGAAGTGTATGATTGGTGTTGGTGTGTATGATATGGTTAATGTGCTTTTTACTTCTGTGGGGCTATGTTCATTTCTGTTCTGTTCAGATAAAGAATTTTATGGAGATACAACCATCAGGCACTTATCATGGTAGCCTTTAAAATTTAAATACTTGTGCGTCGACAGCAGGAATTTGAAATATCTCAGATCAAGGGCTCTTCATTGCCTCTGTGTTCCTGCGTCTTCTTCACATCACCATTTGCCCTGAAGAAGTTCATTTTATGTATGAACGAAACGCGTTGGCTGGAATTTGCACATTTTGATATTGAAAATAAAGGATTAATAAACCACTATACAAAATGAACATTTGGATTTATTGAAGAAAACTCTTTGGTAGTGCACCGCTCCACTATTTTCAAAGAATTTTATATAATTGAATTACATGAAAATCATACAAAATAAAGAAAATGTTTTGATATAAACGGAAGAAGAATTCTTTCTTAAATTTGGGACAATTTTGTGTTTAATTGCTCCTATTCTAAGGTCTTAATGTTTTACAGTATTAAAAAATGTCGCAATGTTTAGTGGTTTTATTGGTTATTTTATCAGAATAAACCAGTAAATTGGATATTTATATTTATGATGTAGTTTCTTTTGAGTAAATGATGTTTATAAACCGTTAACAAAATAATTAACAAAGGGACAGTTCGTGCTTTTGCTCCGTGGTCTGCGTCAAAGATAATAAACAAACTGTAAACAAATCTTAATTCAAAGCGGCGCACCTGCGCCCCAGTTACAATTTTCCACACTTAAATTTTACGCTACGCAGTTGGAAATAAAACTGCTGCCAGTCAGTGCTGGCCCGGGAAGGGGAGATTACATTTACTGGAGTACTGCCTGGCACGCTCAAAAGATTATGGATTCAGAATTAGAAAGCTCACTTTATTCTACTCGTTGGTTTTCTAAATTTCATTTTAGTTCAACTGCAGGATGCAAACGAAAGATCATCATCAAATGCTCTTATACCTAACTTGTTTGTTTCTTGTGATTTGTGTGGAGAACCAAAGGCTGATTCCTTATATTAATTTGGAATTGAGGCGCTGAGGAGAAGCGTTTGTATGCGGCAACAACATGGGTCAACCACAGTTCCTTTCAAACCTTTAATGGGAATCACTTATAATGCTTCAGCTGAACAATGAAAGGACGTCAATGAAGCAATTTACTGTTTTTTAACCAAAAGATTTAGGCTGGAGTTATAGCTCAGCATAAAAACCTCGGGGCATATTAGCAAGGGCCTTATCGCCGCTTTAGCGGCACTTTTTGCCGCTAAAGCGGCAATTTTTTTATCGCCCTATCAGCAAGCTGTCGCTAACAGGCGTTAGCGACAGCTTTCTGGCGATAGCGGCCCGTTTTCCCATCGCCTTGCATGCCAGCGATAATTATCGCTAATGACATGCAAGGTAGGCGTTCCCAACTAAAAGCGACTGAAAACAGTCGCTAACACAACTACTCCCTATTAGCAACGCAGGCGAAGCGATAAAAAAATTCACGCTAAGTGCGAATATCGCTAGAATTTAACACCTGCTAAAAACATGACTTACCTGTTTGTAGAATAGGAGGTGGATTGTTAGCCTAAGTCCACCATGGCGTTAATGCGTGAATATCGCTGGTTTTCCAGCGATATTCACGCATTTCGCCGCTATCGCTGGATATTTTATCGCATTGGAGATAAACCTTGCTAATAGCATGTTATCTCCGCGATAATATCCAGCGATAGGCGGCGTTAAGAAAATGCGCGCTAAGCGCGGTTAGCGATAATTTTCGCCTGTTGTTGCTAATATGCCCCCTCGTTCTGAGGAAAGCGGAGACATGAAAGTCAGTATAAATGGTTCGAATTCCGAGTCTGAATTTCAGACTCATATGCATTTTTTCCATGGTATTTTTCACCGGGTTTGATCATTTATGCATGCAAAAGGTCCAGGTTACCGGATTTCAGGCAGAACGAGGAAAAACGTGCATGGTAAAAGCGTTCCAATATGTTTGTTATCCCTTATTACGCATGGGCGTAGCTACAATTGGTGCAGCAGGTGCAGTGGCACCAGGGGCCTTAGGGGCCCATTGAGCCCTGATACAGGGCCGGCTTTAGCGCTGGTGGCGCCTGGCGCACCAATCTTTTTTGGCTCCCCCACCCATATGACCTCCTCCTTGGAATCCCTCACTGCCACCTGGGCAAAAGTGCCCTTCATCTCTCCATTTCCCATCTCTCAAATACATTTTATTTGTTTTAAAACGCTGGTAAAGGCTGGCTTTACTATTTCACTCAGCTATCCACATAACACATCTGTTCTCTGCAGCAGGCATATTAACCCTCTGCGCTACTTTATGGCGAATCGAAAATACCACTAGATAAAACTCCAATCTCTCTCTAGCAGGAACATTAATCACAAGAGTTATCATGACATTTCTTTGCTGCCTGAAAGCTATATGCACAAGGAACTCTGCAGCAGGTGCTTTTAAATGGGACCTTATTCTAAACACAGCGCCCCACTTGAGGTTAGTGCCCCCTTCCTGGTCAGCGTCCAGTGCAGCGCACCAGTTGCACCACACAGCGCCCCCCTTGAGGTTAGTGCCCTCCTCCAGGTCAGCGTCCAGTGCAGTGCTTAATTTGTAAAATATTCAGTGCCAGGGCTCTGATCGGGAGGCCACTGCAGCTTGTACCACACATCGCCCTTGTCATCGCTGCCAAAACAACTACTAACCATCTCTCTCGCATATAAATGCAACAGTTCAGATTATTCCAGGTCCCCAAAGCTAAAGGAATGGCTGGGGAGGCAGGTATTAGCACTATTTTAATGTATATTGTATTCCTAAACAACCATTGTTCTGCTCATCTCTAAATTAGATGAGCAGCGCCACCATGTGGTAGACTGTCAACACCACTTAGGTGCCGGTGCTCGGCACCGGAAACCAATTAAGTGCAGGCGCTGAGCACCGGAAAGCACCGGCTCAAATTAAGCATTGGTCCAGTGCAGCGTACCAGTTGCACCACACAGCGCCCCCCCTTGAGGTTAGTGCCCCCCTCCAGGTCAGCATCCAGTGCAGCGCACCAGTTGCACCGTCCTAAAGCAGGCCCTGCCCTGATATTTGCTGTATTTTACTAACCACACAGCAGTTAAAGGGGAAATTTTTTCTTGCTTGCACCGAGGACATGGCATTCTTTCTAAGCTACTGCCATTACAACCCCATGGAAATCGGAAGAGGGAGCTAATATCACTCCGGGGCAAAACCACAAAATGCAGTATGGGTATTTTGCAAGTATTCCCAAGGGTCTGAGACTGAGGCCTTTAAACTTGAGTCTGGTACGCTAGAGTAATACACAGAAGAGGTAGCACATGTGAAACAGTAGAAAATGCTTGTGAGCCACACATTGGTAATTCTGCAGTGCAGCTGCATATATTAATCCTGACCTGGATGTGAAAATCTAGTGGTAAATCAGGGCTCCTGAAATCACATGCACAATGACTGCGAACACTGCAATGCATGTAAAAAAGACTAGAAGTGTAAGAGGTTTGCTTTCTCTGACAAAAGTTTGCAATGGCAATGGTGATTGGTCTTTTTATGGAGGGTTAGAATATTCTGCTCTCCTTTGCCTTCGTGTTTCCACACACTTACCAATGTGCAAACGTTTTTCACACGTTCGTTAGCAGTGTGTTTTCTGCTCAAACCTGAAGTGCACTGATTTTTTTGACAAGCGTTTGGTCCTCCTTTTAGCTAAGGCTTGTTTGCTTATCCACAACTACCTATAGAGTCAAGGAACCTTTGGAGGTCAGCTATCCATCACAGACCGAGTATCTAGTGCCTCAGATTAGCAAGGAACACCAGATAACTCACTGGTAGATAAATTATTGTATTTGATTAATTAAAACCATTACAAAATTACACTTTAAAATTCATGCTTTTTAGGGAAAGAGGGGAAGAAGAGAGGTGTTGAGAAGGAGAAAGGGAGTAAATTAAAAAGTAAGTTGTCTAAAAACTGTAAAAGTCTCATAATTTTGCAATGGCTTGCTCATTCTTCCCATTGTTATTGATTCTTCTGCAGTGCAGGAGCCTGTTCCAAGGAACTTCCTGCGGCTGGGCGTAGAATTTTTGGTTCTAGGAGTTGCAGCTCATTGTCATGGTAATAACAGCTGTTTAGGCAGTAGAGAGGTGTGCAACTCTTCCCAGCTTAGCTTCTATTACTGTCAAGAATTTCACTAGTTTCCCGTTTAGCTGCGGGTCCTTGGAGTTGAAGCATACGATCACAGCCTGTCTCCGGGTACAGATCCCTTGAAGATTAAATTGCGGTTTGAGTAGGCATACCCTTTCGTCCTTTGAGTCGGGGCAGGAGCAGATTAAATGTGCATTATCCTCGATACCATTCCTGCATAGCCGACAAGTGTTAGCAAATTGCCCCCTTAGCCATGGTGAACGGTGTGGAATTGCTGGCAGCAATCCTAACCTATATTTTAAGAATTTTTCTTTTGTCTTCCTAGAGTACCCCAGGCTGAAGTATGCCTGTGTACCTAGTGATTTGTTACCATTCATTGTCATCCACGCATGGTTTCTTCGGGCTAAGGCGGCCTTGTCTTCGACGAGAGAGAGTTTCTTTATTGCCTTTGTGACTACTTGCTTGAAGGCTGTATGGGTGGTTTGCATTTCCCAAAGGTCAGTTAAACCGGTGGTCGTCAGGGAGTCCTTTAAGTATTGTCTGGCCGGCGAAGCTGATGTGTACCAAAGTTCTTGCCAAAGCTGGTGGTTCAATGTATTTGGGGGTGAGCTCCTAATTTTGTGCCAGTAGATTATATAAGAGCCTTGCCTTGCCAAAAGTTGTTTGGTTAGGCTGAACTCTAACCGGATCTGGGATGGTGAGGTATAAGTTGAAATGTTAAACAAGACTATGTAGGCCCTGGCCATTGTGGTATCCAAAGTTTTTGAGTCACTACCCCTCAGGGCTTCGCTGCCGTAAGTAATAGTAGGTAAAATTGTGGCTTGTGCTACCCGGAGGAGGGGAGAAAAGATAGGGCCTGTTAGTTTTGTTTTTAACTGCCTTAATGTTGTTGCTATTGCCAGCCCCTTCCTTCCGATTGTCTCGAGTTGACTGACAAATTGACCACCTTCGTCGATAATTACCCCTAGGTATTTGTAAGCCGGGGTGTTCTCGATTGGCGTTTTTTGCAGGTACCAAGTGTGGGGCCGTCGTTTGCCGTTTTTAACTGTCAGGGTTTTTGTTTTTTCAAGGTTCACTTCTAGGTGGTTTTCTGCTGCATACTCTTGCGTTTTGTCGAGTAGGCGTTGCATCCCCACCTGGTATGGCTTGCCAGGACCACATCGTTAGCATATAAGATGCAGGAGATGGCTTTCCGCTGAGTCGGGGGCCATGGGCATTGCAGGTGCTTAAAATTGATGTCATGTCTGCCATGTACAGGTTGAACAGGGTTGGCTCTAGCACACAACCCTGTTTGAGCCCCTTGGTAGTTGGCATGCATCTCGAAAGATGTGTGCCATTGCCTAGTTTGACCTGTACCCATGTGTCAGTGTGGAGGTGTATTAGAAGGTTCAACAGTGCTGACGGAATGCCCCAATTCGCCAGTTTCCTCCACAGTCTTGCTCTGCTGACATTGTCAAAGACTGCCTTAAAATCGATGAAACAGAAATGAGTCTGCCTGTTTTGTTGATTTTACCTTGTCGATGAGCAGTGACATAGTTAATATGTTAGTTGAGGTACCTGTGTCTTTGCAAAACTTTGATATGGGGGGATTATTTTCTTCTCCTTAGCCCAGTCCTGTATCTCTATCAGTAGAGTACCGGCAAAGTATTTTGCCTCAATGTCTAGTAGTGCCATCAACCGATAGTTGCTTGGAGAGGTTTTGTCGCCTGACTTATAAATCGGGGAAATTATAGAACCCTTCCAGGAGGCTGGTAGATGCCCGAACTGTCTGACGCTTTGAAAGAGGGAGACCAGGATGCCTGACCAGAACTCTGGATCTTGCTCAAAAAGGGCTGGTGGGATTTATGGCCCGGGCCTCTTCCATCCTTCCTTTCGAGATTTGCTTCTTAATAGTTGTTGCGCAGATTCGATTATCTGCTTCCTCCAGGTTCCATTCGATTTGAGTGAGGCGTGTCGGTTGGAAGTCTGAGTTAGATCTTGATCCAGGCAATTGCTGGTTGAAGTGGGATTCCAAAAAGGTTATCCAGGTCTCCTCTGTAATGTGTGATAACCCTCCATGGGCCGGGTGAAGTGCTTTGTTGATGTTGGCCCCAAAGCGTGAGCTGTTGTTTGCTTTGGAGTCATGGTAAAGTTTTGCCCAAAACGCATTTTCATTGAACCTGTTGGTGTCCCATTTAAGATTTTTGATTCTGCCTTTCTGTTGACGTAATAATAGATTTAGTTTCTGGTCTCCAGGGTGGCGCCTCAGTGATCTGAGTAATTGATTTGTGGATTTTTTTAACAGTTTCAATTCGGTCCGCTGTGCACTAGGGGCCCTCCCATCATCCCTAGACTCATTAGATGGCGTGTATCTGACAATAGATGAAAAGGAACTGGATGGTCGGTGGGATCGGTTTGATGCTTTAATATTATCTTTGCGCCCTGGAGAACCTCCCTGGAATTTACGAGTGACGACTTGATTCGTTTTAAGTTTATTGTGTGGCATGCTTGCCTGCCAACTGTGTTGAGTATAAAATTATGTGGAATTATTTGGAGTGAAACTTCCTGGGGTCGATGGTCGCTATCCCCTTTATCACCTAGGCAGAATCCTGTTACATGATGGAAGAGCGGGAGGGAGACAAGGGTATAGTCTAAAGTAGAATTTGCAGTTTCCGAGTAATATGAGGCAGCCGGTGGGAAGTCTTCCTGAAATCTTCCATTCAGTGCCCTTAGATTTATGAGCTCCAAATCTTCCAATAATTTCCTGCCCGTCTTGGTTGCTCTGACATGTTTGCTTCTAGTTTGGGCTGGTATGTTCCAGTAGAACGATTGAGCTTGTACATCCTTGTTTTCTGATGAGCCCAGGATTTGTTGGTTTAAAGGTCCCTGGAGAGGATAAGGTTGGAGGTGTTCTGCGAGCTTATGATTGAAAGGAGATGGTCCACTAGGTGCCTTGATTCCTGATTTTTCTGTTTTGGATTTATGTATGTGTTGACTATTAACACCTCCTCCTTGAAACCTTTGAGGTTTAGGACTAGCTTGATAGCGTTTACTGATGGTAAGGGAAGTGGAATTTCCCTTACGGTAGCAATTTTTGATTATGAGATGCAAGTTGCTAGACTGAGAGATGTTCATATTGCGATTTCCTGAGAGCTGGAGTGTGGAAGCAGATTAACCCTTGTAGTTGGAATGGGCCTGTCGTCCATGTTTCCTGCAATAGGACAATGTCGAAGGATTTGAGGTATATTATAAACTCAGGATCGGCTGCCTTGCTGTTTAGTCCATTGATATTCCATGAGCATAATCTCAGAGTTGTTTTGCCCTGGTGCAGCCAGCTTTTGTATTGGGTGGTTTGTCATTGTGTAATCCTGTTTATGTTAACAGTTCTAAGGATCTGCTAGGTCTCCGGGTACATGGAAAGGAGCTGTTTTTGGCCATTTCGAACACTGTGTGCCTGCTCCCTTTTGGGGAGACCAACCTAGTGCTCCCCTGAGCACAGAGTATGTATTTTCTCTGATGTTCGTGGTTTCCTGCTGCTTAGTAGAAAGTAGTGTGAGAGGGTATCTGGTCTTAAGGTATGGTGAGATACGTATGCCCCATGCTTTAAAGATTTCCCATTCATTCAATACTTCGTTTGCTATTTGGATTTATCTCCAGGTGACCTTGGTGGATTCCCTGCCTGGTGCAACATCAGCCCTTGTAAATTCTATGGAAAGGAGATCAGTTGTGTTGATGTCTCTTAAGGTTGGTATGGTAGCCAATAATTGGAGGATATTCCCTCTGTTCAGAGTGTCACAATTCCCTTTCGATTTCAACTCTGGAGTGAAGAGTAAAGTGCTGGATTGTGTTGGCTCCCAGGCAGAGGTTGCTTTGTGGGGCTGCTCCCCTTTATCTGTCTGACCGGAGGGCCAGAGATACTGCTGGATATTCCTGTGATAACATTCGGGCCCTAACCTTTCTGGGCGGCAGTAACCAGGGGAGCCTTCTGTACCCGGTTCTGTAGTCATTGGGTCTTTTTGATGTTGCGTGAGGCAAGGGACGAGTTGGATTCTGTCTTTATAATTGTGCCGATTGACATTCCCTGTGCGGTTGCAGAGAGTGGATTTGCCCCAGTGTTTTCCCTTTTAGCTTTCCTTGGTGTTAGTGAGTGCAGGGGGGTTAGGTACTAAGGTCTCGGCTGTCGTTGTGGTTGTGCTGGTGTGGATTGTCTGTGCTTGTGGTGGAGCTGTTTTGGATCTTGCCTTGTCCTGTGTGTGATCCCCATGGACCTTTGGGTATTGATTTTGAGTTCTCGCCTGTCTGCATTCCTGTATTACAGGTAGCTCACTTACGTTTGACGTAGGTGGATCAGGTCGGTGGCGGCTATGCCTCTGAGGCTGTGTCGAGTCTGTATTTTTATTAGCCGGTATGTAAGTTAAGCCCCCCGGTACATCCGTAGCGGCCCTGCTGGGTGTTAATTGTAATTGGTCGGCCGACCGAGTTGTGGGTCCAGGGATGTCAGTTGACTGGTTGGTTATTTCAAGTTGAGTTGTCGCCTGAACCTGTTGTTTAATGTCAAAGAGGGGGTATACTGCTGCATGACTGAGGTTGGCCATTTTTTTGTGGCCTTTCCTCTGAAGTTGGCATCTTTGTTTGGCGTTTTGAACTGTGATTGTTTCGCTTTGTGTTGTCGCGGTATCGTGGTCTCCCCCTGAATGACTCCCAGTTGTTGAAAGGGTTAGGCTTTTTGTAACGGCTTGCTTTGCAGTTGGCTTCTTTGATATTTCTTTTTCTAGTGTGGCAGTATTTTTATTGTCCTTTGGTTCTTTATGTAAGCCCTCAAGCAGGGTGGACAAGATTGAGGGTAGTGAGGATAGCTTATCAACAATGGGTCAACAACTACATGACAATTTGGCCTCATGTTGGGCTCGGCTGATAAATGAATTTAAGTTCCCCAGTTTTTCTTCAATCCCTCCTACAAAGAGAGCTAAGGTGTACAGTAGTGTCAATTGCAGGTCCATTTTGTCGGACTGATATTGGAGGGCGTCAACTGTTCTTTGCATGGTGTTTACTAAGGTATCCCAAGACTGCTATCAAATACCAAAACATACACACCTACATCAAACCCCACCTTCTCAATCTAGAGACTGAATAATGTTGCTTTGAACCAAGTCCACAAACATTTAAGGAGATCATTTACAAGAGGCCTGCACTGCTGGAGCGTCACTTTTATTGACGCTCCAGTGGCGCAGGCCTCTCAATCATATCTATGAGGCAATGCAAAGCCTCCCTGCGTGGCTTTGCATGGCCTCATAGATATGGAGTAAAGGAAGGCAGCGCAAATCTCTGCGTTGCCTTGCTCTGCGTGAAGGAGGTGTTCCATGGGTATTGCGGTGAGTGTTCCCAAGCAACACCCATGGATTCTGACGCTGCCCCAGATTTACAAAATCAAGTAAACCTGGAGCAGCACCAAAACCTTATGCCTCCCCAAAGTAGGCGTAACAAGGAGAAACGTTTTCATTTCTCCTTGTTTTTTCCTCTTCCATGTGTGCTGCATTCTGCAGCACACATAGAACTCCCGGAATCCCCAACATCTCCTGCAGCCTCTGCACGGAGACCTCCCTAGCCCAGTAGCGGCTCGTGGAGGGAGTGCTGCGGGGCGGGGGAGGAGCAGGGTGGGGGGTAGTAAACTACGGCATACGGCTGAACAGAGGTAAGTAAACAAATAAATAAAACGAATTTCGTTGCACGAGCTGCATCTCATTTGGCAATGCAGTGCGCGCAATGAAATTAATTTTATTTATTTATTTGTTTACTTACCTCTGTTCGGCCGTATGCCGTAGTTTACTACCCCCCACCCTGCTCCCCTCCCGCCCCACCCCACCGCCCCGCGGCACTCCCTCCACGAGCTGCTACTGGCCTAGCCGCAAGTGGCCCAGTAAGGTGAAATCCGACCTCAAAAGGCGCCCCTGCATCTGGCCGCCCTGTGCCCTGGAGAAGAGGACCTGAGGTGCACCTACGTCCCCGAGCCTCCAACTTACCTGTCCTGCTGTTGGTTCCTCCCGGAAGACTTCCTGGACAGAGCCTGCAGCCAAAATCCAAAACCAGCAACCTCTATAAGATTGCATTGGGCTTTTGACCCCTCCTAAGCACCCTGCACTCGGCCGCCCCTGTGCCGCTGGTGGTGTGGACTTGGTGCTGACCTGGGGCCCCCTTTGCCCTGACCTTAACCCTAGGAGCTTGTCTCCCAAGACCGAGTGACATGCCCGTGAGCAGCCCCCAACCGAGGTGCCTCCTAGCCCCATTGGCTAACATTGGGCCCCTGCACTCTGCACCCGGCGGCCCCAGTGCCGCTGGTGGTGCAAGTTGCGTGCTTAACTGGACCTTGGGGAACCTTGGTCCTAAACCCCCAAGAACCATACTTGCAGGTTGCTTACTTACCTGTAAACCGTTAACACTCTTTTTCCCATAGGAACCAATGTTACAAGTTTTTGTTCCTAAAAATGTCATGCTGACCTGTGTGTTGTTTGAAAGAAAAGTAACTGTGCTTTAAACCAAAAAGCGTCTTACTTACCTTTGTATTGAAGGATCCACGGTGAGATATCTAGGCATCTCACCAAAAGTTGTCGATATAATCCAATACTATTCTAAAAGTATTCTAAAGTAATTTCTATGTATTTCAAACTGTTTTAAACGCCAATACAAACCTGTAACGGTTGCAATTTCATCCACAACTGCATTTCCTTGTAAAGTTTTCCATTTGAAAGTATATTTTATTTACCTGTGCCAAGTCCTGCTTGGATCTATAAATAAAACATAAGTATACCTTTGTTATACTTACCTAATTGGTCTGGATGCTGTCTCTGAGTGTGTGTAATTAGTCCTTGATTGAGTGAATACAATAAATGCTTAACATAACCTCCTGATAAGCCTAACTGCTCGACCACACTACCACAAAGAGAACTGTTAGTGATTACCTAATTTAGCCTCTGCTATACCTCTGGGAATCCCCTGGACTCTGTGCACACTATACCTTACTTTGGTATAGTATATACAGAGCCAGCTTCCTACAATGCCACCTACATCAGAATCAATATTTGAAATATGCACAACTTTGCCATGCCTGGATGGTAGAGGAGCTAGATGTGACCAACATACCTGAGTGTACTCCCCTTGAGGCTAGACTGCTTATGGAGGAGCTTGAGACCAAGGCTGTCTCTTATACTTATAAAGCCCTCGATAATAATATTTCTGATACTTTCAGTGCACTGCGACAGAGGTGGGCGACTGACGTCGGGGAGAACGACAACAGTGACTGGTTAGCAGCCTTGATGCCCCCCCCCCGGTGAGTAGCAATAAAGTCACGGCTAGGTCTCATACAGTTTAAGGTGCTTCACTGGATCTACTACGACCATGCCAGGCTGCATAGGATAGGGAGGGCGGCCTCCCTGGAGTGATTGAAATGCATGGGGGTGACTTTTGGCACACATTGTGGAGTTGTCCCATGATTCAGGCTTATGGACTGAGGTTAACCACGAACTCCAGGCCATCTTGGAGGTAGATGTCCCACTTGACCCCACATATATCCTTCTGGGTATTCCAATGGAGATGGATGTCCTGTGGGCTCAACTCTTGTTCTGTTATTTGGGTTTAATGTGGCAAAGAGAGATGTGTCCAAGTACTAAGGAGGGCGGGAGAAGGTCCCCTTGCTGCATGAATGGAAGGCCGGCAGATATGTACATGGCTGCGGAACAAGTCACATATAAGAGCAGGGGCTATATTCATAAATTTAGCTAAGTGTGGGGTACCTGGATATGCTTTTATGACCTTGAGCCCAAAATTGACATGAATTACACTGTTGATCAGAGGGTGACGGATGTTATATTCACAGTATCTGGGTAGGCATGCTCCTAAAGTTGGTTGCCCTGTGATGTTTTGTTTGCTCTGTTGTTGGAGATCCTATGTCGTGGTCAGCTGGCTATCCCTTGGAGGCTTTCCTTCCATATTCTACTGATTTATTGTATCTGATGTCACGGACCCGGCCTTCTAGCTTGGGCTGAACTGTTCTCATTGGAGCAGGGTCAAGATTGATTTGTATATGGTGGGCTCCAAACTGAGGTGGCACAGTGTGCAAAATAACGATGGACTGGGATGCAGCCTGAGTAATTACCAGTGCCTGAGATTAATTCAAGCATTCCACCCATCACTTTTTTATATACTTTAGAATCTGGCACGTACGCAGATCTTGTGCTTCCCTAATATTAAATATTGACATCAACTCATTTTTCTAAAGGTAATACATTTATTATTTATGAAGTTCTTTTTTTTAACCCTCCTATCAGACATAGGTAGCAAATTCTGGGAAATCAAGCCCTTCCTTAGGTCACAACCCAAAGGTGATCATCCCTGAGGTCCATGGGAAAGCAAATAAACCTTTTCAGAACATCGTCCTTGAGGGAATTATATATATATTCACTCTTCAAATATTTGTGGGTTAATCAGTTAGCCAATTCCTCTACACCGCTACCCCAAAGAAATAAACAAAGAAAAACATTAGCAGATAAGAGATCAGTTATAATATTTTGCAGAAACTCAAGCTGTGTGGATAGAGAAGGGATCCTTTGTGTAAATCTCTACCCAAATTTTCACCCACTGACTTCATTTCCTTCCCAAAGGAGCAGTCATGGATTTTCTCCCAAGCAGAATTGTTTAACACCTTTTTTCACACAAATATATTTGAGTCTAGCTACACAGTAGGGCCAAACAATTTTTCACAACTGCTGCAGCAAACAATACTAGGCATTGTGTGGTTTTGTCACAAACCATAAATTCTACATTGAGTCTAAATAGTACTGCTTCAGTGCCCCAAAAATTGTTTTATACACTCTTCCAAAAACTCTTTAATGTTGCCCAAACACTGGAAATCGCAGAGCAACATACACACATGCACATGGGCAGTTCCCTCTTTATTGTGTCTGGAAGATCCAACTTTCCTATATTGAGATATTTTTGATAATTTATCAGGTGTGTAATAAACGTGGTGCAAGACAACTTACAGTGGCATTTTGTTGCAGTAAATGTTTCACAGTTGAGGTCTGTGCTGTGACCCAGAATTTGGGCTCAAACACAATACCTTTACAGTCCTCTTTTGTTTTGAGCTCTTCACTTCATTCAAGATTTGTTGCATGTATTTTATCTCAAAATTGGATTTGCACATGCTATGTTCACTCCGAATTATAAACAGATAGGTTAAATATGTTCTGCTTTTTGCAGTACGCCATTCAGATTACACTTTCCAAAAACAGCTATCTGCATTTAACGGAGCAACAGGAATGTATTCCCATATTCCTCGCTGAGTCTATTAAAATCTTTAAGATTACTTCGAGGGTAATTTAGATTTGCTGAACGTTGAATATTATCCTGCAAAGCTACCATCTGATTGGATGCTAAAAGTGAAGGACTCCATATTTCCCCATACTGCCTTGTCTTTACCAAATCTGGGATAGGGAAGCCATTGTTGAATGTTTCACTATATGTGCGCTATATATAGAATTACCTTTAGCTGAGTTCATTTTTTTTTTACTTGGAATTGCTGAATATGGTTTATCAAAGATCTTGTCTCATCGGATATATCGTAGCTCTAATAAGTTTGAATTTGTGTAACACAGACTTGTTTAAAATGAGTGTAATTTGGCAGCTCTATCATAGTGTTGAAAGTTTGGACATAACGTACCTGCTTTTACCAGTTTGCTGAACATTTTTTGTTCTTTGAAACTCATGATAACTTATTGTCCCATATAAATCAATTAATACAAGATTGCTTTATGTCAATTAATGTATTTAAGCTATAATTTGGAATAAAAATTAATTTGTGGAGGATGATTATTTTAATAAAGTTAACTCTCCCAACCAATGAGAGGGGAAGAGACCGATTTTGATTAAGTATATATTTAACTCCAACCACTTAATTGAATAGTTTGCTTGACAAAAATGACAACTTTTATCCAGAATTGTCCACTCCAGGTACATTACATGTTTAAGTACCAATTTCATTCCTGGTTTGTTGTTTGTTATGTGACTGCTCCAGACCATAACATTAACTTTGAAGTTGTTAATCTTATAATCTGAAAAACTTCAGAATCTCTGTAAGGTATGAAAAATCAACAAATATTACTCATAGAAATGTTTTGATATAATCAGAAGGTTATCTGCATATACCAGTACTTTCACAGTGATAGGGCCTATTTGGAATCCTGATATTGCATTGTTTAACCACAGTCTTTTCACTAAAGGCCCAATAAACAGCACAAAAAGCAGAGGAGAGAAGGGGCAACTCTGTTTCACCCCCTCTCGACAAAAAAAGGACTTACTGGACTCTTTGTTTATAATTAGGCCAGTATTTGGAATATGATAAAAAGCCTTCATCAAAGTGATTAGTGCAGATTGGAGTCCAAACCTGCTCATAACCATTCCCATTTCATCCCACTGCCCTAGATTGAAGTCCATCTCTGCATCCACCAGGGTGGCCAATAATGGACGCGAGAAAGCTGCTGAAACATCGACACAAGATAAAAAGGAAGTACTATTGTAATCTAATAATGAGTTCAGAAGAACTCCTTAGATGAAATACTTGTTGGTCTTTGCAGAAGCTTTTCACTAATATTTTTTGTAGTTTTGATGTGATGGGCTTGGTGAAGATTTTACTATCACCATTAAGCATAAATCAGGACTTTTACCTGATTTACAAATGAATAATACATTGGCCTCACAGCAGGAGTCCAGAACCCTATATTGCTTAGAAATTTTCTACACATGGCAAAAAATTATTCTATAATTTATCCTATTATTAAGATTCAAAGTTCCCCTATGAGTCCGCCTGGCCCTGGTGCTGTGTTTTTATTTACTAAGATTATTTTGAGTTGTAGTTTATCTAGAGTGATTTCCTGTGCAATTTCTCTTGATCAAACTCAGTGAGAAAAGGAATGTATACATCTGAAACAAATTGCTTGCACGGATCTAAATTAGGTTTGCAATGGCTTTATTTCAACTATGTAAAATAATCCAGCATTCTCTGTATCAGATTTTAATTGACTCCTGCACTACAGCAGACCCTGACCTCCCTTCAGAATAAGCATTGTGCTCAGTCCATTCTACCCAATGCTGAGACAAGCATTAAATTATGGTGTTGTTCTAATTTTCCCTCTCTGAAGTCCAGCTCATCAGCGTATAGCTGTGTTGTCAGGTAAAAATTCTATGGACCTTAAAGTTACAGGGGCCCCTGATCACTCTATAAGGGGGAAGGCTTACAGCTCCAAGTCACCAGCACTAAGAAACAGAAATTGTGTCTCGATTAAGTGCCATTGGCACTCTAGGTACATCTTGGAGAGAAATCTAAGTCTTAGCTCTAGAGAGGATGTGCTAGGTGAGTCTTGGTATAGTGCAAAATGTTTATCAAAGTAAAAGGAATAAATATCCTGCAAAGGATGCATGTTCACAAAACTGTTAATAATGCCTCCTATATCTTAAAAGCAAAAGGAAAAAATGATGGACGGAATGCTGAACAATGAAAACATTCACCCCCAGTCACAAAGATCTGGGTTTAATCCATCGTTCTTTTGCTCACCACGCCACCCCAGTTTGGACCCAGCCATATGCAAATCAGTTTTGACCCTGTTCCTCATGGGAACAGACCAGTCCGCACTGCCAAGCCAGGTTCTCACTGGACTGGAAACAAGCATCCTGGGACCGGTTTGTGGGCATCACCCCTCATCAGCTAGGCTAGCTTGATTCCAGTGCACAGTGAGCACGGAACCCACGTCTGGGCATACCCTTCCCGCTTAGGGAGACAAAAGCAAAAGGAACATTATTCTTTTTGCATCCAAAACCCTGCTAAACTGGTGGCCATCTTTAAATGCCCATTAGATTTAGTGAGCTTCATTTCTTGAATCCTTCAAGTCTAATCCAGGCACCTCTTAATGTGCTCGAGGTAAAAAAAAAGGATGCTCTAATCTCCAAATTCAATTGTACTGCTAAAAATTGATAATCAAAATTTTTTTGCTTTTACAATTTGAACACCCTCTCTACTTTACAGTTTTTTGAATATCGGGCAAAAGCCCCATCCTACGACTCTATACACCCTTGGAGGTACCCTCCTTCAATAAGCAATTAACATAAAATTGAAATCCTCGGGCCACAATGCCTTCACTATTAAATACCCACCCAACCTCTCCAGAAATGCATCAAAAAAACTTAAACACCAGCTACTCAAAACCCACCCTGAAATTCTTATCTCTGACCCTTGCTTCTGCGCCAGCAAGGGAACGCTAACTAATGACCTCATCTTTTATACAAAAAGAAGAGCCCAATGGAGAAATGTCTTATCCTCCATGTTGCGAATCACAAACTCCAGGAAAACATCCCATGGTCTTAGACTATCCATCTCTCCCTCTCCCTTCTGCAGGGCGAACGTTACCATATCTTTATACAATAATGGAATAATTCTAATACAATCCTCGAATGAAAATCTGACTTTAGTGGACAAGATCTTCCCTACCCTCAAAAAGAAGGTCTACAATAAGAATAATCTTCCCTCCCAAAATCAACCTGAAGATCATGATGAAGCACTCTCACCCACTTTGACGCCCAAGTCTATTCCAATTTCACCCAGCCAACTTCCAGTCATTAGTGATTACCACTCCACCTTCCCTTTCACCACCGCCACTCCAGAACCGACATCTCAGACAGGGATGGAGAATCATTCTAAAACTGGCAGAACCATCGCATCGGCTCCCCATCCCACTACTAGAGCAAGCATAAATTCCTCCATCACCAAACATTTCCCCCCACATACACTTTTCCTTTCTTCCCCAGTGCCCTCCAGTGAGGTCCCACCAGGTACTCCCACAGCGCTCCCCTATGCTCGAAAGTCCCACTTATACAAACCTGTATCCCTCACCTAACTAACCTTGGACCTCCCAGGTCCATTGACCACCACATAAACATCCCCTCTACCCCCTTCCCCCAACATCTAATTATACTCAATCAGACCTTCATCAAGAAGGCCCCCATTAACGGCTCCAGCAGTCCGCTTGACGTCTCTTATCTCCTCTGCCCTCACCTGGACCTCCCCCCTCAACCCATAACAACCTGTAAACATGATTACTGGGTAACGCGCTTCGATGAGATTGTTCATAGCTTGCGCCATCTCAAAGAAGATCTCCAGAGACTTACATCAATCATCTCCGAGCTATGGATCACTCATAGACCAAATAGCGCCATGATAACTCGGAATGATTCCCAGACAGATAAGCTCCCATCCCAAGCCCTACACATTCCCAATCTTAGATTGAAAACCATACCATTCCCCAACACCTCCTCTCACCCAAAGAGATCCAGAAATGATCTATCGGACAGTGAGATCCATGAACTCCTCCTCTCTTACCAACCAGAGAAAAATACCGATATGGCAGGTCAGAATCAAATCCAAACCATCCAGCCTAACCCGTTCAGAGAACCGAGCTACAATCACAAAACTGTAAACAATGACAACCTCAAGCACATTAATGTATCCTGGACAGCCTGTCCTCGCACTAATAACCATCTGAAATGTATTCTCCTCAATTGCAGATTGGCAAATAAACATGCAGCTGATATTTACGACCTCATCCTCACACATAATTTTGATATAGTTATCCTCACGGAAACTTGGCTAAACAGCTCTTCTGATCCTATTACAGACCTACTAGTCCCCCCTAGTCACAGGATCATTCGACTAGATAGACCTAAGAAATCTGGTGGGGGAATAGTGTGCATCTACCGCAACACCATATCTGTATTCCAGTCAGAATCAATCACACTACCTTCCTGTGAATATCTCTGCATCATTATCTCTTACAACAATAAACCCAGTTGCAAACTACACGCCTTCTATCACCCTCCTGGCGATAATTCGCCATTCATTGAACAAATCATGGAAGTCATCACAACTAATGATAACCCCCAAGTGCCTCAGATCTTCCTTGGAGATTTTAACCTCCACTGGAATGACCTGAATGACCAGTCAGTGAACAAGCTAAAGGCCTTCCTATCAAATCATGAGCTGACCCAAATCTGTGACAGGCCAACTCACAACAAAGGTGAGACTTTGAACCTTATAATCTCAAAGAAGGACAACATCACCTTGGAGTCCATTAGCCCATGTGACTGGACAGACCGTTATTGCACCACCTTCCTTATCAATTTAATGGTTACTCTGAATAGAGTACAACCGAAGAAGACATATCAATGGAAGAGGAATCTCCATAATATAAACCACAATGATTTAGCCATCCTCTTCAACAACACCCTGATTCCTCAGGCCAGCGTAAATGATGTTCATGACCTCACAGACTTCTACAATACCTCCATACTGGAAATCATAGACACGATTGCTCCCCTTCAACAAAAAAATATATCAAATAAAGTCTCCAAACCCTGATTCAATAACAACCTGAACACCGAAAGACGCAATCTAAGATCAGCAGAAAGAGCATGGAGATCCTCTCCCTCCCTGGAACTCCTAAAATGCTTAAGATCAATGAGGAACATCTACAACAGAAGAATAAGACAAGCGAAAGCCAACTTCTTCAGAACACAGCTTGACCAAGCCAGAAATAGACCCAAAAAACTATTTGAAATAATCAAACAACAGTCATGCAGCGTATCAAAACCGCTAGGCACCGGAACCAACTCTCTCTTAAACTGCGAAGAACTGGACTCCTTCTTCATGGAAAAAACCACAAATATTGAGAATGAACTACAATTAGCGAAGGAGCTACTACCGGCTACCTCACTCAACTTTCCACACGCCCCCCAGTATGATGAAGGAGTGATCCACCCAGTAACTTCTCCAAAAATAATGCCTCCTGGCACACTTTCACATCAATCAATGAAAGTGACATCTACAAAATTCTCTCATCATTGAATCCATCTAATCACTTCATGGACCCTCTACCGCCGTCTATCTTCAAAGAGATCAAAACCATCATTCTCCCCTTATGGTCTAAGATTGTAAATGCCTCACTACATCAAGGCATTATCCCTGACTGTCTAAAAGTAGGACAAGTAACCCCCATATTAAAAAAAACCTAATGCAGATTGCTCTGATCCTAACAACTTCTGACCCATCTCCAACATCTCCACTCTAGTGAAGCTCCTAGAAAAATGCGTCCAGATCCAACTCTGCAACCACATAGACAATTTTCAACTCCTTGACCAACACCAATCAGGCTTCCGGCAAGGTCACAGCACTGAATCTGCATTCACTCACGTTGTGGACAACATATTAAAAATGCTGGATTTAAATGAATCATGCCTTCTGATTTTGCTTGACTTATCTTCCACCTTTGACACGATTAAATATGATAGCCTACTGAACCCACTAGAACAAAGAATGGGCTTATCAGGGATCGTCCTGCAATGGTTTTCCTCATTCCTCCAAAACAGATCCCAGAGAGTTAAAATGAATCAATCCCTCTCTAATCCCCACGCGATCACTCTTGGTGTTCCACAGGGATCCGCTCTCTCACCCATTCTCTTCAATCTCTTCCTGAAACCACTAGCAAACTCCTTAAAATCCGCTAACATCCAATATCACATGTATGCAGGCGACACTCAGCTGTATCTCAAAATCGCCTCCCGAGAGGACTTTATATCCCTAAACTCTACTTTGCAAAACACTCATCTTTGGCTCACTGATAACCATCTCAAGCTCAACGCTACCAAAACCGAATTCCTTCTCATCTAGCCCCCGAATAACATCCCCAAGATTGATCTTTGGATGAAACATCTTACAGCGCTCAACTGCTCTCCTCGCATCATAGACTCCGCTAGATCCTTGGGAATTACATTGGACAAACGTCTGAATATGCAGGATCACATTAGCACAATCACTAAAGGTGCGAATCACCAGATGAGCATTCTACGGAAACTTAAACCTTACCTCCCACATGAGGACCTAAAGCAAGCGTCCATGCTCTTGTGTTGCCCAGACTGCATTATGGTAGCGCCACACTATGCGGCCTACCTCGATACAAGTTGGCCCCCCTAAGAGCCTCCCTTAACGTGGCAACCAGACTTGTCTCCGGAACAAAAAGAAACAATCATATTTCACCGGCTCTAAAATCTCTGAATTGGCTACCATATGAAGCAAGAAATCAACTAAAGATTGCCTGCGTGACTCATAAAGCCCCACATTTCAATACCCCCAGATATCTGGGCCAAAAGCTTGAAAAATCAGGGGGTTGCAGACATTCGCGAAGTGCAAGCTCCCTGCTTCTGAAACCCCAACGTTTCCATAAAAAGAGAATGGGTATTAGAGATTTCTCGGTTGTCGCACCTAAGATATGGAATGCTCTGCCACCTGATGTTACCTAATCTCATCTACCTCCTCCTTCAAAAAAGAAGCAAAATCATTTCTGATGACCATGTTTTTGCCCTAAGCCAACATCCATATGCGCATTGAACGTAACCATACTAGCCACTCTTCATGACGCTTGACCTCCTCATCGCTGACTATTTTTAAGAGATCAAGCTTATTACTCTGTTTATTTTCAATGTTGTTCTGTCATGCTTATATGTGACTATGTTGCTAGTCCAATTTATTCTTTACCTTCCGTCATGTAAAGCGCTCTGATACCCGCTAGGGCAGTGCTTAATTTGTGCCGGTGCTTTCTGGTGCTTAGCACCTGCACCTTTTTATCAACTTACATCAACTGCACGACTGCACTGCAGTCTATATGTCATGCGTCAAAGAGTAAATGATATATAATTGCCTAACTGCAGTGTTGTTCACTTCACACTCGTACAGACAGTCTCCGGAGTCCCTCGGTGAAGAAGAGTGCTGCTGTGCAGTGCTGCACTCAGTGCTGAGAGAGCGAGCCAGTCAGCTCGATAATAAATCCATCTCCATGATGCGATTGCAAATCAATTTGTTTTCAGTGTCGCTGGTGGGCGGGCCGAAGATTGGGCTGTATTTGGTTGTACTATGGGGGGTAGGGAGCTGCCGCAGCGTGCTGTGCGTAACCTTTTTTCATTCCAGGGTCGGTGGAACACACCGCAGCACACACGCACTGCACGAGTTACCAGCACAGCAGCACCAGTTAGCACGACGTGAAGCGGCAGCAGGCCTCTTAATAAGGCAGTCCTGCAGTCCTGGCAGTGCCACCAGGCAGTGAGTAATAAAAAACAATGCTGCTTTTACTTGCGCGTGTTGACGGTCACCTGAACTTAGTCAGAGCCTCAGAGGTCCCAGCAAGCATGCCACCGGCGTCGGGCGGTGCACCGCGTGCAGTGCAATGCTCCGAGGCTGCCGGAAGGGCAGGGCCTTGCCTTTGCTTAATTAATTTTAACCCCTGTCTGTCTACTCTAAAGTGTCTGACTCTGACGTACTTGCTGCCACTGCTCAAAAGAAATTAAATCCATCATGAAAGCCAAAGCGCCAGCGGGATAAAAAAAGGTGTGATAATCTTTCTGTAAGTCATCATCACATCTGCACTGTGTGTGAAGTGCCACCAGGCCAGCAGTAACACTCGGGCCTGTGCAGCCTTCCTGTCCATAGACAGCGGTTCCTGCTGGTTCAGGAGCCGCTGTTTTATGTGCTTCTTAGGTACACAAAATATTGCAAATTGCGTTTACCAAACAGGGACAGCAATAATTCCAGCAACCATTAAAAATTGCCAAAACATACTTTATTTTGCGATGGGGTTAGAGCCATTGTAGTGGGGGTTGTTTAAATGCCCACTGTAAACATTAACACAATGCTGCCATTAGTGAAACGCGCCTCTCTTCAGCCCATACTCTCACCCCAGCTCTCAGGAGGACCCTCATCGTGAAAACAGACTCGACAGGAGGTGGATGGAAATTGCGCAATCGTTGGCAAGTGCGAGGTGAAGCAGGCTTTTAGCTCTGATGGTCTCAGAAAGCCGGCCTAATAGCTAGGTTGATGTTTGCCAAGGGAACGAAAATAACGCCGTGCATCAAAACTATTTGTTAGCTACACAGCTCGGGGCAAAAAAAGATACTGCGCTTTCCAATGAAAACGGGGATACCAGTAGACAATCTTCATTGTTTGTTCATTAAAGTTGTGTAAGTCCGTGCTGGAGGACGCTTTACAACTCTTGCATAGAGCATGTTTGAATCTGTGCATTCCCTTTACAAAAACAGAACTAATACCGGTCATAGCAGCAAGTGCTCTGTGGCATCAATGAAGTAACACCAGATCTAAGTCTCCCCAGCTCAGCTGGATGGCTTTAAATATACACAAACTCACTTCCTCCAAACAAAATTTGTTAATTGTCTGAGAAACACAAACTGTGCCATAAAGTACAGTTTTCAGTATGGTAAATACTGTATATTCGACTTCCAAATTGCATGCGATTTATTCGAGTACGCATATGTACTACTCCCTCACAGGACACATTGTTTCCCACAAGCATAGGTATTACCATCAAATGCCAAAGATGGCCACCATAATGCCAAGGACAACACAATAGGCCAATAATGGGTACTATTGCGTGAATGCCACCTTTGTGTCAGGTCTAGACACCATTAATACTATGGATGCCCAAAATATATTAAAAACGGTAATCAGGGTGGCACCATAAGTTCAAGGATGCCCTCAGTTTGTCAATGGTGGCCACCATTATACAACATGTGGCTACCTCAATTTGACAATGATGCTAATATACGAACACTGGCCACCACCGTGTCATGCCACCATTATGCCAGGGCTAGGCATTATAATGCATGTGAGTATTGTCCTTTCCCTAAATCAGCACATAGAGCACTGGAATGTTTCACATGTCCCTTTTCAATGCACTAGTCATTTTAGCTAATTTATTCAAAAATTGTGCTTTAAATGCACTTTTAATTTAATCTTTTTCAAAAATTTCACAGGGCAGGGGAACCTCCTATCATAACCTTACTTGGAGGAAGGCTCCCTTGCTGAAATTCAGATCGGGTATTACATCTGCCTTTCATCAGTGCCAGCTGAGGATGTGGGTGGAGCCAATAGAGACTGGGTGGAGCCAGTGGAGGAAGTGGGTGGAGCCAGGTGAAAGTGGGTGTGGCCTCCAACCAATATTTGAGCATCTGGATATTTTACAAATTAAGCACTGCGCTAGGGTCATGTTTGCGCTATACAAAACTTTATAAATAAATAAATAAAAACTCCTATATCTTAAAGCTATTTATAGTATAATCTAATCAGATGAATGCAAAGCATAAATACAATATTAAATACAATACTAAACACGATATCAAGTGCAATACCAAGTATACACAATACTAGCACAATATGATTCTAATTTCACATGGAGAAGGGTAATCCCTCCTGAAGCTACCAGACAGCAGTCAGAGCCAACATTAGCACAAAAGAGTACTGAACCAGGGCCTCGGGTAAAACAGTATAACATGTTCATAATCAACTCTAATGTTCGCAAAACTCAATTTTTCACACAGTTTAGAACCTACCTAGATTAGAAAAGACATAGAACCAATGCAAGCAGTACATATTCAGTATTACATGGACTGCAGGCCCATAATGTTTGTAAAGCTTTACATGAAAGGACACAGTTGCTCAAAATGGAGGATTGGAAACTTCCTGCTAAAATAGGTTCTTTCTATGTCTTCAGTTATTTGTCCCTTGGAAAGGAGAAAGAGCTCAGATTCACGCAAACACAATTCACTCAGGCTCATAAATTCCTGCAAGCGGGGAGTGCACATACACTAGAATCACTTGACTAAAATACCACCAGGCCCAAAAATGTAGCGTCAGAGGCTTTATTCATATAAAAAATAGGCGCATATTTTAAACATTACACTTCATGTTAGAACTGGGGGTCTCTAGTTGGCAGAGGTAGGTACCTTTGTCCAAATAGGGACCCTTGCTTCTAGTCAGGGTAAGGGGGATACACTAATAAAATAACCCCTGCTCACCCCCTTGGTAGCTTGGCACGAGCAGGCAGGCTTATCTCAGAGACAGTGTGTAAAGCATTTGTGAACACATACAGTAACCCAGGGACAACACTACAGATGGACACCACATAGGTTGTATTATAAAAATAAGTATTTTTATATAGACTTAACACAAGACCCAAAACGACAAAAATCCACAATACACAATGAAAAATATGACTGTCAATGGTAGAAAATAGTTCAGTTCAATAAAGATGGTAAATGCGACACTCAACATTCAATGTACCTTTGGATGCGAAATGCGATACAAACAAAAGAGTTGCAGGAAAGGTGATGCGTCAGTTCCTTACACGCAAGAACGGTGATGCGTCGGTTCCTTGATCCGGGGGAGGTGATGCGTTGGTTCCCTACTGCTGCGTAGGGGACGGTGATGCGTCGGTTCCTTACCGGAGAGGAGGTGATGCGTTGGTTCTTCACCACGTGGGGAGGTAATGAGTCGGTTTCTTACTGCGCTTCTGTGGCGATGCGACCCGCAGCGCCGCGATGCGATGACGATCCGGTGCAATGAAACAAAATGGCGTCTTCCTCTCGATGCGACACTCAGGGGGTGATGCGTGCACGCCCGACGGCAGTGCGGCGACTTGGTGAACCTTCTGAGCCGCGACAGGCCCTGCAACACTCTTCTCCGGTGATGCGAGGCGCTTCGGTGATGTGATGGCGACAGCGGCGGCACGCTTTCTCGGCGATGCGACGACAGCGGCTGCGGTGGCAACACGCTTCTCCCTCTTGAGTCGCGCTTCCAGCTCCCAGCGACACGCAGTCTCTCAGAAGGCCCAACACCACAGTAGGCACTTCAAATTCCCAGCGAGGGAATTCAGGGGAGCTGGTTGGTGAAGTCTTGTGTTCCTGAGACTTCAGCAAGAGGCAAGCTCAATCTTCAAGCCCTTGGAGATGTTCTGCAAGATGATGAAAGTAGCACAAAGTTCCTTTCTCCTTTCTTTGGCAATCAGGCAACCACTGCAGGCCAATCCCTCAAACAGCACACAGCATAGGGATAGTCTCCTCCTTCAGCTTCTCTGGTTCCTCTCCTCAGCAAAGGTTCATCTTGTTTGTTCTAGAAGTGATCTAAAATTCTGGGGTCTGGGTCCCCCCTTTTATACACCAAAATCCTTTGTCTCTGAAGGCAGAGAGTGTCTGTAGGTAGTCCAAACCAGTTCTGTGCAGTCCTGGAGCACTTTGTTTACAGGACTCCTTCTTTCCTTTGACAGTGTGGGCCAGGGACATCAGACGCACCACAGGAGGTGGAGCCAGCATTGTGGAAGGCAGGCACAGCCCTATTCACACCCAGGTGCTACTCCTCCCACCCATATGCATGCAGGTAGGTCTATTCAGCCTTGTGCTGACTCACCCTGTCTCCTGGAATCCCCCAGCCCCTGTCACTCAAACTCCAGACATGGAATACACAACCTAGCAGAGGCAGGCTTGGACAGTTAGGCAAGAAAATACCTACTTTTTAAAATGGTATTTTCAAACACAGAATGTTAAAACCAACTTCACTAAAAGATGTATTTTATCATTCTGAGTTCAGGCATACTAAACTCGAATTTCTACCTAGTTCCCTGAGTCAGTTAGGATTATAAGATGTTATAATCCAACTGCCCATTCTGGCCTATGGGGAACAGGTAGCCTTGCAATAGTGAAAAACGAAAATGGCTGTAATTCACTATCAGGACATGCCACACACATCAGAGCAAGTCCTACCTTTTACGTACAATGCACCCTGCCCTGGGGCCTACCATAGGGGTGTCTGATATGAAGAAAAGAGAAGGTTTAGGGGCTGGCAAGTGGGTGCACTTGCCAGTCAACATGGCAGTCCCAGACTGCACACAGGCTCTGCGATGGCAGGCCTGAGACACACTTTACAGGCTGCTTCTGTGGGTGGCACAACCAGTGCTGCAAGCCCACCAGCCGCATTTGATTTACAAGCCCTGGGCACACATGGTGTACTGTACTAGGGTCTGACAAGTAAACCAAACCAGCCAATCATGGAGTCACTAATCCATACATCAATTTACCATAGGGAGCACTTGCACTGTGGCACTGAATAGCAGTGGCACAGTGCCCAAAGCATCTATAACCAGCAAAAACATATGAGGCAACAGCATAAAATGGAAGGGAGACCCACGCCAATGGTGCCAGGTCTAACACGTGTCCCCTCCAGCTGAAATGTTGGGAGAACTACCCTACCTCTTGGGAGTTCTCATCACTAAGGCGGAAAAATCTGGACAGACCATCAGCATTGGCGTGTTCTGTACCAGGGCGGTGTTCCATCATGAAATCCATCCCCTGTAGGGAAATGGACCACCTCAACAGCTTTGGATTCTCACCCCTCATCTGCATCAACCATCTGAGTGGCCTGTGGTCTGTCTGAACCCGGAAGTGAGTCCCAAACAAGTATGGTCTCAACTTCTCCAGCACCCAGACCACAGCAAATGCCTCACGCTCAATCACACTCCACCTCTGTTCCCGTGGAAGTAACCTCCTACTGATGAAGGCTACAGGTCGGTCTAGGCACTCCTCATTCATCTGTGACAAAACAGCCCCCACACTATGCTCTGAAGGATCTGTTTGAACGATAAACTCTTTTGAGAAGTTGGGTGCCAGGAGCACGGGCGCCGTGCACATGGCAGTCTTCAGGGCATCAAAAGCTTTCTGACAGGTGTTAGTCCAAATCACTCTCTTGGGCTGCTTCCTGGAAGTCAGCTCTGTCAAGGGTGCAACGATGCTGCCATACCCCTTGACAAACCTCCTGTAATACCCGGTGAGTCCTAAAAAGGCTCTCACCTCTGTCTGGGTCTTGGGGGGCTCCCAAGCCAGGATGGTCTCAATCTTGGGCTGTAGGGGCGCCACCTGGCCGCTCCCAACCTTCTGTCCCAAGTACACCACGGAACCCTGCCCGATCTGGCACTTACTCGCCTTGATCATGAGGCCTGCTCTCCCCAGCGCCATCAACACTTCCCAGAGGTGGTGCAGATGTTCTTCCCAACTGACGCTGAACACTGCAATGTCATCCAGGTAGGCGGCACTGAACTCTTCCAGTCCAGCCAACACCTGGTTGACCAACCTCTGAAAGGTGGCAGGGGCATTCTTCATCCCAAAGGGCATAACCCGGAATTGGTAGTGCCCGTCTGGTGTGGAAAATGCTGACCTCTCTCTTGCCCCATCAGTCAAGGCGATCTGCCAGTACCCAGACGTTAAATCAAACGTGCTGAGGTACCTGGCAGCCCCTAACCGATCGATGAGCTCATCAGCTCTGGGGATGGGGTGCGCATCAGTCCTCGTGACTGAATTGAGTCCTCGGTAGTCCACACAGAACCGCAGTTCTAGTGCGACACCCGGTGTGGCAGCCTTTGGGACCAAGACCACTGGGCTGGCCCAAGGACTATTAGAGGACTCAATCACCCCCAACGCGAGCATCTTGGAGACCTCCTCCTTGATGCAAGCTCTCACCCTGTCAGTCACCCTGTAAGTTTTGTGCTTAACAGGAGGACTGTCTCCAGTGTCCGCATCATGGACACACCAATCAGTGACACTGGGAATCAGGGAGAACAGATCAGAAAACTGTCCCAGCAACTGGTGACAGTCATTCTGTTGCTCCGGGGTCAGGGTGGAAGAGAGGTTTACACCATCCACTGACCCATCTTGCTCTGTTGCAGACAGGAGGTCAGGAAGAGGCTCAGTCTCCTCCTCTATTCCAGCATCTGTCGCTAGGAGCATGCCCACTTCGGACCTCCCTTAGTGGGGCTTCAGGCGGTTGACATGTAGGACCCGCAAAGGGTTCCTTGGAGACCGCAAGTCCACCATGTAGGTAACAGGACTCTTGCGCTCCACCACCTCAAATGGTCCGGTCCACTTATCCTGGAGCGCACAGGGCTCCACTGGGGCCATGACCCACACTTTCTGACCAGGTTGAAGCTCAACCAGAGTGACATTCTGGTCGTACCACCGCTTCATCTCCTCCTGGCTGGCTTCCAGATTCGCCTCAGCGAGCTGTCTGAATCGCCTAGTCTGGTTCCTGAAGGCCAGCATGTAGCTATATACATCCTGGGGAGGTTTCCTGGGAGATTGCTCCCAGCCTTCCTTGACCAAACTCACTGGGTGACCATAGAGAAGTTCAAAGGGGCTGAACCCTAGAGACTTCTGTGGCACCTCACGGTAAGCAAAGAGAAGGCATGGTAAGAGGATGTCCCACTTACGCATCATAGGTTCCTCAAGACCCATAATCATGCCTTTTAGGGTCCGGTTGAATCTCTCAACCAACCCATTTCCTTGGGGGTGGTAAGGAGTGGTGAACTTATAAGTTACACCGCACTCCTGCCACAGGGACTTCATATACTTGGAAATGAAGTTTGTACCTCGGTCAGACACCACCTCTCTAGGGAACCCCACACGGGAGAAAATTCCCATCAGTGCCCGTCCCACCACGGGGCCGTCACTGTCCTGAGAGGGATGGCTTCCGGGTACCGGGTGGCATGGTCCACCAAGACCAGGATGAACCTGTTGCCCATGGCTGTCTTGGTGTCCAGTGGCCCCACAATGTCAATACTCACCCGTTCAAAGGGGGTGCTGACTACAGGGAATGGCTGGAGAGGAGCCTTTTGCTTCCTCCTACTCTTTCCACTTGCCTGACAAGTCTGGCAGGTCCTGCAATGAGTGTCTGAACTCTTGCGCATTTGGGGCCAATAAAAGTGGGTGACAAGCCTCTCAAAGGTCTGGTCCTGCCCCAAATGTCCTGCTAAAGGCACATCATGAGCCAGCCCCAGTAGGAAGGCACTGAAGCGCTGGGGTACCACCAGCACACAGGCTGACCCAGGCTCAGCAACCTTAGGCTCACTATACAGGAGACCATTCTCCCAGTAGATCCAATGTTATCCAGACTGATCACCTGCTGCCTGGTTTGCAGCCTGCTGCCGCAAACCCACAAGAGAAGGGCACTTCTGCTGCTCCTGGCAGAACTATTCCCTGGAGGGTCATCCTTCCTGCTGCCAATGGGTCAGTTCAGGCAGGTCCCCCAGTTCAGCTACCTGTTCCCCTGTAGGTTCCAGGGCATCCCCCTCAAGGTCTGCCTCCTCCTGGACTGTGGGAACTGTGGGGGCGGGTTTCCCGTGCCCCCGGCCTCTTCTCTTAAAGGCAGGCACCTGGGCCACTCTTTCAGGCTCCAGGTCCTCTTGAACACCCTTACTGGCTGCCATGGACTGTGTGGTCACACACGCCCACTCAGGCAAACCCAACATCTCCAAAAGAGCACTTCGCTCCACCTTAGCCCAAGGGGAGCTCTCCAAATCGTTACCCAACAGACAATCAACAGGCATGGCTGGCCTCACAGCTACTTGAAGAGTCCCCGAGACCCCCCCCAACTCAAAGGGAACCTGAGCCACCTTACAGTGGCTCTCTGTGTTGTCAGCTGCAATAACTGGGTAAAATGCATTGGGGACCACCTGCTCTTCAGACACCAGGTGACACTTGACAGCGGTCACACTGGCTCCGGTGTCTCTCAGAGCCTCCACTCTATGGCCATTGATGGTCACCCACTCCCTGTACTTCTTAGTGTTATCAGGCAGCTGGGTCCTGGGGACCACCTCACAGTCTCCTAAAGAGACAAGGGACATCTCTGCGGGACCCCACCCACCTTGGGCACCCATCTCCTCCCCCAGGGCTACACTAGCCAACTGCCGGGGCGGTGCACCAGTGGGTGCTGTCTTTCCATACTGTGGGCACTGGGGATCAATAGACTTATGGCCCAATTCACCACACTTGAAGCACCTCAGGGGTCCCCTATGAACAGGTTTACCTGTCGGGGCCCCGGGCTTCTTCTCAGGGGGAGGCTGGGAACCTTTCCCTTGGTTCCCTTGGGGATTACTTTGGGGCCCTTTCTGGCACTCCCTCTGTTTACCCTTGTCCCCCCCAACTCTTCTGCTAGGGACCCTGCCCACTCTTGGCGGAGTCTCCCACGTGACCCTTGAGGACCCAGGTGCTCACCCAGCGGTCCGCCTCCTCAGCAAGCTTCCTAGGGTTAGTCAGCCTGCTATCAATAAGGTGCTGGCGTAGCTCTGGAAAACAATTACTTGACAAGTGCTCCCATGCAATTAAATCAAAGAGCGCCTCAAAATCATTCACGTTGCTACCCTTCACCCAACCATCCAATGCTCTGCAAAAAAAAGTTACATACTCTACCCAGGTGCTTGACTCCAACTTTTTGCAGTTCCTAAACCTCTGCCTATACAGTTCGGGAGTCAACCCACATCTGGACATCAATGCTTCTTTCATATGGCTATAAGAATTGTGGACTTCAGAGGGCAAGTCTAACAAGGTATCCCGCCCCTCACTAAGGAACCGCCCCCACAACCCCGCTCCCCAATCCTTCTCAGGGACCCGGTGGGAGGACATGGCTACCTCATATGCCTTGAACCACTGCCCAATGTCATCATTCTTATAAAATTCTTTAACCACATCCTTAGGTATATACACCCTTGCTTCAACAGGCATGGATGGTGTGCTGCCACCAGAGGGAGAAATCTCTAAGCTCCTAGCTTTGATCTCCAACTCCCTCAAACTTCTCTCATGCTCCATTTGCATCCTCTTTTCCTCTAGGGCCAATTTCCTATTTTCTAATTCCAACTGCCCACCCAACTTGAGCTTGGTCAGCTCCATTTCGTTCATCCTACTTTTCTCCCTGTCCTCCAGCTCCTCTGGGGACAGGCCCTTGGCAGAAACACTGCTACCTGCTGGGGAATGTGCGCTCCTCCCCCCTGGACCCAATGGCCCATCCAGCTGCCCTCCTGCATTCTCAGCCCCCTCCTCATGCTCAGGGGTGCTCCTTGCTTCCACCCAGGCCCTCAGTGCCTTTTGGAACTCATCCTTCTTGGTGAGACCGGTCATAGCAACTTTAAATCTCCTGCAGAAGTGCTTTAGTTGTTTCACATTGTAGCTTTCTAGTTTCTCCTCTTCCCAATCAAAATCAATGGATGCAATGGATGCTGTTTTACTCATGGTGGCTAAACTTGGCAGTTCTTGGCAAAAATAGAAATCCCAGGAAAACAATCTACCAAAATGTAAGTGGTTGCGTTTGGTCTGCACTCACTAGTAGTGTTCACCAATTACTGTATATGAGTCACAAATGCAAGTCCAGAATCCTCACCGCTGACCACCAATGTTAGAACTTGGGGTCTCTAGTTGGCAGAGGTAGGTACCTTTGTCCAAATAGGGACCCTTGCTTCTAGTCAGGGTAAGGGGGATGCACTACTAAAATAACCCCTGCTCACCCCCTTGGTAGCTTGGCACGAGCAGGCAGGCTTATCTCAGAGGCAGTGTGTAAAGCATTTGTGAACACATACAGTAACCCAGGGACAACACTACAGATGGACACCACACAGGTTGTATTATAAAAATAAGAATTTTTATATAGACTTAACACAAGACCCAAAACGACAAAAATCCACAATACACTATGAAAAGTATGACTGTCAATGGTAGAAAATAGTTCAGTTCAATAAAGATGGTAAATGCGACACTCAACGTTCAATGTACCTTTGGATGCGTAATGCGATACAAACAAAAGAGTTGCAGGGAAGGTGATGCGTCGGTTCCTTACACGCAAGAACGGTGATGCATCGGTTCCTTGCTCCGGGGGAGGTGATGCGTCGGTTCCCTACTGCTGCGTAGGGGACGGTGATGCGTCGGTTCCTTACCGGAAAGGAGGTGATGCGTCGGTTCTTCACCGCGTGGGGAGGTGATGCGTCGGTTTCTTACTGCGCTTCTGTGGCGATGCAACCCGCAGCTCCGCGATGCGACGACGATCCGGTGCAGTGAAACAAAATGGCGTCTTCCTCTCGATGCAACACTCAGGGGGCGATGCGTGCACGCCCGACGGCCGTGCGGCGACTCGGTGAATCTACTGAGCCGCGACAGGCCCTGCGACACGCTTCTCCGGTGATGCGACGGCGTCTGATGCGACGGCGACACTTTTCTCCGTTGATGCAAGGCGCTTCCGTGATGCGATGGTGGCAGCGGCGGCACGCTTTCTCGGCGATGCGACGACAGCGGCTGCGGCGGCGACACGCTTCTCCCTCTTGAGTCGCGCTTCCAGCTCCCAGCGACAAGCAGTCTCTCAGAAGGCCCAACACCACAGTAGGCACTTCAAATTCCCAGCAAGGGAATTCAGGGGAGCTGGTTGGTGAAGTCTTATGTTCCTGAGACTTCAGCAGGAGGCAAGCTCAATCTTCAAGCCCTTGGAGATGTTCTGCAAGATGATGAAAGTAGCACAAAGTTCCTTTCTCCTTTCTTTGGCAATCAGGCAACCACTGCAGGCCAATCCCTCAAACAGCACACAGCATAGGGATAGTCTCCACCTTCAGCTTCTCTGGTTCCTCTCCTCAGCAAAGGTTCATCTTGTTTGTTCCAGAAGTGATCTAAAATTCTGGGGTCTGGGTCCCCCCTTTTATACACCAAAATCCTTTGTCTCTGAAGGCAGAGAGTGTCTGTACCTAGTCCAAACCAGTTCTGTGCAGTCCTGGAGCACTTTGTTTACAGGACTCCTTCTTTCCTTTGACAGTGTGGGCCAGGGACATCAGATGCACCACAGGAGGTGGAGCCAGCATTGTGGAAGGCAGGCACAGCCCTATTCACACCCAGGTGCTACTCCTCCCACCTCCTTCTCCTCAGCAAAGGTTCGTCTTGATTCCCAGTAGTGATCTAAAGTTCTGGGGTCTGGGTCCCCCTTTTTATACCCACAAATCCTGTCTCTGAAGGCAGAGAGTGTCTGTACCTAGTCCAAACCAGTTCTGGGTGCATTCCGCCAGTGCACAACTTCTTCCTTTGTCAGTGTGGGCCATGGTCATCAGACGCACCACAGGAGGTGGAGCCAGCATTGTGGAAGGCAGGCACAGCCCTATTCAGACCCAGGTGCTACTCCTCCCATCCATCTGCATGCAGATAGGTCTATTCAGCCTTGTGCTGACTCACCCTGTCTCCTGGAATCCCCCAGCTCCTGTCACTCAAACTCCAGACATGGAATACACAACCTAGCGGAGGCAGGCTTGGACAGTTAGGCAAGAAAATACCTACTTTCTAAAAGTGGTATTTTCAAACACAGAATGTTAAAACCAACTTCACTAAAAGATGTATTTTATCATTCTGAGTTCAGGCATACTAAACTCGAATTTCCACCTAGTTCCCTGAGTCAGTTAGGATTATAAAATGTTATAATCCAACTGCCCATTCTGGCCTATGGGGAACAGGTAGCCTTGCAATAGTGAAAAACGAAAATGGCTGTAATTCACTATCAGGACATGCCACACACATCAGGGCATGTCGTACCTTTTACGTACAATGCACCCTGCTCTGGGGCCTATCATAGGGGTGTCTGATATGAAGAAAAGGGAAGGTTTAGGGGCTGGCAAGTGGGTGCACTTGCCAGTCAACATGGCAGTACCAGACTACACACAGGCTCTGCGATGGCAGGCCTGAGACACACTTTACAGGCTGCTTCTGTGGGTGGCACAACCAGTGCTGCAAGCCCACCAGCCCCATTTGATTTACAAGCCCTGGGCACACATGGTGCACTGTATATCTAATGTGCATTAAAAACAATTCATAAGAAACACAATACATCCAATGTACATTTAAAACCAACACATTATACTGGTTGAGACAAACATATGAACAATAAAGACAATATGTCTATTTTTTATAGGGAAACATTTTACACAAAAAGATATGCAGTAAAAAGAAAACTGGAAACCTAACAGGGAGACCCAACGGAACAATCAGGAACCAGTGAATTGTTAAATCTCTGGCCATCGAAACGCGTCGACGCTGAAAAATTACTGAATCCAACCACGAGAAAAATTACTGTAACAAACTATGATGGACAGTAATGATGATATGAACTCTACTTGAGAAGTTGGATCAGGTTCTGTAACAGTACCTCCTAGACTGTGCAATAGGGTCTCCCTGTTAGGTTTTCACGGTTTTCTTTTTATTGCATATCTTTGTGTAAAATGCTTCCCTATTAAAAATCGACATGTTGTCTTTATCCTTCATATGTTTGTCTCAACCAGTATAATGTGTTGGTTTTAAATGTACATTGGATGTATTGTGTTTCTTATGAATTGGGTTTAATGCACAATAGATATATTGGGGCCGATTCCGATTCGGGCCGGAAATCTCTCCGACCGAGCCGGACTCGGAGAGATTTCCGACCAAATCGGACCCTAGCAGCCCGACCAAACGAGTACGATGCGCACGTATGCCATCGGACTCGATTCGGTCGGACTCCCATTGAAGTCAATGGGAGCCAGTCGTACTACGCGTACACGGGCTCCCATTGACTCAATGGGCACGACGCGAACAAGGGCGCCCCCTACAGCGAGTACGCGTCGATGTGGGTCGCGCCATACATGCACGTGTAGGGGGGACCCATGGGTCCCCCCTGTGTGCGACTCGCGCGGCTATGCGTACAGGGGGTCCGACACGGACCCCAATGTACGGCTCCACTGCTCTTTGGAGCCGGAGTGCGCGGCTCGGTCGGACTGCTCGCGGCGCGCATTGTACTTACCCGGCCGGGGAACGTCTCCATTGCGCGGTGCGAGCCGAGTCCGAGCGAGTCGGTCGGGTACGGTTCGACCCGGGAACGAGTCGGTCGGAGCGGTCGGGACGCCCGGACGAGTCGGTCGGCGATTTCGCATCGTACTCGCTCGCCCGGACGCGCGTACGAATCGGTCGGGAAATAGGGCTCCGAATTGGATCAGGTTAAGCCGAATCCGATTCGGAGCCCTACCGGCCGAGATCGGAATCGGCCCCTTAGTGTTTTTTATGAATTGCAAGGCAACCAAGGTTTTTAGATGTGAAGTGCAATGTTTAAAATATGCGCCTATTTTTTATATGAATAAAGCCTCTGACGCTACATTTTTGAGCCTGGTGGTATTTTAGTTAAGTGATTCTAGTGTATGTGCACTCCCCGCTTGCAGGGATTTATGAGCCTGAGTGAATTGTGTTTGCGTGAATCTGAGCTCTTTCTCCTTTCCAAGGGACCTATTTTTCCTTTACTGTCAAGTAGTGCCCTGGTCCCCTTGGTTGGTGGGGCCACCTCTCTTTTCTACTCATGTCTTTAGTTATTTGCCAGATGTTTGCAAACCTAACTCATAATGGCTAGTCACATAAAGTCACCAAAAGTAATTTCTACAGTGGCAACAGTGTGAAGGGGGACCTGCATTGCAAGGGGAGATTGTCTCAGAGTGCGTGCATGTACATTGAGGTAAGATGACCTTGGGGCGTTTTGAGACTAGAGGAGGCAGCTGTCCAAAAGCACAATCACAACAGGCAACAAAAATCCTTTGATCTGGCTAGCTGGCTAGTAGGCCGGGTGCTGGACAGCCGCATATCTGATCAAAGGGGAGCAAAGTAATGGACGAAATAATAAACATTAGTGCAGAGAGGGATGTAGTTACCAGACTCAGTTACCACCATCTCACCTGCACTTGTATCAGCCAATATAGGTCCAGCTCCATGAATGTTTGTTAACACCTGCAGCCATCCATTTTGAATCATAAATAGCTCTCTTCCCTCTCATGGTGAGGAGAACAGCAGGTGCAGGCTCTATTAAGGCCCTGGGGACTCCATGAACTGGCTGCCTTTATAATTAATTTTTATCTATCTTTCTAAGTGAATTTTGACCTTCTTAAGCTTGCACTTCATACTGCAATAAATCAGCAAAAATTAAACGGTTTAAGCTATGGAAGTGCAATGTCCAATGAAGTTCTTAGAACTATTTGATCAAAAACATCTTGTAAACTCTTCACACAGGAATGAAGTACTGTTTTCTGTGGTTCAAGGAAGAAGTGATTAAACACAGGAAACATAAAACAAAGAGAAGCATAAACCATTTGCGTGCGTCTACAAAATCAAGTGAAAATGGCAAATAGCATGTGTTCCCCTGCCTGCTGTTTTCTGACTCACACAGGGTCAAGTTGAGAAGGGCGGCCATTTTAGCAGACTGGGATGATTGCAAACAGCACAAACAGAATTACTGGGAATTAGTTTTCCTGGGGCCGGGGAGCTTGCTGTGCCTTTGAGCCTGGCACAGTGTGTGATCTTTTCGAGAGTTTTGTGAATAACTCGAAAAGGTTATTTCCAGACGTTAAATTCCGGGAGATGTAGGTGAGGTGAGATGTCACAGAATCCACACAGCGCTGTTTTCTTGCTGAAAGACTTTTGCGGTTGGAGTTCTGACGCAGCCCTGTGGCGACCACCTCCTTCTATGAGAGCGAGCGCTTAGTTTACGAACTTCGCTTCAAGTTGTCACATTCTGACCACAGATTTTTGTAACTTTGCACAAAGGCACATTGTGCAGTATTTACTGAGACTATTGACAAAGCACGCAAATTGAACGAAAATGACGACAAAACTCACCAAGTCAATAAATTGCAGAATTTTGACTCGTAGAACAAAACGGAAGGAACATCTCCAACTTAGTCCTTGGCCCGTGTCAATGTTCCTGTAATATATACTGATTGCCTTTTTCAGACAGGACAGTGCCTAGACAGTTTTATTTATAGTTAAAATGCCACATAAAACGTCGTGGCTAAACTGCTAAAACCGAAGGACGTAGCGGGCATACAAATCCCGTATTGTCGCGCGGCCTTGCTCCTAAACTGCAAGGAGCATGCAGATGCACAATGCCCTTGGCTATTGCTATGCCAATCTGATTAGCAAAGCGATAGGGGCGGACAAACCGACTTTCAAGGTAACCCGCCGCAGCGTTTTACGCATACACAACAGAATTGCCATTCCCTGATGAGCCGATATAATAAATCAAAACACCACGCTTAATTCAAAAATGTATTTTTTGCATCTTTAAGATCATTTTTCAATACCTACTGCTTTGCACCATTGACTATAGAGGATCAGGCTATCAAAAGTTGTTGTCTCAAAATACCTGAACCCAATCATTTTAGACAGTGTTTGTAAATGTTTTTTTTTTTTACAGAAACATAAATGCAAATATTGAGCCCACTCTTGAATGTTCTGCACACGCATCTAAGTTTGCTCCGGCGCATACTTTCAGAACAAACACTTATAATAGAGACTCCTTCCACCTAATAGTTTTTACGTCCATTTTGCAAAGCATCTGCCTTCTCTTCTTCCCTCATTCATATCACTGATCGTTATCCAAACAAAGAAACGAAAAACTGATCAAAGGGTCATAACATTTTCCTATTAATTAGACAGGATCATATTACACGTTTCGTGTTGTGTATTTTTTATATTACATGATTTATACATTGATTTTGGTACTCTTTAGAAAGATTTAGAGCAGTGGTTCTTAACCTTCCGTCTTCTGTTTACCCCCACTGAATCACAATTGGAAAGCAGGGGAACCTAGCCTAAACAATTTCTACAATGTGCATCTAAAAAGAACACACACAAAATAACAGAATCAAGTATACATCAAACTAATACTCAAATAGTGAAATATTGTTTGTAATTCACAAAACAAAATCGAAGTTGTATGGTTAATGGGAAGTTTAAAGCTTTTCAAAATTTGGATTTATTTCTATAGGATGATGTAGTATTGTTGGAGATTTCCCCTACCTGCAGGATCACCCTAGGTTTTTACCTCCCTATGGTGAACCCTTTTTGTGCTGGCCCTAGGACTTTACCGGGCCAACCAGAAGAAAAGGAATTGTGGTTTCCCCTCTAAACATAGGTTTAGAACTGGGGTTTCTGGTTGCCAGAGTATGCACCCTGTACAAGCAGGAACCACCACACCACTCAGTGTAAGCTAGATTCACACTAGAGGATAACCTGTGCTCACCCCCTGGTATTTTGGCACAGAGCAGTCAGGCTCATCTAATGAGGCAATGTGTAAAGTATTTATGCAACACACAAACACACACACACACAGTAACACAATGAAAATGCCACACAAATATTCCACACAGGGTTAAAAAAAGAGATCATATTTCTATCAGTAAAACAAAACCAAAATGACAAAAATCCAATAAGTAGAACTAGAGTTAAGAATTTTTAAAGAATAAATCAAAAGTAGTGCTTAGAAGTAAATAGCGCTTAGGGGTTACTTGAGGTCGCGCTGGACCAGGGTAAATCCAAAGTTCAAGCCGACCGTGATGGAGGGCAGGCCAGCTACAGGGCTCATGCAGGTCCCACTGAAAAAGTACCTTGGATGGAGCAAGTGTCAACATTGAAGTCTCTCTGAGTCTGTTCCGATCCACGCAGGTGATGAAGGCTTCACCGACGAACCCCTTTACAATATAGGCACTGCGTCTTCGCGAGCCACACAGCCCATCGTCATCGAGCCATGCAGTTTGTGAAAGCGATGTTGTCGATCAGCTCTTGCGTCAGCGTCAAAAGGCAATGCAACGGTTCCAATCAGTGCAAAGTCATCTCTGCATTGATTTTGATGGTTCTGTGCAGCAGAGGTTACCTTTCAGGGGCCCAGGACTGGATTGGCACCACTTGGCAGGGCAGTGCTCACAGATGGCAGAGTCAAGGTGCTGTTGTAGGGTTGAAGGAAGTCTATGATGGCCCTGAGACTTCAGAATAGGGGGCAAGCCAGCAAACCCTTGGAGTCACTCTGGGTTCGGGTGAGATGGTCCAGTCCTTGTCCTCAGCAGGGCAGAGATCAGCAGGGCAGCACAGCAAAGCAGAAAAAAACAGTTCTTTCTGAGCAGCAGTCAAGTAGAGTGGCAATCCTTGTAGCACAGCAGACTACTCACCTGGCAGACTTCTTCACAGGTCCAGTAGAGTACTGTCTTGGTAGGGTCAGAGCCCCAATACTTATACCCAGTGGTGCCTTTGAAGTGGGGGTTACTTCAAAGCAGGCCTTTGAAGTGCACAGGTCTTTTCTTCCCATCCCTGGATCCAGGCCCCGGACTATCAGTATGGGGTAATCAGCCCTTTGTGTGGGAAACAGGACGCTGCCTATTCAGGTGTAAGTGTCAGCTCCCCTCCTTTCTTCATGCCCAGGAATTGCTCTCAGAATGCGGATGAATGCAGATGAGTTTGCTGTCACAACCACCCTTCCTGTGTTTGTGGCTGTCTAGAGGGACTGCACAAAGTGTAGATGTCACGCACCCCAGATGTGTATTGAAGACAGGCTGCAAGGCACACAGAGCAGTAAAAGCAGAGAAATGTCCACTTTTTAAAAGCCAAATTTCTAAAATACTAATATTAAACCCAACTTTACAAATAAAGAGGATTTATCATTACTATTCCAAAGATAGAAAACATGATGTAACTACTTCTTTCTGATCCTTTCTGATCAAGAATTACAGCTTAAATGTGTTTAAGGAATTCCCAATATTAACCTATGAGAGGAATAGGCCTCACAGTAGTGAAAAATTAATTTAGCTGTTTGTCACTACCAGTACATGTGAAGCTTAAAAGTACATGCCCTACCTTTTACTTACACAGCACTGTGCCCTTAGGGCTACGTAGGGCCTACCTTAGAGGTGACTTATGTGTAATAAAAGGGGAGTTTAAGGCTTGTAAGTGGTTTTAAATACCAAGTCGAGGGGGCAGGAAACTGCACACACAGGACTTGCAATGGCAGGCCTGAGACAGGTTTGAAAGGCTACTTGTGTGGGTGGCACAATCAGTGCTGCAGGCTCACTAGAAGCATTTAAGTTACAGTCCCTGGGTATATGGTATACCACCTTACAAGGGATGTAAAAGTAAACTAAATATGTCAATTGGGTATACACCAATGTCACCATGTTTAGGGGAGAAGCACATGCACTTTAGCACTGGTCAGCAGTGGTCCTAAGGCCAACAGAAAATACAGTAAAAAAAGGATGCAAACTGGATAAAAGTTTGGGGGAAGATCACCCTAAGGATGACAGGCTAAACAATAGGTAAATTGGCATACATCTAATTGGAACTTTTAATTTAGTTATACGTTTTTAGTATCTGGTACTGCATGTGCCTAGGGCCTGTAAATTAAATGTTATAAAGTGGGCTGCTAAACTCATTGTGCCACCCACTAAAGTAGGACTGTAAAACATGTCACCAGGCTTGCCCCTCCAGCCTGTAGGTGCAGTAATAAACTGCCATTTCAACAAGGCAAAACAAACCGTTTGCCAGGCCAAAACCTTCCTTTGCGATACCTATAAGTCACCCAAAAGATAGGCCCCAAAGACCCCTTGAGCAGAGTTCATGATATATAAAGAGTATGTCATGTATATTTAATGTTTTACATCTTGGGACAGTAAAAAGAAATCTAAAGTTGGTTTTTACTGTGGCAAGAGTAAAACTTAAGTAAAACACTAGGTCACATTATGACAACTTATAATGCTTAGTTTCGAGTTTGGAGCATCTAGAAAAATGATTCAAGAGCTTATTGCATTAGTAATTTAAATTATAACTTAATGGTAAAGTAAGATTTTATGTTACTATTTTAAACATGACACTTTTTAGTAGCCATATTCCTGCCAAAGCCTAATGTGCATTTCTGCCAGTGTCCAGTGTCACATTACTGGTGAATGGCTCCCCTGTGATAAGATGTGGAGTGCTCACAGACAGTAGACAAAAGGCTTGTGCATGGAGAGATCTTTTTCTTCCTTGAGCAGAGGGGCCTTGCCCAGCCCCTTCCTGAGCTTCAAAGAGTGCTTACCCTGTCACTGAAAGATGTAACTCACACCTAGACCTACCTCCATTTGGACCTGATTCACAATGGTAAACTTACACTTTTGTGTAAGTTTACACTTGCTGAAGTAACTTTTTTGGTATTCACAAACTACAATTGTAATTGTACTACTAGTAATTTTGCTGGTAGTAAAATTACAATTGTAAGTGCAGTTGTTGTGCTAAAAGTAAATTAAATTGCACATCAACAACAAAGCATACTAATAACGTGATATGGAAGCCTGAGAATTTCTCAGTACTCACCCAACCGGCTACAACGTTCATGGAGCCCGGTTTTCAATTTGTTGTAATCCAACTGGAATAATGTTAGCCTGCAAATATTTGGTTAACAAATGTCCATGGAGTCTTGTACGTATGAGCTTCTTTTCTAGTCTTTCCAACCTATTGACCTTAGAACCTTTCCTTTGCTTGTCTCGGAGCAACTGTCCTACACAAGTATATTGTACAAATTGATTGTGTTTCTATTAGCATCAGAAGCACAAGCACCATACAGGTTGGTAATAAACCTCACCCAATCCTCCTCCATAATTTTAACACTATAGGTCCTATTGCCTCCGCTTTCGAGTTCATTAATGACATCCCAAAAAGATTTAGCATTATTTAGCTTAGTGGCATTTAATCATCTGTGCCATAGCCCTGTTTGATAACGTGATTTCGCCAGCCACACTTCTTGTGTATATGACCTTCTTAATGACCTCAGTTTATCATTAAAAACATGGTAAGCTTGCCAATATCGATGGATAAAAACATCCCTTGTAGCCCTATTAAGTGACTGTTTTAATTTAAGTAACTTAGATGAATAACATTTGTTGGCACTGGGTAGTAATGGATTCACTTTTGCTGGGTTTCATGCTGTAAATTTTCCAACCAATGATGAAGTGATATAGTTCCACTTATCCATCATTGATCCTACTCCCACCAAACCTTGATCACTATCTTTGATTAGAACTTCAGCAAACTTCATTATTTCAATTTGTTTTTCTGAGTGCCATACCAGCCTTTTCAAATTATATGAAGCATGGACAATATTTTGAAGCACATTGGATTTGGGATTGCAGCTTATTGACAGATGCAGAGTTAATAACTGAGGGTTGTGATCACTTTCGACTCGAGGAGTCTCCTTATATTGAACAATTTTTGAACCCAGTTTATCTGAAACAAAAGTGTAATCAATAATTGAACCATACTTGGACTGTTTGAAAGATGGAACTACTCTTGATTTGCACAAAGATGATTCTTTTAACATAGTCAGCCCAAGCTGCTGCAGATTGTCACGGCACATCTTAGCAATACCATTACTCGGCCCATCTAAAGAATTAGGCGCGACCAGATGTATATTAAAATCTCCAGAGATAATCAAGTCGGCCGTTGGATACCAGAATGCTAATGTTCTTATAATATCCAACAAGGTAAACAGCTGAGTCATCTTATTTTTCCTCGTGCTTAAATAAACATTCAATATTATCATCATATAACAGATATACTGTAATAAAAAACCTCATATCCATGCCAACTGCAAATCAATTGCTTCTACTTTTACTCTGAACTCAGTTGCAATATAAAATGAGAGACCGCCCTTTGCTCGGCCTTGTTTATTAGTTTGTGTAAGTGGAACATTAAATTCATTAAAACCAAGCAATGGAGTATCTTGCTCTCTCCATGTTTCTTGAAACATCAACATTTCTAAACATTTAAAAAGGAAAGTGTATCAGGGTCAGCCAGCAAATGAGCTAACCCGTGGACGTTCCAAAAATCTATTCTCACTTGTTTATTGTTTCCACTAGCTGCAAGCAGGGTTCAGTCGGCATCGCCAGAAGACGCGTTTGTAAGGGTTGCTGGAAGCCATGCCCAATCATAAAACGACATTTTATTTTTAGTTAACAATTCACAGGTACGTACTCCTTTTGACGTATTTGTAACTAACAGACCTGTGCTGTTAATTGATTAATTCAGTGGTCCGATCGCACCTCTAAGTAATGGAACTGACATTTTACAATCAACTTTTTTAAAATTTTTGGGACTACTGCTTCTAGTATATAGGGATATTTTGAGGGGGTGCATTTCTTAATCTCAATACCCCATTCCATAAAATATAAATTTGAATCAAAAATGTTATTTACTATTTCATTGGTAGTCCAAGTTGTAATAGTGGACTCACGAACTAAGGGGTCTATTAGGATGGCGGTCGGAAAACCACCCCGACCGCCATGGTAGCGGAAAACAACCGCCCGCCGGTACCGCAGCAAAACCGGCGGCCAGATTAGGATCTACTGCCAAAAAAAACTGACCGCGGCGGTAAGAGCCACTTAAAAACTGCCCGTAGTGGGCGGAGAAGGCGAAAACCCGTCCGCGGAGGTCAGATTTGCGGAGGAAAAAAACCAAACCGCCGCCAGGACAGCGGAGACCCCGCACGGAAAATTAGGATATCCCTGATGTGACCGCGGTACGTTCCGGTGTTTCCGACCGCCGAAAACGCTAACAGTGATGAATGAGAGAGCCGGCAGAAGAACTGCAGCATAGCCACTGCTGCGGACGCTCCATGACAAATATGGAAGTCGACAGAAAAAACTCACAACAAGGCCACAAAGTGCACACAGCAAACTAGCCATGCACCCAAAAACACATAACACACGCCAATGACACAACCACATGGCAACTACAAAAATCCAAATCCCAGGACAACCCACACAACACACCTGACAGCAATACCCCATTTGGACACACCCACATAGCTGAGTATAAAACCAGCCCCTTCCCTGACCACAATCCTTTGCAATACTCCACAACTGAAGGGCCCAACACCAGAGCACAAAGGAGAGGCAAATCTGCACACCATCACTACTCACACCACACACAGCACCACCACCACTTCCACACCTGCACCTCTAACCCCTCTGCACATCACACACCATACACATCACCCCCACCCCCACCACTTACACACCTGCACCTCAAACCCCTTAGCACATCACACACCATGGCACCATGGGGGTGGGAGGCCTGTACAACAACTCCCACCATGCCCCCTATCCCACCCCTGAGCAGGATGGAGCACTCCACACCCAGAAGCATTTGGAAGCCATTGTCTCACTACAAACAAACTAACAGGTAGGTAGCCATCTTCCCTGGGAGGGCTGTTTGGGGGTGGGAGGCCTGCACAACAACTCCCACCATGCCCCCTGTCCCACCCCTGAGCAGGATCGAGCACTCCACACCCAGAAGCATTTGGAAGCCATTGTCTCACTACAAACAAACTAACAGGTAGGTAGCCATCTTTCCTGGGATGGCTGTTTGGGGGTGGGAGGCATGCACAACAACTCCCACCATGCCCCCTGTCCCACCCCTGAGCAGGATGGAGAACTCTACACCCAGAAGCATTTGGAAGCCATTGTCTCACTACAAACAAACAGGTAGGTAGCCATCTTAACAGGGAGGGGGGTTTGTGGATGGGAAGACTGCAGTACTACTCCCACCATGCCCCCTTGTTCCCCAGCTCATCAAGATGGAGCACTCCCTCCCACCCAGATGCATGTGTCAGTCATTGCACTGTCCACTTCAAACTAACAGGTAGGTAGACATATTATTCCCTCTTGTCCCACCCCTGAGCAGGATGGAAGCCTCCACCACACACACACACACATAGATGTGACACAAATCCAACCCAAATGTGAAAACAGAACAGGTAAGTAGCCAGTACATGCACCCAGCCATTCCTCCCAAAAAGCATGGTGCCATATGACAACACCAGCCCTCTCATCACACAAAAATACACACAGATCCTATTGCCACTCACAGTGTGCAGACAGCTAAGCAAATGTAACTGTCACAGCAACCAAAGTGTGACACACCAATTCACATGTAGAAGAAAGTCTGTGCACAATCATGCACAGCACTGAATGCCATGTGTAAGTGCCATGTGGCCAGAGCAGCAAGGACCATATGTAAACAAAGAAAGCATGGTTGTTGGTACAAATTCAGATTTGCACATGACATTACAAAGGTATGCATGAGATGACAATGGCAAGTTCATGCTCAGATGTAACGTCTGCCAGGGCAGAGTGATCAACAAAGAGGCGTCACAGAAATGCTTTTTTGCGCCAGTCCCTAGATGGCAACATGTCCCTGTAATCACAAAACATGCACGTGGCGCATGGTATGTTGTGACACCTCACACCATGGACAACTAATGCATGTACCTCAACATCATCTCAGGAGGCACAGTAGTGCGCATACAAACAATGTGATGACTAGTCAACTGTGTGGTGTACAAACAGTGAATAATACACAGCTAACACAAAGCTTGCGGGGTGCACTACAATGACCATTTCCCATCTGTCCCACAGGTGACCAAGAACTGACTGCAGAGGACAAGACCAGCAACTTGCAGAGCCAGTCTCCCCCCCCCTCCCCCGGAACATGGACTCTCGGATGTTGACTCCCAGTATTCAGAGGACGAGGAGCTCGGAGCCGGCCCATCTGGTGTGCCAGGGCGCAACCGGTCCCAGGACCCCATCGTCCCCCCCATCACATCTGCAGCAACACCAACAGCTACGCAGATCCCTGCTGTTATGGCCTGTGCATCCTACACCACCACCACCACCAGTGCTGCCTGCATCACCCTCCCTGTCCCAGAGGATGACCACCCCACACCACCAACTGAGGAGGGCAGGGAGAGGATGCGGGTGCCTAAAGTGGTGATGCAACAGGTCCGTGGCAGCAGGGCAGGTGGGAGAGGCAGGGTCACTCACAGACAACCAGAGCCTGGGACCGAAGCCCTGGACAGCATAAACAGAGTCCTTGGGGCATATGAACGGGCCCAGGGACGAACGGCCCGGTCAGAAGAAGATTCCCGCAAGCTCCTCTTGCTGAAGAGGTCCATGGATATCCGCATGGGACAAATTGTGGACCTCTTGGGCCAGATAGTGGAGGCACTGAGGGATAGGCCTGCACCACAAACAACACCTCCACCTCCCCCTGCTGGGCTGCAGGATGACAGCTCAACATCCTCCCCTGCGGCCACAGAGAGGGGTGAGTCCTCAGACCCCACAGGCCCACAGGCCCTACAGCAGAGGCCCCCCGTGCCAAGCGACGAAGGGGCCGTCCCAAGAAATCCCTGGGAGTATCCAGTGGCAAAGCACCTGCCAAACGTCAGTCACGGAGCCAGCCATGATGGTAACACTCTTCACTACTGCATTGACTTTTTGGACTGTCCTTCCCCACACTGCCTTGTGAATGGCATCTGTCTGCTGGACTGGGTCACCACATCAATGTGGTGACTACTCGATTCTCTCATTTACCATAACTGTCAACTCACTGCTTCACTAATCACCTCAATGTAAATGTTCACCCCCTCATATGTCACCATTGTAAATAAATACTCCTTACACACATGTTGTTGTTTCTGCTCCGTCTTTATTCCAGGATGTGCAGTCATCACCATGATTAAAATGTACCAGGAGTATGAAATGTATGTAGGCAAGGAGAGGCTGAAGGGACCTAGGAAAACAGAACAGAACAAGATTCACTAGTCTGGGTGTGGCATCACAGACATCACACAACACATACCATAAAGCTAATACAACATGCACACATCACAATGAGCAACAAGTGCCAACATACACATCCTGTAGATGTTCAAAATTACCCTGTCCCATAAACATTGTCAGCCACCACTGAGTCAACAACCGGCTGCAGTCACAAAGCTCACATACACCTTCATAACAACAGCAACATCATCAGACAATGGGTCTGTTGTACATTGTCACTCACCTTCAAGTGAAGTAGCGGTTGATGAGCTGTTGACGCAGGTCAACACCATCCTCCAATCCACTGTCCTCATCACTGGACACGGGTTGGTTTGCAGGTGGGGGCCTTGGCTGCTCATCATCATCCAGGATCAGGGGGATATCCTTGTGAATGGCTAGGTTGTGGAGCATGCAGCATGCCACTACAATCTGACACACCTTACCGGGCGAGTACATGAGTGCACCTCCGGTCCTGTCCATGCAGCGAAATCGTGACTTGAGGAGACCAAAAGTACGCTCCACCACACGACGTGTCCTCCCATGGACATCATTTTAGCGTACATCAGCTGGTGTCCTGGGATTCCGCAGTGGGCTCAGCAACCAAGGACGGATGGGATATGCAGAGTCACCTAGGTGTGAGAAACACAGATAAACCTTGTAATAATACTGTGGCAGAGGACAGCATGTCACACACACAGCACGCTACTGGACTCTTTGTACTCACCCACAATCCATGCACGCTCAGGAAGCAGATTAGCCATCAGCTGTGGTACAATGCTGTTACGCATGATGTATGAGTCATGGGCTGAGACTGGAAGTTTGGCACACACGTGCGTGATGATCATATCCGCCTGGCACACCACTTGCACATTTATGGAGTGGAAATGTTTACGATTCCTATAGATGTGCTCCCGTGCCTGTGGTGGAACAAGCCCAACATGGGTGCAATCAATGGCACCAACAACATGGGGGATGTGTCCAAGGGCATAAAAGTCTCCCTTCACAGCCGCCAATTCAGGCCCCCTGGGGAAATGGATATATCTGTCCTTGTATATCATCATAGCGGACAGGACATCACGCAGCACCATGCTGAACATAGGTTGCGACATCCCACCTGCGCTGGACACCGTGTGCTGGAATGATCCAGAGGCAAAAAAATGCAGGGCCGCCATCACCTTAGACGTTGGTGTGAAAGCTGTTGGATATGTTCTGCGAGGCTGCAGGTGGGGCTCCAACATAGCACATAGGTTTTGTAGGGTGGCTCTATCCAGACGGAATTTCCGGATGACCTCCTCATCCTCCACGTCTGCCAGCACTGTGAAGGGACGATGCAGATTTGGTCTCCTCCTAGTTGAGATGACAGTGGACACATGTCAATTCAATACACCATGAGATGTGAACAACATCTTACGTTTTGACTAACACAACGCCAACAATGACTGTCATCACAATTGAGTTACAGAGCAGCTTACATGTAGGGACACCTTCAGCTACACTACTCGTACACTTGTCCCCTTTCACACAGCAAGTACATCCAAAACAACATCTGACTATGCGAATGCATGTAGGGATATGGCCACATCTAGCATGAGCAGGCCTGAGAGTATTTCACACAGCATATGTGTAAAACTGCAACACCACTGTCTCATACCTATCTTCTGTACCTGACACACCTTCAGGCGTAAGTTGAACATGGCACACATCAACAACACAATGGCCACAGGCTGAGCGTAAACAACAAGTGTGTGCATGATCCAAGAAAACAAGACAGTCAAATCTGCACATACTACATTAAGACATACATCACTGTGATTTTCACAGCACTTTCACACATTGACATGTGTACACATTTGAGAGTCCATAACAACACTGTTCTGTGTACATCAATATCACAAGTGACATGTGAGTGAGTACATGCGAATGTACTAAATCACATACACAAACATGGCATGTGTAGTCAGCAGTGTGTTCAATGTTACACTGGCATTGTGTGCACAATGCTGTGCCATTAATCATGTGGCCACTGTGCACTGTTGATGACTGCCCATTGCTCATTGACACAGCATGATGTGTCCATAGGTGCTGACAAAGTGCTCCGCCACCCAAATCACGGTCACAGGCACCAATGTATGGCACCCAAATCACGGAAGCTACCGTCTGCCACCAGCGGTGTGTCACCACCAATCCCTAGAACCCAATTGCGGTAGTGAGACATATATATGTATTGCCAAATGGCAGTTGGCATGCTCCGCCACCCAAATCACTGTCACAGGCACCAATGTATGGCACCCAAATCGTGGTAGCTACCGCCTGGCACCAGCGGTGTCACCACCAATCCCTAGAACCCAATTGCGGTAGTGAGACATATATATGTATTGCCAAATGGCGGTTGGCATGCTCCGCCACCCAAATCACGGTCACAGGCACCAATGTATGGCACCCAAGTCACGGTAGCTACCGCCTGGCACCAGCGGTGTGTCACCACCAATCCCTAGAACCCAATCGCGGTAGTGAGACATATATATGTATTGCCAAATGGCGGTTGGCATGCTCCGCCACCCAAATCACGGTCACAGGCACCAATGTATAGCACCCAAATCGCGGTAGCCTAATGCAATTTAGAAAATCGCGGAAGGCGTCCTCCGCCACCGCGGGGCCGGTCATTGGATGCAATTGAAAGATGCACCACCGCGGTAGCGCCCGCCTGGCCCCTGCGGTGTGTCACCGCCAATGCCAATGCCCTTGCAGCTAATGGGAACCGCAATCACGGTAGCCTAATGCAATTTTGAAAATCGCGGAAGGCGTGCTCCGCCACCGTGGGGCCGGGCATTGGATGCAATTGAAAGGTGCACCACCGCGGTAGCGCCTGCCTGGCCCCTGCGGTGTGTCACCGCCAATGCCCATGCCCTTGCAGCCAATGGGAACCGCAATCGCAGTAGCCTAATGAAATTTTGAAAATTGCGGAAGGCGTGCTCCGCCACCGCGGGGCCGGTCATTGGATGCATTTGAAAAAGGCTGACCTGGAACACCAATTGCAGCAGCTTGGAACCACTGAAACTGCCCCAGGGGGCTATATATGTGTGGGAGGGAGCCTCACATTTCCACAGCTTCCAGAGCCTGCTGCCTGAGACCCCTCACCTGCTGCTGTCTCCAGGGACTGCTGCCTGCCACCCCTCAACACCACCTGCTGCTGCTGCTGTCTCCAGGGACTGCTGCCTGCCACCCCTCAACACCAACTGCTGCTGTCTCCAGGGACTGCTGCCTGCCACCCCTCAACACCACCTGCTGCTGCTGCTGTCTCCAGGGACTGCTGCCTGCCACCCCTCAACACCAACTGCTGCTGTCTCCAGGGACTGCTGCCTGCCACCCCTCAACACCAACTGCTGCTGCTGCTGTCACCTGGCCACAGTGATGGCGAGGACTGAGAAGATCCGGGCCAGTCCCTTCACCAGCGAGGAGCTGGAGGTCCTGGTGGACGAGGTGCTCACACAGTATCCAAGGCTATATGGTGCCCCAAATGTCGTGGTAAGTCTTCAACAGTGTGAGTGAGAGTGCAGGGGGGGCACACATGAAGTTGAGCTGCTGCAGTATGTGCCTGAGAGTGTGGGGTTATGTCATGCACTGCCTAGCATGCTTTCTCCAGGGGGAAGGGGTGTGTAGCCTATTTCACACGTTTCCCTGCCTGCACATCAAGATTTGAGTGACATGTATTGTCTTGTCAGCCATACAGTGACGCAGCAAGTTGGTAATGCAGGAGTCAGGACAGTGATTGCTTGTGTGAATGGCTGTGTGGGTCCCTGTTGTCCTTCTCAGTGTGAGCCCACCTGGCCTGCACAGTCACCACCCAAACTGACAAGGAAACATCACTGAATGTACAGAGTGTTACATGTGTCTTTTTTTCTTTACTCTCCATCAATGAGCCATCTCAGCCCTGTAGCTTGCACACGACAGGCCTTGTGAGAAGGGTGTGGGTTTGTGAGATCATGTCCCTCAATGTGACCTCCATGACACAGTGAGCCATTCACAGGGCAAGGACATTGAGGGCTGCGCAGTGTTGGACACAGTGAGTCTAACCCCCAACATATGTTGATATGTAATGTATGTCTTGCTCTACCTAACAATGGACAGTAGATGTGGGCAGACTAGACATGGCTTCATGTGCTGGCATCCTGCATGTGTATGAGATGGGCAGGTACTGTGTCCACCCTCACACCTGCATGCATTTACGTGTGTGTTCTCCCATGCTGATGTACCATGTGAGATGCATTCTTGTCTCTGTGAGACATATCTGTGGATTTGGTATGAGTCAGTATCATGCCACTGTACTGAGAGATATTGGTACATAACACTGTGTCACTGATGTTTTCCCCTCTTGTCTCCCATGCCTGCAGCTCAAAGTACACCAGCGTAAGGCTGTGTGGAGGGCCATTGCATGCAAGGTGCAGGCTCTGGGTGTCTCATACCGACTGCGCACCCACTGCCACAAGAGGTGGGATGACATCTGCCGGCTGAGCAAGAACGTGGCGGAGATGACGCTGGGTCTGCTCCCTCGGACTGGCAGGTTGGCGCGGCGCAGCATGACACCACTGATGGCCCGCATCTTGGCCGTGACACAGCCTGAGCTGGATGCACGTTTGAAGGAGCATCAGCAGCAAGCTAGGGGTGAGTATTCTGGGAAGGGTGACTTTGGCTGTGAGTGGCTGCATGTGTTCACAGCCTGGGACAGCGCTGGGCTATGTGATGTTGGTAGTGTGATGCAGTGGCTTGTAAGTGGCCTCTGTGCTGGGTGCAGCTGTAATGCATTTGCCCTACCTGTACTTCCTAGTGTGATTTGAGTACTGAGCATTGATATTGCATTCTGAGTCGTGGGCTTCAGGTATCGTCTGCATTGGGGTAGTCTGGGAAATCACATGGAAGGGAACGGCAGTGTGCCTAATCTGAGTGTGCTTTCATCAATGCGTGCATTGCCTGACCTCAGATTTGTGAGGCTTAGACATCTGACGCCAATGTGCTACAGTACTTGTGCCCCACAGTACAACATGGTGGATGGCATGAGCTCATGGCCATTGTGGACTGTTATGTTGGAGTCTGTATCTGTGTTGTCCCCTTCTGCTCCATCCAGATATGACAGTGGCAACATGTTGTGGGGTTCATCCTTGCCCACATCAGGGCCCTAGGTGTGCTCAGAGCTATTTGTGTGTCTGGTTGAACGGAGCAACTGGCAGGATATTGTGCTGTGTGGTCATCACATGGCTCACTTATGTCTGTTTTTCTTGTTTACACGCACTGTTCGAGTTCAAAATTGAGGGTGCACAATGTCATAGCACAGGGTGGTGTGCAACATGTAGATTTCTTCAACTTCAGTGATGCTTTGCTTGCATATGTTTGTTCTGTTGATGCCAATGAACTGACCCTACATCTCTCTCTCTCATGCAGCATCTCCCGTGGGCACGGGAGGACAGGGGACGGACACCAGTGGTGAGGCATCAAGCACAACAGCTGCACACGGGCACAGTGACACAGATGTGACCAGCGCCTCAGAGGGAGACATGAGTCTGCTGGAGGAATCACAGCCAGAGACGCAAAGCTCAACGTCATCTGACGCCAGCGGTGACACATCCATGTTGGCGGGCACAGGGAACGGGGACTCTGCCTCCTCTTCCACCACACAGCGTACAGTGCCCACCCTCCCAGCTACTTCCACTGTTGCTGCCCGTGTTCGCACCAGTAAGCAGGGAAGAGTGTCCTTCACCCCAGGCACCGCTGCCCCTGCCCCTGTCCCCCCTGCTGCCATCAGTGCTGAGTCTGTGGACCTTTTGCGCCAGCTGTGTGTGGGCCAGACAGCTCTCCTCAATGCCTTCATAGACCACGACAAAAAGTTGGCACAGGTGGTTGCTTTCATGGAGGGCATACATTCAGACGTGGGTGGGCTACACCGGACTGTACAGTCTTTGTCCTCCGCAGTGACGGCAGCCCTTCAACTGGCACAATCTCGGAGTCCAGCTCCAGTCCCTTTGTCCACCCCCCTGCCAGTGGCCACATCGGACGATAGTGACCACGCACAACAGACCTCAAGGTCAAGATACAGCACACGCAGCACACAGCAGCAACAGCCCAAGCGGTCCAGGGCGCAGACACCATCCCCACAGAAAACTAAAGCCACCCCAGAGCGCAAAGACATAAGCCCGTCAGGCGACACCAAGGGCCACAAAGCCAAGAAGCAGACCTCAGGGTCACATGCCTCAGAGGCATCCCCAGCCAAGGACTCTCCTGTCCCAAAAGCGTCTCGCAAAGCACAAGCAGACAGTTTCCGTGCCCGCTGAGAAGGTGGTGCCTGCTAAAAGTACACATAAGAAGAGCTCCAAGGCAGATTCACCCACAACCTCAACTCCCATCCAAAGCCCTGTGAAGCAGGGAAATGCGGGCACTGTAGGGGGAAAACCTGGTAAACAGGGGATGGAGGGGCAAAGGCAAGGCCAGGCCAAGCGAACAGCTGGATCCAGCATGTCCCCAGAGGGAGGGCCACCGTCTGCACCTGATGCAGCTTTGGTGGTGAGTGTGCCTGTTGTGGCCGCCCCACCTCCCACTCCTACCAAGACCACACTTCCATATCGAATCCCCAAGAAGTGGAAAGGTACCCCTCCACATTCTCCCTCCCACACTGCGTCTCATGGCAGCATATCTCCGCCTCCATGGGCCACCACACCACCCGGTCCAAGCAGCCCTCCGGCTCCCAAAGCCACTGATGCCTCAAGCTCAGCTGGTCCGCTCTCTCCCAGGTCCAGTCCTCCAACTGGCTCCGACACTCAGCCAGCTCCCAGTCAGACTGACAGACAAGTCTGAGGCTAAATCCCCCTCACACACCTGTCTCTCCCACAGCGGTGCCTGTACTGCCCATTGTTATCCCCCTAGCTGTGTTGCTGACCATTACTGTGTACAGTCTCACACATTCCCTGTGCAGCTTCTCATGTACCTACTCTGCTGTTTGGACTGGCCACTGGCCTTGCTGTACATTGCTGTGTTTGCCCATTCCCTGTGCAGCTTCTCATGTACCTACTCTGCTGTTTGGACTGGCCACTGGCCTTGCTGTACATTGCTGTGTTTGCCCATTCCCTGTGCAGCTTCTCATGTACCTACTCTGCTGTTTGGACTGGCCACTGGCCTTGCTCTTGTCTACTTTTTATGCCTATCTGTGACATTTGTAATAAAGACAGTTGCTCCTGTTGTCTGCTTTGTCAGTCTCCTTGCTAAATAAAGGGTTTTCTGTGTGGGTATGGTTTAATGTGACACATGCTCTGTATGCCACTTTAACGTTGCCAGTTGCTAGTTTCACTATTTCAGAGTTTGGCTGAGGTGAGAGGCACTTCAGTTCTACTTGACTCTGAGGCTTGGGGGTGCACTGATGGTTGTTTGTGATGATCTACTGTTATCCTAATGATTCTATGTTCAGGTTTGCTAAATTGTACACATGTCATGTTAGGATGCACTACCAGCACAGAGTGGGATTCTATCCACAGGATTGCAGGCAGGCTGGCCAGGGTCATCATGTATGTGTGATCTTACTTTATGTGTGCCCAGCAGTGTAGGTGTATAGTCATCTTGTGATGGTCAGTCATCCTAGTCACATGGGTTACTTTCAATGTGTGCACTTGGGTGGTCAGGAAGTGTGCAGTGTGGAGGGGGTGACTTTGTCGTGAGTGTTGATGTGTGTGTGCACCTGCAATGTCAACTACACACATGTGTCACCCAGGAGTAGGGTGCCTGTTTGTGTAATTGTTCAGCCCTGTGATTGTGATTGTGTGCACATGTGTGTGTTGTATGTTGTGCACTGTGCAGTGTGTTGGTGTGTCCTTGCAGTTCTGGCTGACTCCTACTTGTTGTTTTTGGCAATTGTGAGTATGCAGAGTATGTGACTGGCAAGTCAGTGTTGTGTTTTGTTGATCATCCATGTGTCTTGATGCTGTTTGTACTCACTGTGCATCCCTGCTCAGCCACACTGACATTGTGGGTGTGTTTTCTCATGCATTGCTGTCACATGGGGCTTTATTGCCTCCAGTATGGCATGTGGTGTGTGGTGTCATACCATCCCCTATCTGTGCTTCAGATGCCTACCCATTGTGAGTCTGCACTCCATCTATTTGTGTATGGTACACTCCTGCCATGTCCACTACTGACGTACACACCACTTCACTTTCATGTCAGCTGTCCCCTTGGTTTGCCTGTGTGTGTGCCTCCCCATCACTTCATTTGTAACACTGTGCTTTGTGGTGCAGATCTTTGCACAGGACCAATGTGCCACTCAGGACATTTTCCCTATTGGTTATATGTTATTTTCTTGTACTGTTTAGCAGTCATGGTTGCTCATATGCAGTTCAACTGTTTGTGCTGCACAGTCCTCTGGTCAAGTTGTTTCCACTTTGGTGTCCCAGACTTGTGCATCTGTGGGTGTTGGGTTAGGTGTATGTGTGTTTGCTGAGGTACTGCTTCACTTCCTGAGTGTGATGTTGTCAGTGTGCTGTTTTGATTGTTGTTGTGGGTGTTCATGGTGTGTCACTCATGTCTGTGTGGGACTGGTATGTTTGGTGTGCACACACTGCTTGGTGTGCATGCAGTGCTGTGGGTGTATGTTGCCTTGTCCTTGCCTGGTGTGCATCCCCTGATGTCCTGCTGTGTTTGCAATGTGATTTATTGGCATGTGCTTCTGTTGTGTGTTTGATGTGGCTGTGTGCAGTGTTTGGGCTGTGTTGTCTCTTGCAGATGACAGATGCTCTGTGTGTGGTGTTCTATTTGCATGTCAGTGTGTGTGTTTTGTTGGTGTGGTGTGTTTCATTCAGATGTGTGTTGCCAGTGTGGTGTGCCTTACTTGTGTGTCTGTCACATGAACTTAGGTCTATTCTAGTTCCTGTGCTTGTGTTAGGTGCGTCCTTGTTGTTTTCTCCTCTCATATCTGAGCTGTCTCTTGTCAGTCTTGTGCATGTGCAGGCATGTGGTACACTGTGACATCATGTTGACTTGATGGGTGGTGTGGTATGTCTGTCTGTGTGTCATTGTAGGCCCATTTCTCCCAGTTTGTGTCCATGATTGTTTTGTGATGGTGCACTTCTTGTCTGTGTTGTGGTATGTTGTCTGTGCATTGTTCCTGACTGATGGGGTTGTGCACTCCTGTTCTGTCTGTGCTCCCATTGCCTTTCCACAGTTTGGCTGCACAGTTCATGTCTGGTCTTGTTGTGCTTCTGTGTGTGTTTTAGTTGAGTTATGTGTTTGGCTGTTGTTTTTGTGCAGACATTGGTTCTGGCATCCCTGTGTGTGTGTGATGTTTGTGGGTGCCCCCAGGGAGTGTGATTGTTTGTCTGTGTATTGACTGGACTTTATTGACACCCTTCTGTGTGTCTGGCACTGGTGTTGTGTGCTGCAGGTGTGATGGGGGGGTATGTGTGAAGATTCCTACTTGTGTTTGACAGTCATGGAGTGTGTCAATGGGCCCTGTGTGTTGTGCTGCTGACATGCTCCTGTCAAGTAGTTGGATACATATGTGTGGCTGTTCACTGTTTGACTTCAGGGCCTTCCTTTCATCCCTGTGCCTATCCATGGGTTGCCTTGCTGTCTCCCTGAGTTGTTGCACTGAGGTGACTGTGGTTTGACTTCACTCACTGTGCCAGCCATGTGTGATTTGATGGGCTGAGGGTGTTCTTATATATTCCTTGTCTTGTATGTGATGTACACATGCTTGGTAGTTAGCTCCTTGGCCTTCCAATTGTGGGCACCTCACTTTAGCTTTCCTATATGTTGTACTCCATTGCTGCTGGCATGTGGTCTGTGTATGTGGCTGTGTGTCAGTGTGGGGTATGTCTGTGTGACTTGGCAGGCTGTGTGTCCAGTGGAGTGATTGTTCATTATCTGTGTGTGTGTGCATTTTCTGCTTGGACTCAGTTTTCTTGCCATGTGTGTGGTGTTGTTGTGGTGTGTGGGTTGCCCTGGCCCTGTGCTTCTGTGCTGTGTGTTCCTCTGCAGCCACTCCTGCTGTGGCTGTCTCCCTAGTTGTTTGGTGTGTGGTGCAGGGTGTGGGTTCACCTGGCTTGTTGTTGTGCATGGGGGAGCACAGGAGGGGCACATGGCATGTCCCTTCATGGGGGGGCCTGGTGTGTGGAGGGTGGAGGTGTGGCCCTGTGGTCTTTGTGCACTACCCATGCCTGGCGCTGGCCCTGCCTTCTGCATTGTGCGCATGTTTTCCCGCGTCTTCACCGCTGCGGTGACGTGACCGGGACATTACTTCATGATCGCGGTGGATGGGTGACCTGGATGCGGAGGGGTAATTTGGTGACAGGTAGGACATGTGTGGGTACACTTGTGGATGTGTTCCTGTCCCCACCAGGGCGTCTGGTGTGGACAGGAACCCTAGATCAGCCCATGAGTTGTGTGTTGTGGTTGTGTGCGGAGTTGTGTTGTCGCGTACCTGCGGCGTCGTCCGCGACGGGCCATGAGTTGCTGGTGATGTATCAGGTACAGCGCCGGGAAGACGTGCAAAGCTGGGTCCATTGCGCTCGGGACCGGGCGGTTGGGACCGGGGACTCAGGTTTAGCGCTCCGCTGTGATGCTTCCGCCGTCTCTGGTTGGGCGGTTTCTCCGCTGCGGTGCGACTGGCTGTTTGGGGCATCCTGATTTGTACGGCGGTCGGGACGTCATTCCGCACGGCGGTGAGTCTCCATTGGCTCCCACCGCCGCGGTGGCGGGCGCACTTTGATGGCGGTTAGCGTCGCACCGCGCCGGACGGGAAATGGGCTATGTTTGGCCATACTAATATGGCGGGCGTGAGGTCCGCTGCTGGCGTGCGGAAAAAGCATTTTCCGCCACGCCAGCACCGCGGTGGTGCCTCCGACCGCCATCGTAATAGACCCATAAGTTTGGATGCGTTTGTTTAAATTGAACAGATAAAAGATCCCTAGATTTAATAAATTAGATGAGTTTTAGGATAGAACTCCGATTCAAAGTATCATGTATGCCCTAGATTCATATAAGGGATGGACTAGTAGTTACAGGACATTAGAAGATTGATTTTCCGGCATGACCTTTGTAGATATAACTAGGCCTGGTTCAATGTCGCTTGCAGAAAGCTATTCTGATGACCTTTAGGAGATAATGATCTCTGGGTAACTCAAGACCTATTTCCATTAACTAATAAAGGCCCAGGCATTCTCTGGATAACACGACCCTGTGACACAGACATAGCCTCATTATTTATAATTAGTTCAGCCAGCATTCGTGAGTGACAAGCTATTTCCGTTATCTGGTTGCACTCTAGCATACTCTGAGTAGCACTATCATGTTGCACAGACGCAATCCCGCTATTCGTACCTGGGTCAGTTTGCATTTGTGGATGACAAATATAAATGTTGCTTGCCGACTCTTTATTGCCTCCTTTTGGGAGACTCTGTACCTGTGAATTCAACAGGGAGTTTCAGTGGTTTGTCTGGATAAAACAAGAGGGATTATCTACACCCTTTAGAGATTGGTCCTGCCTTTGTATATTCTGACCAGTTGGTTTGAAGTTAAGATAACAATCCCTGGGTTGTTGCACAGGTTTAGCCGATATATCTATAGATTTATTAGCTTTTTCCGGCCCTTCCGGACCTTTCACAACCTCTTTCTAGCCCTTTTGTTAAAGGAGGGCCACCAATGGGGGCCACCACTGGTACCTTCACATAAGGCAGTGGAATTTAAAACTTGACTTCTCTCTTTATTAACATTTCCTGTTACAATAGGACTTTCATCTGGTTCAATGTCTATCCCCAAACCTCCTTCCAACCTCCTAACATCCCCAGCTAAACCACTAGAGATATGTGAGGGAACATCACATTGAACATTTTGGAGCTTCGTGCTCTCACTGGTAGCCCCCACCCCTAAACCAGTATGGGGCCGTAGAGGTAGTTCTGACTTTGGGTGTATGGTCAATTTTTAACTTCATCAATAAGAGACCCTACTATATTTGGAAGTTCTGACACATTATCTAAAATATGTGAACACATATATTTAATAAGTTGGTTACTGACGTCAGACTTGGCTCTTACCACCAAGTAAGTTAAGTTATGCAGCTGAGGGGCCGATTCCGATTCGGGCCGGAAATCTCTCCGACCGAGCCGGACTCGGAGAGGATTTCCGACCGACTCCGGACTTCTGGCAGCCCGACCGAACGAGTACGATGCGCACGTATGCCATCGGACTCGAGACGGTCGGACTCCCACGTGAAGTCAATGGGAGCCGGTCGTACAACGCGCGTACGCGGGCTCCCATTGACTCAATGGGTGCGAGAGCGGTCAAGGGCGCCCCCTACAGCGTGTACGCGGCAAAGCGACTCGCGCCGTACACGCAGAGGTAGGGGGGACCCAAGGGTCCCCCCTGTGTGCGACTCGCGCAGCTACGCGTACAGGGGGTCCGACACGGACCCCCAAAGTACGTCTCCGACTGCTCTTTGGAGCCGGAGTGCGCGGCTCGGTCGGACTGCTCGCGGCGCGCATCGTACTCACCCGGCCGGGGAACGTCTCCATTGCGCGGTGCGAGTCGAGTCCGAGCCGAGTCGGTCGGTGCGGTTCGACCCGGGAACGAGTCGGTCGGAGCGGTCGGGACGCCCGGACGAGTCGGTCGGCGAATTCGCATCGTACTCGCTCGCCCGGACGCGCGTACGACTCGGTAGGGAAATAGGGCTCCGAATCGGATCCGGTTAAGCCGAATCCGATTCGGAGCCCTACCGGCCGAGATCGGAATCGGCCCCTTAGTGTCTATCCCAGCCACATATACAGCATAGGTATTTAATAACTCCACCTGTATATCAAGTTATTGGAATAAAAATTTAACTCTGTTGTTATTGCATCTATTGTACCCAACAAATTTCGCCATACTCTGTTATCTGACGAAATATGATGTTTGGGTGGACTTTCTTCCACAAACGTGGGTACATCCATGAACAAACAATCTGCAGAATTCAATGAATTATGTATTTGATCAGTCTTCTTAAGTCCCTGATCAGACCCGCTAAGGTTAGTGTGTTGAGGGTTTAGAGTTGGTTGTGAGTCAGAATATTGGTCACATTCCCGAATTTCGGGGCTGACTGGATTCATACAAATTTTTTTTGTGACTGTAAGGACCCACGTAGACGACCTGATCTCCTAGTAACATATGTAGCCAATTACCCTCCAAGATGCAGAAAATCAAAAATTCATGATTGGCAGTGACAATTAGTCCTCCCCTCCTCCCACACTTAGCGATACACCGGTACTTCCAGGAAGACACAGTGTGTTGGCTGGGAGTCACAGAGCCTTACACAGAGTCACTGAGATAGTATCAATGAAGCGTGGTGGCGGGAATTCTCAGACCATAGACCTTGTACAGTAGATCCACCTATCTGTTCATATCATATAACATGAGGCAATTTACGGTGGGGGCAAAAACACCAGATTTAAAATAAAAGTCCAGATAAAAGATAAAAAAATTAAAAATATTAGAGAGTATATATATTTGGACTTTCCACATTTCTCTGGAACTTCTCAAAGTTTTTCTGGCCTCCTTAGCCATGGTACAAGCCGCACAGGCCTATTGCTGCCCGCTTCCATGCCACCAACGGGGGTGCCAAGGCCTAATGCCAGCAATGGAGCGCACAGCAGCCTTGCTATGTTCCTGATATGCTATGTTCTTGCTGTGTTCTTGCTGTGTCTATGAGTAGTGCTTCCCAAGCGGTTGCACAGGCATGCAAAGTTAAAATGCTGCTGCCTAGCCATCACCGGTTGGGATCTGCAGCAGCGTAATTACTTGTGCACTTACACTTGTGCTCTCAAGGGTGTGGCTGCAAAGGGTGGGAGCAGTGAAGAACAGGCAGGCTAATGTCCTGCTAGGATCCCATAAATGTTTCTTACCCACAATGCCCTGCAAACCTAAAATTGTGCCTAAAATTGCACATTTACCTAAGTTGTATCTCCCTGCAGATTCCAGAATTTTCAATCATAGAAATGTGAAGAAAATGCAGTTTTTAGTCCAAGTTTTAGGTTTGCAAGGGCTTCTGGGTAAGAAAACCTTTTGAGAGCCATGCAAGTCACCCCACCCTGGATTCCCCCAGGTGTCAAGCTTTCAAAAACATAGAGGTTTGCTAGGTTTCCTTAGGTGCTGGCTAAGCTAGGGCCCATAATCCATAGCTAGTCGCATTGCCAAAAAGGGTCCGCTTTCAATTGAAAAATGTGATGTGCTCATGTTGTGTTTTGAGGCCTTTCCTGTTGTGGGTACTAGCCCTACCCACACAAGCGAGGTACCATTTTTATCAGGACACTTGAGTGCCATGCACGTCACCCCACCATGGATTTCCCGAGGTGTCTAGTTTTAAAAGATGTACAGGTTTGCTAGGTTTCATTAGGTGCTGGCTGATCCAGGGACCAATATCCACAGCTAGCCGCATTGCAAAAAAGGGTCAATTTTCAGTTAAAAAATTTGATGTTTACATGTTGTATTTTGAGGTTTCTCCTGCTGCGGGCACTACCCCTACCCACACAAGTAAGGTACCACTGCTATCGGGACACTTTGGGAAATACTGGGTGGTAGGAAATTTGTGGCTCCCCACAGATTCCAGAACTGTCTATCAGAGAAATGAGAGCAAAATGTGTTTTTTAGTCAAAGTTTGAGGTTTGCAAGGGCTTCTGGATAAGAAAATCTTTTGAGAGCCATGCAAGTTATCCCACTCTGGATTTCCCCAGGAGTATAGTTTTAAAATATGTACAGGTTTGCTAGGTTTCCTTATGTGCTGGCAGAGCCAGGACCCAAAATCCACAGCTAGCCTCATTGTAAAAAAGGGTCAGTTTTCTGTTGAAAAATGTTATGTGTCCATGTTGTGCTTTGAGCCCTTTCCTGTTGTGGGCACGAGCCTTACCCACACAAGTGAGGGACCATTTTTATCGGGACACTTGGGAAATTATTGAGTGGTAGTTAATGAGTGGCTCTCTACGGATTCCAGAAGTGTTCCGCCCAGAAATGTGAGGATAATATGTTTTTTAGTCAAGGTTTGAGGATTGCAAAGGCTACTGGGTAAGAAAACCTGGTGGGAGCTACACAAGTCACCCCACCCTGGATTACCTCATTTGTCTTGTTTTAAAAAAAGGACTGGTTTGCTAGGTTTCTCTAGGTGCCTGCTGAGCTAGGGTCTAAAATTCACAGCTACACACATTGAAAAAAAGGTCTAGTTTTCATTGGGAAAAAATGTGGTGTCCATGTTGCGTTTAGGGTCCTTTCCTGTCGCGAACACTTGGCCTACCAACACAAGTGAGGTACCATTTTTATCAGGAGACATGTGGGAATACAGGATAGTAGAAAATTTGTTATTACCCATTGTATTTTGAAGTATTTTTGACTTCCAAATGTAAGGCAGTGTGTGAGAAAGAAGACATTTTGATTAATCACATTGTAGCATGGGTACCCACAAATTAATTAATGTACAAATAGCCACTGCTCATAAACTCTGTATCTGGTGTCTACTTCAGAAATACATAGGTTTCTTTGATACTCATTTTTCACTCTTCTTATTTTACCATTTGAATTGCTCGATACCAGGTACACAATGAAAACCCATTGTAAGGTGCAGTTCAATTGTTGGCTCTGTGTTCCTTGGGTTCTTGGAGAACCTACAAACCATATATACCCCCACATCCACAAGGGTCTAATGGACGCAATGGTATATTGCTTTTGTAAATCGGCCATTGTGGCAAGAAGCTAAAAATGAAAAGATTGTCACAAATGGCTTATTTTTTAACTCATTTTTATTTATTTTTTATTTCAACAGTAATTTTGTTTGTGAAAGGCTTTAGGGATATACACAAATGACCCCTTACTGAGTTTAGAATTTTTTCTAGTTTTCAGAAATGTATGCTTTTTCTGGATCACCCTTGGGTTTCATCCTGGTTTCCATCAAAAACTGGAAGTAGGTCGAAAGCACACAAAGTACGTAAAACAGGCTATCCATTTGAAAAATGTCAAACTGTGGTAAAAAAATAGTTTTTTTTATTCAGCTCTGCATGATCCTGATAGCCAGGAAAATGGGGATTTTAGCACAGCAAACCTTTTGTTTATGCCATTTTTCATAGAAAAAATACAGAAGCTTTTTTGTGAAGCACTTTTTTCGCAACAAAAAAAACATGTTGTCATATATTTGCTATTTTCATAGTCTCCTCCAATGGAATCCATAAACTCTGGGTACTTTTGGAATTCACAGGATGTTGGAAGAAAAGGACACAAATTTAGCATGGATACTATGGGGGTCATTACAATGTAGGGCGGATCGCCACCGCCCGCATGGTGGTGGCGATCTGCCCTACATTTCCCTCCGCCCGCCACCCATTTCCCCCCGCCATATTAGTATGGCGGTGGGGACCCCGGCGGACTGAAAGACCGTCCGCTGGTTTTCCACCAGTCGACCAGTCGACCGGGCGGAAAAGGGGCTCGATATGGTGGCGGTGTCTGCTAGACACCACCATCCATATTAGCATGGGAGCGGGAAGCAGCCTTTCCGTGGCGGCGTTGCTGCCATGGAAAGGCATGTGGACTTTGCTTCCGGGGGCCCGTTGCGGGCCCCCAGGGCATTGGGGCGGTGGGGGGTGCACATGGGGGGTACCTATGGTACCCCCCTGCATTGTCATGGACATGGTGGCAGGCACCTCGCGGTGCCTGTCACCTTGTGCATGACGATGCACACACTGCATTCCCAGCATTGTGGCGGGCGGTGCTGTGAGCACCGCCCGCCACAATGCTGGGAATGGAGGATGCCACAGTGGCGGTGGCATCCTAATCACCGGTGCGGGACCGCCGCACCACTGGCAGCCGGTCCCAGCACCGCTAGGGTGGCGGGTGGACGAAAGTCCGCCCGTCATCCTAATAGGCACCTTTGTGTGGAAAAGACGTCATGGAGGCCTAAGCGCGAAATACCCCTAATAGCAAAAAAGGGTTATGTACTTGGGGGGTAAAAGGTCTAGCATCTAAAGACTTAAGGTATGTTGGTGCTGTGTTGTGCAGTGCCTTGTAAGCATGCATGAGGAGTTTCAATTGGCATCATTTATGTATGGGGAAGCAGTGGAGCTCTCAGAGATATGGTGTGATGTGGATGCCTCGTGAGAGGTCAACGATGGGCAATGCTGCGGCTTTCTAGATGGTCTGAAGTCAGTGGAGGAGGAGATTCGAGATTCCGGAGTAGAGGGTATTGCCATAGTCTATTCTGCTTTTAATGAGGGCTTGTGTGAAGGTCTGTCGGGTTTTCGGAGTATCCATTTGAAGATCTTGCGGAGCATGCGAAGTAAATGGAAGCAGGAGGAGCTGACTGCGTTGACCTGTGCTGTAATGTTGAGGGTTCACTGACACAATATCGATGTAAAAAATATCGATGTTAAAAATATCGAGTAAAAAATATAGACAACAAAAATATCGACTCCTATACTTAGGGGTCGATTACGATGTCGGGCGGATCGGCCATCATAATCGGCCCCTTAAATAGGTAAGTACAAAAATATTGACTAAAAAATATATATGCAAAAAATATAGATGTATATAATATCGACTTTTATATAAATATAAAATAAAATAATATATATTAAATATATTAAATATTCAATATATTTTTAACAAAATAAAATAAATTTAATATACATTTTAATCAAATATAACAAATAAACTTAATAAAAAAATAAACACACAAACATAATAATTTATACATATATGTTTACTTTAAAACAATTAATAAACTGTTATTTTTAATTTATGTTAAGTTTAAAATAATATAAAAAATAAAAATCTATATTAATGATTTAAAATATAAAAAAACAAAAATCTATAATAAATTAAAACATTAAACTATTAAAAAATATTTTAATTTACATTTCACAATACAATCAGTGCAACAGTAGGGAAAGTGTTGGATAGCAAAGGGGTACAAATAACTATTCCCACTCCAGTGACTGCAACAGTAGGGTAAGTGTTGGATAGTGGAGAAATTCAATTTACTATTCCAACTCCAGTGAGTGCAACTGTAGGGAAAGTGTTGGATAGCGGAGGGGTAAAAATTACTACTCCCACTCCAGTGAGAGCAACACTAGGGAAAGTGTTAGATAGCGGAGGAGCAAAAATTAGTATTCCCACTCCAAAGAGTGCAACTGTAGGGAAAGTGTTGGATAGCGGAGGGGTAAAAATTACTATTCCCACTCCAAAAAGTGCAACAGTAGGATAAGTGTTGGATAGCAGAGGGGTAAAATTTACTAGTCCCACTCCACTGAGTGCAACAGTAGGGAAAGTGCTGGATAGCGAAGGGGTAAAAAATACTATTCTCACTCCAAAGAGTGCAACAGTAGAGAAAGTGTTGGGTAGCGGAGGGGTAAAAATTACTATTTCGACTCCACTGAGTGCAACAGTAGGGAAAGTGCTGGATAGCGAAGGGGTAAAAAATACTATTCCCACTCCAAAGAGTGCAAAAGTAGGATAAGTGTTGGATAGCGGAGGGGTCAAATTTTGTATTCCCACTCCTGTGAGTGCAACAGTAGGGAAAGTGTTGGACAGCAAAGAGGTTAAAATTACTATTCCCACTCCAATGAGTGCAACAGTAGGGAAAGTGTTGGATAGCAGAGCGGTAAAATTAACTATTCCCACTCAAGTGAGTGCAACAGTAGGGAAAGTGTTTGATAGCGGAGGGGTAAAAATTACTGTTCCCACTCCAGTGAGTGTAACTGTAGGGAAAGTGTTGGATAGCGGAGGGGTAAAAATTACTATTCCCACTGCAGGGAGTGCAACATTAGGAAAAGTGTTGGATAGTGGAGAGACAAAAATTACTATTCACACTCAGTTATAACAAAAAAATATATTAAAAATTAAAAAACATTATAAAAATAAATAAAAAATATTTAATAAATGACAAATCAAATATATTAAATATATAAAAAGAAAACATATTATAATATTAATTACTTATAACAAAAACCAACAAATATTATAAAAATAAAATAATAAATACATTCTAAAAAAATTATTTTTTTAAACAAGAAAATATTGACCTACAAAAATAATTAATACATAAATATATCTATTTTATTTCCTACCCTATAACACCACACCAAAATCAAAACACTTTAACATTTTAAATTAAATTTACTTCCATAAACAACATAATTAATAATCAATTACAAAAATATGATTAATAAAAAAACGAACAAACAGTAATTGTCTTCACACACACTTTAACACTATAATATCCACAACACACACCTAAATTAAACTATAAAATAATCAAACACAATTAAATCTTATTTTTTAATTAAAAACTATTACTATTAACAACTAATAATTAAAGTAATTAAAAGTAATTAAAATGTATTCAATACCCACCCTTTACCCCTTTAAGAGTAAAAACAACACACAAAAAATACACAATTACCCAAAATAAATATCAAATAATTAACAACTATATATTAATCAATTGAACACAAATTACTTCCCACCCTTTACTCCTATTAACACCACAACACACACCTAAAACTAATTACACAATTATCATAATAACATTTTAATTAATTTAATTAATATCAATTACCAAAAAAATTTAAATAAAAAATAAATAAACTACTTTACACCCTTTACCTCTATAAACCCCAAAACACACACCTAAAATTATTTACACAAATACCATAATTAATTACCAATGAATTATTTAAAATTAAAAACAACCAATTATTAATTCATCAATTAAAAATAAATTACTTCCCACACTTTACACCTATGAACACCACAACACACACCTAAAATTAATTACACAGTTACCATAATTATTTACTAATCATTTAATTAAAATTAATTAACAACCAATTATTAATTCATAAATTACAAATAAATTACTTCCCACCCTTTACACCTATAAACACTACAACACACACCTAAAATTAATTACACAATTACCATAATTAATTACCAATCAATTAATTAACAACTAATTATTCATTAATTAATAATAAATTACTTTACACATTTAAAATTATAAAATCTCAATTAAAGAAATATTAATAAATAAAAAATAATTAGTCAAAGAACTTTATTCGGTCATTACGACCATTAAAGTGCAAAGAAATATAAGACAGTGGATTCACCAATGTATACATTGCCATAATTCATTTTACAGACCAAGGTTAACTGACACATTAAAATATATCAACTTCATAAAAAACGGTTAGAATTGGGACGTACGGTGGCGGGTATGCCAATTAAGAGGCTCGCACATAATGGAGCCCTACGAAGATTACTTAAAAGTGGAAGTGCGTATAATGTAAGTATACATTGTTGAAAGCATAGCGTTAATGCATTATGTGTCGAATTCATGTTAGGTGGATCCATCAGTTAAAACAGCTAGACTGACAGCTAAAAACTATGATTTGCAAAAAACAATGCATTGATAAAAGTCTTCATGCAGGTGGAATAAAACCTGGACAAATTTACACTACGGAGGTTGCTCTCATGGGTTGGACCTCTTAGGGAGATGGAAAAAAGTGCAAGTGCATTTAGTGCAAGGGTACCATATTGCATACATATTAGGAAAACCAATGGGAGCACAGCTTACATTGTTGGACACTTAGCTCCGTTAGAAATGAAGTAATGGCTCAGGTAAATGAAGCAACAATGTGTACAAAGTAGTTCAGTTATGTTGCCGTTGTGCAAAAAGAGCCAGAGGGATGTTGTGCAGATAACCCTTGCACGTAATCACAGTGGCATGGTCTCAATTTTGAAAGCTATTAGTATGTGATGCATATACTATGACTATTGACTAACTAAAATAGGGATCAATTTAAAAGCTGCACTTGCGGTTCAGCCGTTCTTCAGTGCGAGCCTCCTAATGAGCCACATTTTCCCCAGGAATTTGGCTACAGCACAAGCTATTAGTGGCCTGGAATCTGTTTCTAAGATGCATAGCGCCTCTTGATGGCATTGGATACCCATCTGCCTCCAGACAAGGGCTAACCATTTAAGCCTCAGGGTTTTATAGAGTGGGCATGCAAAGAGAACATGTTTAATCGTCTCATGGACCCCTGGGCAACAGGGACCGCAGCACAATGCATCCGTGGCTCCCCGCTGCCATGTCGCTGTGAATGATTTCAGAGGGAGGGTACCAAATCTAAATTGGATATACAGCTTTCTATCACAGGGGATGGTGATGACCTCTATATACTGCTCGTACATGCCTAGTAACTTGAACTCTAAGAATTCTGATGTGAGACGGCCTCCTGTTGTGTGTGTGGTATTTCTCTGATCCACCCACCCAGCGAAGAATTCTTGTGTGTTTGTTTGAGAGAAAGAATCGTGCGATATGGCTTATTATGAGTATGGTAGAGAAAAACCGTCAAGGACGGCGAAGATTAAAAACTTTTTCAAGAAGGACAAAAAGGTAGTGACTCGGGAAGGAGAAATACTTCCTCCGCCAAAAACGCCAGCTTCTCATATGATGCTGAAATATGGCTATCATACTTGCATTTGGTTGGAAAATTGGGCAAAATATACCCAGAACGATGGAGTATTGGCTTTTCCACAAAATGGTTCGTTTAGCACAGCTGTACTTCGAAATTTGAGAGAGAAAATGATGAAACTTGAACCGAGACCTAGACCAACACAGTTTGAAGCGTTAGGTGAATGAGAAGATGAGATGTATGAAAGAGAAAGACACAGAGGTGCAAAGAATTATAGTTTAGTTCATGGACGAGTATGGGGAGTGAATCATGAAGATAGGATGAGACGATGGAGGTATGCTAATATGAGGGATGGTTTGTTTCCAGTCAGAACAGTTGAAGAAGTTACAGGGAGAAAATGTAAGGAGAAAAAGAAACATGCAGTGACAGAAAGGTATGGGTATGGAGGTAGCGAAACAGAGGATGAGTTGCTGGAAGATATTTTAAATAGAAGACCCCCTCCATATCAACAGAATTCTGCGGTGGTGACTCCAAATGCACCACCAATGGAAACTGTAAGGAATCAAAGCCCTGAACGAAATTATGAAATAAATAGGTCTTATGAAAAATTAGAAACTCCACAGAATACGAAACCTGATAGTGGTAATACAGCTGAGTTAGCAAGAACCACAAGAGAATTGACTGAGAAAATAAGAGAATTAACCATGAACATGAAAGCTGTGACTGTGCCAGTGACAATAAGACCAGTAATACCGGTATTTGAAAACCAAAGAATAGATGAGCATTCCTTGACAATTCCAATGAACTCGAATATGCAAAGAGTGAGAGAAGGGACAATTCCAGAAACTAGAGAAACAAGAGATTTGGTTGGCTCATATAGATCGAGTCCACCTACAAATTTGACGATTAATGAGAGTCAGATAAATAGGATTCCTATGGGAACCGAGTCAGCAACTGAGACCCCAGAGAGAAGTACAAATTGGGTAGAGATAAATAATACCCCTGTGGGTCCGACTCCAGAAGAATTAAATGAGTGGATGAGGAATTTACAGAAGAAAGATACTGAACCGCAAACCATTGGATGTAATCAGACTGAAAATAGACATGGAAGAGTTGATTTTAGGGACTATTGGTACAGATAGATTGAAATCCTACCAAGATGATGAACTTATGTTCATGTGTAAGAGTGTTACTTGGAGAGCTAGGAATTTGCATGAGAAATTGGAAGAAACAGCGAATGAACTAGGAGTAGAATTTGGAAAAATCAGAGGATTGCAGAAACCGTACAGGGTTGATTTTAGTGAAAAGGATATAGAAAATTTGAACACATCAGGACGATTGACCCAGATAAAAGAACTGATTGTGTTATTGAGAAAATGGGGAGATGTGGACAGATGGAGGAGCAGGTGGATAAGAAGAAAGGAGGGAACGACCGATAAAGCATCGTTGGCTTTTCCGGTGAAGGAAAAGGAACCAATAGTACTGGAATATCCAATGAGGGAAACTCCAGGAGGTAGCTATGTGCATGTTCCATGGTCCAGACAAGATATATTGTCATTTACAAATGACTTCCCAAGATTGAGAGAGAAACCCGTAGAATGGTATAGACAGGTAGAAAGGTTTGTAAAGGTTTCAAAGGTGTTGTGGGAAGATCTGGATGGATTGTTTGAAATTGTAGTACCAGCAGATTTATGGACAGAATGCAAATTACAATTGATTGGCCGAAGGAAGAATATCCTAGAGATGCAAAAACTGGAGCCCCAGGTCCAGAAGTAATGAGAAAGTATGAACAAGCCATCACGTTACTGAAAAATAAGATTCCACCGAAAGAGACAGATTGGGTAAAGATTGATAGAACAACTCAGGAAAGTAAGGAATCTGTACACGCCTATTATGAAAGGTTGCTTTTGGTTTTCAAACAGTATAGTGGCTATGAGACTTTGAGTGAAAAGGACATGAGTCATTTCGTATATAGATTTGTATATGGATTGAAACCTGAAATAAGTGAAATGATTAAGCAGCATATGTTGTGTTGGCAGAATAGCACTGTAGATGAGGTATTAAGGTATGCAAAATATTGTAGTGATGACATCGAGTGTAGACAGCGCAAACTAAAAGAGAAAGCGATGTGGGCACAAGTAAAGGTTGCAGAAAAACAGGAGGCTCAAATGAATAATCAGTCTAGTGATGCAGGACAGACTAAATCCAAACCGAATATAGGTAAAGGAAAAGGTCAAATGAGTATAGAAGAGGCTAAAAAGAAATTGCCATGCCATAATTGCGGAAAGTTAGGGCATTGGAGAAACAAGTGTAAATTTCCTCCAAAAGCTAATACGGAAAATCAACCATTAAATCCACAGGTGCAGAATGAGGTGAGTTACCAACAGCTGCAACAACCGCAGGTAGTTACTCAACAGAGTCAGGTGCCACAACCACCTCTTCCAAAGAGTGTAAATCCCCAGAGATACAGTGCAGAGGCAGGATTCTACGGAGGAGAGCAGGTAATGGCAGGATGGAAATGAATCGGATGAAAGTTTATGACGGTGCCTAAGAGAGGAGGAAGAGTGCGTGCTTGGCGCAACTCTAGAGGTAGATCAGCCAGGTCCATTTGTGGATGGAGAAGTGAATGGTGTAAATGTTACATTCCTTGTGGACACTGGAGCTACCCGTTCTACTGTTAGATCAGTTGAAATTCCAAACCTTCCTCTCTCAGGAGAATATATCCAAGTTGTAGGTGTTTCAAACCAACAGATTAAAGCGCCACTCACCAAACCAGTAGAGGTGAAAGTTGGACCATTCAAAGAAATGCATCGGTTTGTGGTATGTGATTGCAGTCCTGTAAATTTGTTAGGACGCGATCTGCTTTGTAAAATGAATTGCACCATCTATTGTACCCCAGATGGTATTGCTTTCCAGACACCAGATGAAGATGTCCTGTATAAAATGACAATGGCAGAACTAGAACCAGGAGTAAATGACATGTTTCCTGTGTTTGATGCAGAGAAAATCCCAATTGAATTGAAAGGAACAGTCAGATCTGATGTATGGGATTTCACAGGCGAAGACATTGGGCTAATGAGAGGAGTAGACCCTGTGCAGGATTTGAGAAAGGTAAATAACATCGTTATCCCTTGTTGTCCAATTGTGCCAAACCCCGCTGTAATACTTTATCAGATTCCACATGATGCAGAATGGTACACAGTTATTGATTTGTGCCATGCATTCTTTTCTATTCCATTACACCCAGACAACCAGCCATTATTTGCGTTCCGGTTCGGAGAGCGTATTTTGCCATGGTGCCGAATTCCTCAAGGGTATACAGAAAGTCCCTCAATCTTTAATCAGATCCTAAAGAAATCACTGGAAGATTTAAAAATGCCTGAAAAGTCTGTGATGGTCCAATATATTGATGACCTATTAGTGGCATCAAAGACTAAAGAATCATGTGTTACAGACACAATTGCTTTACTGAAGCATTTACCAGAAGGAGGGCACAAAGTGTCCCCGTCAAAACTGCAATTTTGTCAACAGGAAGTACAGTACCTAGGTCATAAGATTGAGAAAGGGATGCGAAAGGTGACGACAGAAAGGATAAGGATTATCCAAGGAGTGAGAGCCCCGATGACACAGAGAGAGTGAGAATGTTCCTTGGAATGGTTGGTTATTGTCGACAGTGGATAAGTGGATTTTCGTTGATTGCAAAACCACTACAGCGTTGACAAAAAGGGATGTCAGAGATCCGATTGAGTTGAATGAGGAGGAAATGAAGGCTTTCAAAGAACTGAAAACAAGGTTGTGTGAGGCACCAGCATTGGGAATGCCTGATTATGAAAAAGAATTTGAGCTGTATTGTAGTGAGAGAGATGGATGTGCACTTTCAGTGTTAGTGCAAAGGCATGGAAAAATGAAAAGACCCATTGCTTATTTTTCAGCTGTTTTAGACCCAGTAGCAAAGGCATTGCCTGGATGTCTGAAAGCAGTAGCTGCTACTTGTGTGAGTCTGGAGCAGAGTGAAGGCATTGTGATGGGGTATCCACTGAGAGTATATGTTCCACACTCTGTTGAAATCCTTCTGACTAGAACCAAAACCCAATTCATGACACATAGTCGGCTGACTAGGTACGAAAAAGTGATTTTTAGTGCAGATAATGTAACCATTGATAGATGCACAAGTGTGAATCCTTCAACTTCACTGCCAGATGAAGTAGATGTAGGAGTCAAAGATTATGTTGATCATAAGTGTTTGGATGTGCTTGAATTTTGCACAAAGCCACGCCCAGATATTAAGGAAGAGCCCTTAAAAGAATCAGATTATGTGATGTTTGTGGACGGGTCATGCCTGAGAACAAGTGAAGGAGTTTTAAGTGCTGCGTATGCTGTGTGTACAGTGGCAGCCATAATGGAAGCATCTTGTTTGAGAGGGATACGTTCAGCCCAAGTGGCTGAGCTGATTGCTTTGATTCAAGCGTGCAAACTGGGAAAGAACTTCCGAATTACGGTGATCACAGATAGCCAGTATGGCTTCGGAGTGGTCCACGACTTCGGACAGATCTGGTCTCAGAGAGGTTTCTTGACGTCTGCAGGAACTCCTATTAGGAACGGTGAGTTTGTGAAGAAATTGCTTGAGGCGATACAGCTGCCTAAACAGATTGCAGTGGTGAAATGGGCTGCACACAAAAATGGAACAGATTATATCATAGTGGGAAATCAATTTGCAGATTAAATAGCTCAATACTGTGCCAGAAATGTGGTCTCACTGAATAGGAGAAGAGAAAAAGAGAATGTTTCATGTCCCTTGCTGTTTACTAACACGGTTGAAACCTGGGATGAGGTAAGGCAATTGCAGGAAGAAGCAGATGAAGAAGAGAAAGATGGTTGGATAAAAGCAGGTTGCAGACAAAGAGAGGAAGATGAAGTTTGGGTTTATAGAGATGAAAGACCAGTTATGCCTGATAGCATGATCTCTAATATGGCACGGATGTACCATGGACAAGCTCACATTGGTAGGGATGCCATGATCAGACTTTTCAGACAGACTTGGTACATCCCGAAATTTAGAGCTATAGCTGAAAGCCTCTGTCAAAGATGTCTTACATGCCAACAGATAAATCCTGGAAGGAAAACAGTAGTGAGTTTGGGAACAATAGGACGTGAAGTAGGTCCTTTTACCAGAATGCAACTAGATTTTATTGAAATGCCCCCGAGCAATAGATTGAAATATGTCCTTGTGGTCGTTTGTTTGTTTTCTCGTTGGGTGGAAGCCTATCCGATAAGAAGGAATGATGGAGTTACAGTGGCTAAACTTCTACTGAGAGAATTCATTCCACGATATGGCTTTCCAGTAACGATCAAAACAGATAGAGGAACACATTTCCAAAATGAATTAATCCAATTGATATGTGAAGCGCTTGACATTCAACAAAAATTGCACTGTGCCTACAGACCAGAGGCTTCTGGAGTGGTAGAGCAAGTAAATGGAACAATAAAGAATAGGTTAGGGAAAATGTGTCAAGCCACAGGACTCAAATGGCCAGATGCCCTGCCATTGGTGCTGATGACCATCAGAAGCCTACCTGACAGAAAAACAGGTCTGAGTCCTCATGAAATAATCATGGAACAAGCAATGAGACAAGCACATGTACTTGTCAACAAACTGCTGACTATAACTGATGATCTCGTATTGGACTATTGCAAAGGATTGGCTGATGTGGTACATTCTGTGTTTCATCAGGTTGGACCGGATGCGACCACTCTTGAAAGAAAACCAGCTCATGATTTGAGTCCAGGAGACTGGGTACGCATAAAAGTCCACAGAAGAAGAAACTGTTTGGTTCCTCGCTGGGATAAGCCACGTCAAGTGATCCTGGTGACAACAACTGCTGTGAAATGTGCAGGTGTGAAAAATTGGGTTCATGCCAGTCATACCATCAGAGTTCCAGATCCTGAAGCTCGACCTGTAAGTCGACATCTGGAGATATCGGATACCAGCTCAGCATCCGAAGCAGAAGCTGAAACAAGCAGAATTCCAGATCCTGAAGCTCGACCTGTAAGTCGACATCTGGAAGAATTAGGTACCAGTTTGACAACTGAAGAAGAAACTGAAACGATCAGAGTTCCAGATCTTGAAGCTCGACCTGTAAGTCGGCATCTGGAAATATCGGATACCAGTTCGGCATCTGAAACAGACCAACCTGAATCTGATGAAAAACAAAAGAGAAAAACAAGAAATAAAAGAACTGATATTATAATCGAAGAAACTGAACGAAGAGACAGTGACAGCGAACAGCCAAGTACAAGTTATGGAAGAATTCTTCCAGAGATAGTTGAGTTAACTGAGGGAGACTTAGATTCAGACAGAGAGAAAGGTGAAGAAACGGAAGAAACCCGAGGAGTAATAGGGACAGATCAACAAATAGAAGAAACACAGGGAAATTTAGACTCAGATAGAAAGATTAATATAAATGCGGAAGACAATCGAGGAGGGATAGAATCAAATGTCCAAACAGAAGAGTCACAAGAAGGTTCAGATTCGGACAAAGAAACTGAGATCATAAGGTTCAAGGTTAGAGGAAGTGAAGTAAGGTCTGAGACAGAATCAGAAGAAAGTGAAGAAGAAAGGAAACAAAGAATTGGACCAAGAAAGAGAACTTGGAGAGCTGAACGAGAGGAAAAAGAGAACGAACTAAAAAGGCCAAGAAAAGGAGACAATTGGCCCCACGAAGTTAAAAGACTGAGATACAAGTTAATACATTTGAACAAAGATAATGCGGAACAAGTGAATGAAATAACTAGTCAAAAGGGACAAGGAAAACAAAGTGAAAGACAATTACAGAAATCAAAGAGAGTGAAGAGACCTAACTTGAAATATAAGTCACCTGAGTGGCTATACATCGCATTGACAGACATTAAAGAAGAGGATAACAATCACGAAAGCCCAGACGAAAGCTGTAAACCAATGGGTGAAAGTGAATTGCACCAAATCTGAATAGACAAAGAAAGAAAACCGGACTGGACACCAAACACCGAACAAGACAAGAAAGAGTTCTGAAAAGAGCTGAAGAAAGCACCGAAACAAGACAAAGAAAAGGGTAGAGTGGCTGAAAGGTCATTCTGAGGTGTGGTGACACATTTTCTGTACACATATATATATATATATAGCTAGATTAGTACAACATGGTAGACACTGAGAATAGAAGATCTAGATGTGAGTTTCTACGTAGGTGGTGTAGAATGTGTTTTTATTGTACAGGCTTGCTAATGTTTATCTGGCTTATTCTGGCAATAATAATACCACCTAAGTTAGTTGTAGAAAAAACATCCGTAATAGGGAATAACACGAATAAGGACAAAGAAGCTATCATACAAAATACTGCAGCATTAGTAGATAGTACTGATTTACATAGGGATAAGTCCCTAACTGATTTCTCCAAGAATGTCTTCACGAAACTATTGTATGAATATGTGGAGGCAATGGATGTGAGAGATTGTTATGTCTGTATGCAGTTACCTGCGTCTGTCACAGAAGGTGTGACCTATCATCACCTTCCTTTGACGTATGGGATAACTTGTAGCGTTCTAGTTAGTTTATTTTACAAAACAGGTAGATTAGAATATTATTACACTGACATAGACACTGTTTTTGCGAAAGTTCCATAATCCCTGAACTAAATAAGGTGAAAGATGCAAAAATGTTTGGAGAATTTTTCTTAGAAAACAAAGATTTAACATTAGAATATATAGTTAGACACAATCTTACCTGTGAACTAAAGAAAGAGGAAAAGATTTTCTTGGATATGGTAGAAATAAGAAGAGTTAAGTTTCAGAGAAAGGTAGCAGAAGAAAAGACAAAAACTCCACTTTGGGCGTTTGAGGAGAAAAATCATGACAAAGGAGAAACGAATGCAGCTATGGTTCTGGATTGGCCCCAACAGGGAAAATTGTGTATTAGTAGAAGTAAGACTATGTATGAAAACTATTTCATGGGTTCCAGTGAATGCCGAGATACATATAAAATTCTAGGGGGATGGGGATTTAAAGGAGGAAAAGATCCAGTATTTCCAGGGATCTATTATATTTGCGGAAATAGAGCTTATTATAGGTTGCCGGACCATTGGTATGGGACATGTTACCTAGGCCTGGTCTTTCCAAAGATTTTTCACGTAGAGAGAGGAACGAAAGGAATACACGAGATAGGTAAAACATTAACACGTAGAAAAAGAGAAAGCTTCTCAGAAATAGTAGGTGACATTTTTGGAGCATTGATACCAGCAGTGGGTATATCTTTGAATGCATACAAGATTCGGAAATTATCCACAGTGGTAGATCGTTTATCAACGAATACTGCTGGAGGGTTCTTGATGGTTAATACCGAAATGGTTGCCATGAGAGCTATGGTAATGCAAAATCGACTTGCCCTTGACATTCTTTTGGCAAAAGAGGGTGGAGTCTGTGGAATGCTGAAAGTCCAACATTGTTGCACTTACATTCCAGACAAAAGTGAGAACATACAGAAGTATATAAAGAATATTACTGATTTGCACAAAGAAATTGCTCCACTGGAGGTTGAAGGTGTTTGGGAGAGACTTGGTAAGAGTTTTTCCTCAATGCAAAAATGGTTCACAGAAATAGGTAGTTCTCTTATTGGGAAGATACTAATATCAGTAACAGTGATAATATTGATAATGTTATTAGTGAGATTAGCATACGTGTGTATCAAAAGAAGAAAAAGACAAAATAGAGTAAAAAGAGAAAATGAGAAAAATAAAGAAAGAGAATGGGAGATGGGAGAATTAGAAGAGTTAAAAGAGAACATGTACAAGAGATCTAAAAGACAAGATGAGAAAGACACCGTTGTATGAACTAACAAGAAAGCAAGTGGACAAGAAACATTTTATGTGATAAATTGTAGAATAGGGTTTTTGTGGTGATATTAAAAATCACCAAAGGGGGGGAATTGATAGAGCAGGGTAAATAAAATAATTTGTACCCCCCCCCTGGAAAATTAATGAGCTTTAATAAATTAACGATACTAATTGTTTGATGGAGCATGAAGTAATCAACAAATGCATTTTTAGTAAACACTACATAAGGGTAACGTGCAATTTGTGCAAAATCTAATTTATTTACAATTGTGAAGTTGATTAATGCTAATATTGTGATTTGCGTACTAATTTGAGTAAAATCGCATGATTTATGCTATGTAGTAGATTTGTATTGTGGCAAAGAATGCAGATGGTAAGTAAAATGGCTTTAAATGTCGCTTCTGCTAGGTAACACCTAACACAGGTCTTTAGAATGGCGGGAGGTAAACAGAAAGGCTTATTTCCTTTGTTTTAATTTTGGTTGTGTTTGTTCTTATAATAGTTCGTTCGGGCCTGTTAGGCCATGCTGCGAAAATGGCTGCCGAGCCAGATGAGGTCACGTGAAAAGCTAAAGATGGCCTCTAGGCGGAAGAAATAGAGGAGACAGATCACGTGGGTGCAGCTTGAGCACGGAGTGAGAGATGTCAAGGTCATATTGACCTGCCATAAGGAGGGTGCCAAGAAAGACTCAGCATGTATTCGTGGGAATAAAAGAGAAAAGTACTGAGCACCAATGGACTAACTAAAATGTGACCATCGGGATTGCAACAAAATGAATGAACAAATTGGACTGCTTTTACCAAAAGGTCATGAGACTCATTGAACGTTTAACTGTCCCCAAAACCAGTTTGAACAAGGAGGGCGATGAGGTGACCATCACCACCCCTCGAATGGACCAATTAGCGTGATTCTTGCCCCTAAGGATTGCAACTTTTTGTGTAGTAAGCTAGAAAGTAGGGTATAAGAGGGTCTACTTTTATGTGGGAGGGGTTGCTTCTCCGGGTTGCTTCTTTTGGGTTGCACCTTTTTGCTGCTGCTGTGGCCGCTGCTATTGATGATACTGCAGCCGTTGATGTGCTATTTTCCATTTTTCCACCTCAATATTACGAAAAGACTTTGTCATTTTTGGACTTCGAACTTGACTGGGAAAGGAACGAGATCGATGCGGGAAATCTGTATGGGAGGTCCGGTCGAGGAGGCCTTTAGCGGGACAGTCAGTCAGTTTGGGAGTTCTATTCTGTGATCTACGGTTTATCTTCTTTTTGCTGAACCATTTCTATCTGCATCCAAATGGGTTATGCATAATTTTCAATTCTTTATTAGAGCTTTTCATATAAATGTTATTAATGTATTAAAAGTGATTAATAAATTAAGAATCTCACCCGTGAAATTAAGAAATTAGATAAAATTTCATTCTAAACTTAAAATGAGTTTGTGGTTCTTTAGTTCATTAATAAGTTTAAAGTTTAATAAGTTTCAGAGTGATTGAGCTGGTCTTAATCACCATCAACTTATTCTACTAGTTGGTCCATCGACCAAAGAGCGGAATACCTTGATGTTTGGACCGATCCACGGAGTTCTGGACCTTTGCTGCTGGCCCCTGGCATACCCGCACTCTGCACTTTAGCCCTAGCCCCTGGAGGGGCTTGAAATACACCGAGGCAGTCCCGCAGCGCAGGAGACCGATCCACGGAGTTCTGGACCTTTGCTGCTGGCCCCTGGCATACCCGCACTCTGCACTTTAGCCCTAGCCCCTGGAGGGGCTTGAAATACACCGAGGCAGTCCCGCAGCGCGGGAGACCGATCCACGGAGTTCTGGATCTTTTGCTGCTGGCCCCTGGCATACCCGCACTCTGCACTTTAGCCCTAGCCCCTGGAGGGACTTGAAATACACCGAGGCTGTTCCGCAGCGCGGGAGACCGATCCACGGAGTTCTGGACCTTTGCTGCTGGCCCCTGGCATACCCGCACTCTGCACTTTAGCCCTAGCCCCTGGAGGGGCTTGAAATACACCGAGGTGGTCCCGCAGCGCGGGACGCGCGCGAGGCGTGCCCGGGTGAAGACCGGGCCAAGACGGGCCCGTCTTAGCCCGTCATAGACCGGTAGAGGCCGGGAAGGGCCACAGCTCTTATATTTTGCGCTAAAGGTACTGTGATTTTGTTTTAGATCGTTTTGCATAAACGGAGAGGGACTACGTCGGATTTAATAAGAATCTTCACACATGACTTTGTTATTGTATGGTGGCTGCAACTAAATTATGTTTTACTATTTTTGATTTTATTTAGTTACCTCTATCTGATTCTTGTATCTGCTGTGTAGGTATATTGTGAAACATTGGTTTGTTGAGCTATAAGCTATCCGAAAATGGAAAAACGCAAGGGGTTAGCGGGTACGTTAGATGCTTTTTTGGTTAGGGCGGAGTCGCTTTTAACACATGAAATAGAACTCACTGAGCGACGCCTTTCCATGGACCCATCTACCTTGCAGAGACATTTAACAGCAGGTAGCCTTTTATCTGTAACAGAGTGTCCTGCCCAAGATTGTGTGCCCAATACTGCCATAAATGCTTCACCTACTTCTTCCCTCCCTCCCCCTGTAATACACTCAAAATCCCCGGTAGTCTCTGGTAGACCTATTAGGATGAAGGCTTTGAAGAATGGGGTAGCTCGAAAGGTAGAAGCTTTGCCAGCAAAAAGAAAGCGGGGGGTTGGGACAAGAAAAGTAAAAGCCGTCAAGGGCTCTCAAGTAATCGATTGTGCCAATATTGCCCATAATACCACTTCTTCTTTCTCAACGAGTATTTCGGTTGGAACACAAACTGATATGGTTCTGCCCTTACCCGTTATGAGTGTTGTTAATACTAAGGATGCTATGACTACTATGACTGAGTCTGACGACGGACCAAATGATCCAGCATTAGGAGTAGTGCTATCTTGTGTCCATGACTTGGTTGAAAAAATACTTGTTTTACTATGGGAAAAATTTACGTTCCTAGACACTGCTATAAAAAACTTAAGTAGCAACATTGTGGCTCCGCAAGTGACCAGAGTAGAAAGGGAAGACCCCAGGACAAAGGTGGATAGTTGCCCACCATCAGTTCATGATGGGAAAGTCAAGAAAAATCACCTGACCATTCCCACTTCGAATAGCGTGGGTGGTAATCTGCAGGAAATCTCCACCGGTATGAATGTTATGAATGCTCTAGACCCACATGGCCAACAGAACAGCTGTATGACACCTTTAGATTCAGGAGGTGGTGCGAATGTTCCTGTTAAGAACTTAAGAGTCGATGTAACTAATGACTCTTCCATTCCAAACTTAGAAGTACTAAGCCTTCCCCCAGCTTCGTGTCCTTACGTTTTAATTTTGGCTGGTGTTCCTACGTTAAGGGCAGGACAGAGAGAAAGCTGGAATGATCTACGGAATAAAACTATGGACTGGCTGATAAAACACAAAAGGTTCCATCCTTCGGATATTGAAGAGATTTTAATGGTTGGGAGAGTAGGGTGGGTAGGACAATCCATAAAGATTATAAAGGGTGATTGTGTTGTGGTTAATTTTCGTAGGCCACAGATGGTTTGTTACCTTTTAAACCACCGTGAGACAAACTTTGCTCCTAATTCTGGCATTTGTGCACTCCCTTTAGGTTATTTCTACAAACCGTCTGCTGGATCCTTAACTAATAGACCTGCACCAGTTGCAATATTTAATAGATTCCAGGCACTGTCGGGCTTGGATTCCCAAGATTGACAACTACCTATAGCTCAACTGGGAAGGATACTGGCTGCTGATTCTTATGTCTTGGAACCTATGTATTCAGTAAATGACCATAAAATGGAAAACACCACTGACAAGGTTGACGTAGGAATTGCTTCCAGTATTTTGGAAAAGGATTTAGGAGAATTAAGTACGAATACCTGTTATAGGAACCAAACATGTAATCCTAACAATGGTGAGAAGGCTACAATATATAGTAATTGTGGTGGACCATTGTTGGGTATGGCGGATGTGAATGGTGTGTATGTGGAGATTGGTTCCTCAACTCAGAGTAGCGAGGGGGATATTGCAAAAAATAACTCTATCTGTAATTTTATAAACGAATGTGAGGAAATGCCAAGATTAGGGACCGAGGACGAAGGAATAGATTACGAACAAAATATGGAAGAACGCCAAATTGAGATAAAACTGACTTCGTGGAACATAGCAGGGCTCAGAAGAAACCAAGGGGATGTAGTATGGCAAGAATATATTGGCCAAAGCGAAATAATTTTATTTCAAGAAACATGGGCTTTGGAAAGCCCCCAGAAAGTAGGCTTTAAAACTTTTAGTGTTGCTGCTATACCTTCAGTTAGAGGGAGGCCCTCAGGGGTCTTACTATTTGGGCAAAAATTACACTAGGTGTTGATATAAAACAGATAGATCTCCCTTGTCAGGATATTTTGGGAATAAGGTTTCTAGCACCAGACAAAAGTGAAGTCTATATTTTAAATATATACCGTAGACCAAACTTAGCAAGCAAAGAATCAGAGGTTATTGAAAATTTAGATCAGTTTTTAACCTCAGTTAACCAAGGGGCATTGATAATTGTGGGGGTGATTTTAATTGCAAATTTGAACCTGTGGTCGGACTTGAAAATGTTTTTGATGAAGAGGATATGGCTAATAATATCCCATTACTGGACAGTAATCCTGTAGTATCCTGTACAACTACCGTTGCGCAGCTATTAAGATTGGTGTCAGGCCACGGTCTACGTGCCTGCAATGGACGATTGCCTTCTGATAGCCCAAATGCCCCCACTTTTAATAGGGGTAACTCCAAAAGCTGTATAGATTATATATTAGTATCTATTCCCTTATGGTCAATGGTATATGATCTAGTAATTGAGGACAGAACTGAGAGTGATCATTACCCGTTATGCCTGAAACTGGATGCTAACCTCTTCCAGCTAGCCACCCAGAGGGTAGGTGACGCTAATAGTAGTGTAATTGAGCCAATATTATCCAACAACCGTAGAGCCCTTAGGTGGCCTTCGATAGGGGGAAATAAAATGGCTATTAAAAAGATTTATGAAACTTATGTCGAGATAGTTTCCCCGTACATAGATCTATCTACAACAGAGATTCCAATTATGGAAATACACCATAGATTGGTAGAAGATCTGACGCCCATATTAAGTAAGACTCAAACAAAATGTAAAAAGGGAGCAACAGAGGTAGCCACAGTGGATAATCCATGGTATAATAAAGAATGCCGAGAGGCAAAAAAGGATCTTATTAAGGCAACGAAAGCCAACGATATATTGACCCTAAGGGAAAATAGGACCCAGTATAAGAGGTTACTAATCCAAGCGAAAAAAAGCTGGGAGGATAACATCTGGACTGAGTTAATTACTGCAGCTAAAACAAATGACCAATCCACCTTTTGGCGTTTGATATCAAAGGGCAACAAAAAGGGGAAATGTAGCAAAGATCTTTTTTTAGATGCAAATACATGGGTATGCCACTTTTCCCGTCTTTATTCTTTATCAACTAATGATATCGAGTTCAGCATACAAGATTACGAAACATCTTCAAACAGTGCCTCATTACACTTTAGCTTGGAGGAAACAATGGTAGCAATAAATGCAGTAAAACCAGGGAAGGCACCCGGACCTGATAAGATACCAGGTGACTTATGGAAACACGATAAAGAGGTTTGGGGTCCCTATATTAATCTTTTATGCAACTCGGTCGCCAAAGGCGCGCCCATACCGGAAACGTGGAAAGGGGCTGAGATTGCAACTATTTTTAAAAAGGGTAACCGCCATGACCCTTCGCATTACCGACCGATCAGTTTAATTGATGTTTTACAGAAGATATATGCACGCCAAATTTTAAATACATTGAGTGATTGGATTGAGGAGCATAATATTTTATCTAAATATCAGGCAGGTTTTAGATCTAAAACTAGTACAATCGACCAGGTTTTTAGATTCCTTTGTATAATCTGGAAGTATACTGTATTCAGGAAAGGCCACCTGTATATTGCCTTTGTGGACCTAAAGGCAGCCTTTGATCTCATCCCTAGAAACCTCCTCTGGAAATCATTGAAGGATCAGGGAGTTCCAGGGGAAATCCTCTTGCAGATAATAAGGTTACATGAGGAAAATTTTGCAAGAGTAAGATGGGGTCTAAAGGGTGAACTTACCGATCCGATTCATGTAAAGAGGGGGTAAGGCAGGGATGTGTGCTGGCCCCCACTTTATTTTCGTTGTATGTCAACGACATTCCTGATTATCTTTTGGGCTGCGAACATGATTCTCCGAAATTAGTGGGGGCGCCAGTACCAGCACTTTTATTTGCTGACGACACAATTTTAATATCACAAACCCCCAAAGGTCTCCAAAGTTTATTAAACACCTTTGGGACATATTGTGAAATTAAGGGCCTAGAAATAAACTCTACCAAAACGAAATATATGGCAGTTAACCCACACAAATCTTTTAAAAAAAATGTAACTGTCAACAATGAGAAGATAGAATATGTGCTAAATTTTAATTATTTGGGTATCACTCTCGACACCAAAATGAATTGGAGACCCCAGTTGGAAAAAAGCAAAACTATTCTACTCCAATTCTCTGCCAATAATAAGAAAACACGAGAATAGCTGGTCTAAAGCAGTATCTCCTGCCCTTGAGGTATACAAATATAGGGTGCAATCGGCATCGCTATATGGGGCAGAATTGTGGGGCCCTGCCACTAACAATACTTTTATGGTGGACGAGAACAAGTTTTTTAGAAAATTATTAAGCCTTCCAGTTCGTACACCGCTAATACCAATAGTAATGGACCTAAAAATACGCCGCATTGACCAACAGGCAGTTCTACGACCATTATTGTTTTGGGTCCGCCTATGGTCTACGGACGAACTTGTTCATTACAGAGAAGGGCTAGAGGAAATCCTTAGACTCAAAAATGGCACTTGGTTGCCATGGTTAAAACACGTCCATGATTGGTTTTATAAATTAGGACTCAAACATTTTTGGGACGATCCCCTAGGATTGTCCATGGGTTCAAAAAAACTGTTGAAGCAAATTTTCTGGGCTTTTAACCAAGACACATTGTCCCATTGTTCAAAATTAGGCACACTATCCTCACGGTTCCTCTCAATGAAATCAAACTGGAACTTTGAGTCTTTATTGGACGAAATACAACCACAGTTGGCTAAATCCTTATATTTGAAACTATAATGTCACTTTAACCTTTGGTTTTCGAAGCAAATTTCAATGTTTTTTTAACGTTAAGTAGGATTTTATTTCCATATGTAGCAATGCCATCCTCCCACTTTGCGCCAGGCCCTACACCCAACACCCTGCATCCGGCCAATCCCCCACCATTGTCAGGGCCTGAGCGGTAGTAAATGTGTGCATTGACCCCCCATGGAACTGGAAATTCCTTGCACAATTCTGTCTTGAAAAAATGCACATTTTTACCCCATTACATCAGGATTAACTGGTAAATTGCTTAGTTGGGCATTAAGATACTAGTCAGAATCATTCATTCTAGCCACCTAATATTTCTGCACCTAACTATGCTTAACTTTCAATAATAGCCTAATGAGTACGTACTCATAGACAGTATGCACGCTTCTGCCTCCTCAACCCAAACCACTCCTCATGCAAGCAGGAACTGTGGTTACATTCTTAAATACCTGTGAGGAGCTGTTGCTGCATGATCTTAACTCAGTCAAACTACATCTGCTGCCTAGTTCAGATTAGACACTGCAAGGATCTTGGGCAGAGACTCAGGAGATCCAGTCATCTATGGGTATAAAACTAATCTAGAAAAAGTGAGGTGTGTGGCAGAGGGTACTTGGTGCAAGGCCCTAACTGGTTTTCCTAACCGACCCCAAAAAGAACAATACCACATGATATGAGGTGTCTTTGCTTTGACCAGGTGAAACAGCAAAAGATTGTGTAATAACGAAAAAAGGTAAAGTCAGTAGTAAATTCTAAAGCATCATCAAAAGTACTCTCTGACAAAGAGGCCTCAACTGAAATCAAAGGTGCCATATTTTCAAAATACTAAATTAGAACAAATATGTGTTACACTTGAATACAAGTTGAGAAGCTTTGGCCTTCATACAGCCAGACTACCTAAGATTCTCTGTAAGGCAAATACATTTAAAAGTACAAACTATCTAGCTTTAGCTAACTGCTGACAATTTCCAGCTGCAGAATGCCCCATGATCAGCACAGGGGTTGTTTGGGTGATTTTGCATTTTCAGTCTTCTTTCTGCACAGGATTACACCACATTTGCACCACCAAGTGTGGGATCTGTTGATGAGGGGAATAGATTATAGCATAAGAATTCTCATCCTGGGGGTGAAGATGTGTGGGGAAACAATCAATGTATGGGTAGGGACAATAGGGGACAAAGGTGAGAGAGACACAGCAGTCACCCCTGCCCATGGACTCTGCAAATCTGTCATAAAAGTATATACAATTCAGCTAATCTTTGGAGCCCTCACACTCCAAACTACAATTACATAGTTACCCAAAAATGCAAAGCAGGCAGAACACACTCTCTAAATTATTTATTATAAAGATAAATGTAACTGCACAGTGCAACTACATTCTCTGGCAGTGTCCCAAGCAGGGCTGAACCACAGCGCAGTTGCACCATTGACTTATCTTTACAAAAAATGTCGGATAAGAAGTCAGAGATGTGAAAAGCAATCTAAATTGAGAAGTCTCAGACAAACTAATGCGATGACAGAGTGAAGAACATTTGCTTGTATCCAGTTAACTATACCAATACAAACCTCAGACAAGTAGAAGAATGTGCCCTGAACTATCACCCAAGCATTGAAAAAGAAGGTTTAGCTAAGCCCACCATGGGCCCCACATAAATCATTTTACATTGTTACTTGAGTCATCGTTCAAAAACAATATCTGCTTGCCTTCCATAAGTGTGTGCATCTCTTTTTCATGGGATTAGTTTGTCAGCAGAGAGGGAGGTCCTGCTGGTTGGTGTGGACTGGATATGCAGATAAATAGTTTTGCCTAAAATAGTCACTTGTTGAATAAGAAGGTAGAGGTTTGACACTCGAACTAAAGAAGGAAGACACAGACGTACCAAGGAAATGATAGACTAATGAGTATTTGCTGGCATACAATTAACTTAAATCCAATTAAGTTTCACTCCCAGACACAAATGTGCCGTAAATGATCACACAAACATGTAAAAAGTAAGTTGAGCTACATCCCTCATGTGATACACACTAATAATTAATTATTCAAAACCACCCCTAGTCACGATGCAGGTTTAGTGTGTGCACAATGACAGATTGGAAAACCCTTCAATGGCTCGGTATGACTGAACAAAGTGTGTTCCCCAAAAATAACCAGTCTACATATAGGTAAGGGAACCCTATTATTCCATTTAATGTTCTAGTTCTGGATGTTGAGGCACATACATTCAGACCTCTGTTGTCCCTTCTAATCACCTCCTTCTTGAGTAGAAAAGCCCACAAACTTGACCACTACTCAACTTAGGGCCCGATTTCAATGTCGGACAGGCCTGAGTCCGTCCGACATCGCTTCGGTACTGGGACCGTCTGACTTCCTGTCGGCGGTCCCAACCCAGCAATTAGGATGCGACCGAACACTGTTCGGTCGTACTCCTATTCTTTAGAATGGGAGCATACATTCTGACCAGAATGCATGCTCTCGTTGTAAAGAGAAGAGGTGCAGCTCATCCCTGCACCCCATGGCAGGCACGGGGTGCAGGGATCAACAGGGGGGCACCATAGGTGCCCCCTCGGCCTCCAACCGGAGGCTGTGCACCCATGGGGGCCCTGCTGGGGGCCACCAAAGTCGACTTCTGACAGCCTTTCTTTTTCAGAAAGGCCGGCACAGAAAAGCTGTCGGAATCCAACATTGTAATCCCTCGGGCAGAAAGAGCCGCCCTTGGGATTACTGGAGGCTTTCCGAATGGCAGACGGGCTCTCCGAGCCCTTCGGAATCCATTCGGAAATCCGGTTCAGATTAATTTCTGACCAACTCAATCCAAATGGGTCGGTCGGAAATGAATCCGAACAGAATATTACGATGCTGTAGGATCGGCTGCGACCGAGGGTCGGAGCTGTTTACTACGGCATCCTAATCGGCCCCTAAGTTGAGAATTTAAATTTAAATCACTGCTAGCACTCCTGAAAAATCTACTGTTTGCACATTTTTCACATTTTTTCCATTTTCTTTCACCATCAAGAATCCCCAAAGTAGATAAAAATTTAAAATATCCTGGAAAACATTTCTGCAGTAAACTGATTTTTCTCATTTGTACAGCAAACACAGCAAATCATTCACCTGAACAGAATCATGTTGCAATTTGTGAGAATTGGCTGGTAAATATTTTTTCAGGTGAGGGTGTAAAATACTATTCTGTGCTTCCTCTCACGCCTGAGCAATTTGAACCTGCTGTTCCAATCTCAATTGTTCCCTCACAGAAACAGGGTACACGCTCACTCAATTAGTCATCCACTCCTTTGCCCTGGCCTTTTAACCATAATGTTTTTCCAATATGCCCTTCTTAACAACAGAGTTCAATCATTCTTAATATTTTCACTCTCTCAGGCACTCACTTACACCATCACTAGCACACACTTTAACACCCCCTACAACTCTGAGGATGATCCTTGGCTGGAGTAAACCTTAGACCCTTTCTAGGGTAGAAATGGGAAGGAGAGAAGTTTGTGACTGGTGGCAGATTGGGCTACTGTAATATTTTGCATTTGGGTGTCTCTTAATTGCGTTTTAATATACTTCAACGTGTACAGAATGCGGCAGCCTGGACACTGCTCGGGCTCTCGAGGCATGCCTCTATTAGCACTGCACTGAAGAAACTCCTTTGGTTGTCAGTAAAACAGAGAATTACCTTTAAGGCTCTCTGTTAGTGTTACAAAGCGCTTTCTGGCCAAGGCCCTGATTATGTGCAAGACATGATCACTCCATATGTGCCAAATAGAACTCTGAGATCGGCTGTGGCGAAGCTGGCCTCCGTTCCCAGAGTTAGGAAAGCTAGAATTGGTGGTTGCGCCTTCAGGCAATTGACTCCCAAGATTGGCATTTCTTTACCTGTGGTACTTCGGTTGGATCCACCTGAATCGAATTTCAGAAAAAATAAAACTTGCCTGTTAGGCTCTCGTTAGGCTCCTTTGGTGTGCTTAATTTTCAGTACTTAGATTCCTAGCGTTAGGACACTTCAGGTGAAGTAACCATGCGCTTTACAAATAACATTATTATTATTATTATTATTGCTGGCACACAGCCATGTCTGTGGGCATTCACCAATGTCCATGGCTAATCAGGCCTTGCAATGCCCACTTCTCACCACTTGAGTGGGATACATGGATATGCGATATACGAATACAGAGAACTCCACACATATGGCGGAGATCATCACACATGTATAAAAGCTTATGCCTGTCAGGAATGCCTTTGTGAGTTCATGACAGGTGTAAGTATGGTATATTCAGCTGTAAATATACATTTATGACCAAATTTACATTTTTAAATAGGTCTCTGAGTTATGCCCCTGCTTCAACCACATGAGCAAAACATTTCTTCTTTGTACAAGAAGAAATTATGATAAAAAATCCTTTGGGAGGGCATCCTACTACTCTGTGTTGAGAAGCTTATTAGGAGTGCTCCTCAACCGTCACCCTAAATATACATAATCCTGTAATTATTTCCATAACAATTATAGACACCTGTGGACTGCAGTTCTGGGACTGAAAGTACCAAAATCTGACTGTGAAAGGTAGCAGAGCGCCTCTACAGAGATTCCCCAGATAGCAGTGCGGCCTTTGGCTAAGACTTGTGAGGAACCTTGTGTGCTTCAGTCAAAAGCACGAATGTAGAGAGTCGGCAGTGTGCGTGGCTCTTATTGTCACTGGCACAAAACAAGGGCTCAACCACTGATGGACAACACTGGAGCTGTATTCCAGAGGTAAGGAGTAGAGGCTCTAGTTGGGGTCACTACTGTTCTAGCGCCCTGTGGTGACATGGGGGTGCAGTGACAGCTCAGTAGACCAAAGTATTGCGTCAGTGACTTGAGGAGCACTGAACAATGCTGAATACCATGGGCCTTGAGAGACCTTCATCTTCAGTAACGTGGGATGGCAAAGATGCTAGGCCCTACACCTCTACGGAAAAAATAGGACTGGGGAGGTTTGCCCTGTCACGAACATAGAATATGGGAACTATTGAAGAAACACATATTTATTGGGCATACTTGACATTTGATGTTTGAACTAGGCCAGACTTTGATGCACAGCAAAGGTTTGAGATATTAAAGAGACTGTTTAGCGATACAAGGTACCTGCCGAATCCTGGTGCTCAGTGCTGGAGATGCTCAAAGCAAATCTATTCCATAAAATGGCATGAGATAAAAGTAAGGGAAGATGGGAGATTTGGAGATTAGACACTTCTGAGAGGCACAACTTGGGTAGCAATGATGCAGTAGAATGGAAGTGAGCACCTGGGTGCTACGTAGGCATGTGATTAATACTCTAGTTGTGCTATCCCTTATTTCAATAAATATATTTAGCCTTAGCAGACAAGTTTATAAACTTTTGTTTGGAGTTGGAGTATCTTGAGAACTTTGACTGGGAAGCTGCAAGACAGAATGACCTGCCAACCCCATAGCAAATGAAGTGCAAGGTGGAATTGGAAAATGGGTTGCAGATCTTTTGTCTTTGATGGTTACCATGACTGAGATAGCTGGCATTACTTATTAGTTGCCCATCTCAGAACAGAGCCTCCCTTACTTGATTGAAAACGTATTTAGTGGAACTGATGCAGTATTGGTAGGAGTGTTGGCCATCATACTTATAAAGAGGAATGGATCCAGGAGTACAGGGATAAAGATTCAGAAGGCTAGATTGTGCAAAAATGCATGCGTAATAGGTTTACCTAAGAAGTTCAAAGATGTGAATATGGTCGCTTACATGGAAGACTGGTTGCGGAAGAGTGTGGCACCACATGGACTCACTAGCTTTTACGTGGTAGAGTTGGTGCAAGCGTACAGGCTCTCCTGCCTCTGCCTGAGTGACTTCCAAGACCAGAGTTGTATCCCCTTGTAATTCTAGGAAACAAGGGGCCATATGTACGAACACATTTTCCCATAGACACAGAATGGGTAAAACCCTTTGATACATCTGGCACAAGGTGTTTTACTTCAGTGTGGTAGGAAGGCAGCTCATTTTACAGTCAAGAAAAGCAAGGTTATGATCATTTCAGACTTCGCAGTGGCAGACACAACAAAGATTCTCTTTCCTGGCAGTGAAGTCAAAATTAAGGGAGATGGGGTGAAGGTATAGCCTCCTGTTTCCAAGTGCATCTTGAAGTGATCTTCAAAGATAAGGCACTTTTCTTTAGTGAAGCAAACCTTTGGACTGGGCTGATGAAAAATGATTGGATCAGAAATGTGCACCTTCGTGAGACCTCAATGCTTCAAAAGGCAAAGGCATAGAATTCAAAACCTTTTGCCACATTAAGAAGCCATGTAATTCTTAGTAATGCTGTGGAGATTGTAGAGGAGGATGAGCTGGTCACACATGGAACACTAGGTCTGGATATTTCTTAGACATTTATACAATGAATAGAAGGGTATCTCCAGAATGTGACCACCCTCTTTCAGTCCCTATTTTTCATGATTGTGATTGGGAGATTACTGTTGGAATATTTGTTTGTTATTCGGCAAGGGCCTGTTATCCTTCCACTTTTGGGGTAGTGGGGCAGTGGTTTGTTTGGGGTTTTTCTTTGTAAGGGCTACACGATTGCATGCTGAACCTTCCATTAGTAGACGTATTATGGCATTGTCTCACCAATGGTGGTCAAGAACTAATGTCATGTCCTACAATGAGAAGCCTCCTGTCAGAGGTCCTGATGCTATTTTTATAGATCATGTAGGGCCTTATTAAATAAACATACCTTCCTGGCATGAAAAGTGAGGTGTTTAGACAGTGTTCATAAGAGATATAAAATTCACACTTTAATGTTTTTGTCAAACAGCGACCCAAGGTCTCTAAACGTGGTGGGAATTTCCACTGACAGACACAGTCAGTTGGAAGTACATATTAAAGGGTTATCAAGGATGGGGTTGGGAGAATTTACACTACAATTGGTTTGGTTGCTGAACTCTGCACTGACTGAAAGAGTCTGAACAGAATGGATGATCTCTGAACTGTAAAGAGTGAAATGAGGTTTATGCTAGGGACGCCCTCTTTCACCCTTGAATTTTTCTATCACAATACAACCTCTGGCAAATGGTATTAGGATTCCAAACAGTAATACAAGTATAAAATATTGAAAACATCACACAAAATATCCAAATATGTTGATTTATGTATTCAATGTATCTAAGAGATGATCATACAGGATCAACCCTCCTAATGAAAATTCTGGACCATTTTAGGACGATGTCTGGTTAGTGAGTGAGTTGACATAAGTCATGCGTATTCCCGATTGGATCCTGCCAGGTCAGCCTTGACACTGTTCATTTGCACATCCTTATTTGATGGTAAAGGCAGACCTTTTAGTACCCGGGGGTTCAAGTTTATTGGAAAGATTTAGATGTGGTTCATGATAATGTTTGTAGGGCAATGCCAGGTCATAGGAGGACAACTATATTAGGGAATTTGCTTCCCTTATCGTTAATAGGCAAAATAGTGCTAGCAAAAACTGTGGTTTTGCCAAGATTACTATATTGTTTCAATAATGTGTCCATTCAACTGACTGCAAAAATAAGCGAAGAACCCCATTCCATATTACTGACCTTGATCTGGGACCTGGGAAATGTAGGGTGGTGTATTACAACATATACATTGATTTACCGCTGGTCCTCGGCTTGGAGGTCTCCTAGAGCTCCAGATATTTGACATTCAGTGAAAGATGTGAAATATTGGGCAGAAATTGAAAGCAAAGTCCTGCACTCCGAAGCAAATGGGGTAAAAGGAGCCTGGAGAGTGTTCAAGCCTGGGATGCTGTAGCACAATATTTTGAAGGGACCACAGAGGACTAATGACTTTTGAAGAAATTGTAATACTTAATGATGCTATTTTGGGGTTGGTGTCTGCGTTGCCTTGCCTTTGCCACAGCCACGATGATACAATAAGGATCCGACCTGGGAAAAAACATCAGGGGCAGTGTCAAAGTGAATAAATAACATATTTTTTTGCCTAAAGATGTAACCGGGGGATGGACGGTGGCATAAGACCCTATTCACTTCTAACAAGATGATCCCAGACCAATAGGCCAATCTCTTCTGATCCAATGGAGCATAAGAAGCAGGCAGTTGAAAAATGGACACTGTGTCTGACATTTTACGTGTTGCTCTATAGACCCACCATCGTCGCTCAGTTTTTGTGTTTATGGCTTATTGTTTGTAAATATTTTGTAGACAGCGGAAGAGGGGTAAAAACGCTGTCTTACATTTCTATGCACTTCCGTAGTTGAATCGCCATGCTATTGAATTGCGAATGTGAACTGATGAATGAAACTCAAAACATGTTAAAAAAAAATAAAAACATATTCTGTCCCACATATCTCAATTGAAGGTGACTAAAATTACACACTGCCTCTCATTACGGATCATGACAAGCAGGCCTTCCATGGTAGGAGCTCATGCTCTTCAACTTGTTTAACCAAATTACACTCTACGTGGCGACATTAGCAATGCAGAGAGCATATTTACAAGGGGATTGCGCCACTAGAACGTCACTTTTTTTGACGTTCCGGCAGCGCAATGGCCTGCACCATATTTACAAAGTGGTGTTAAGCCATTTTGCGTGGCTTAACGCCACTTTGTAAATATGGTACCCTTTCAAGCAGTTTTCTGCATGAAGGGGGGTGCAATGAGTGTTGCTGTGGGCTTTCCACCGCAACACCCATTGCTTTTTGATGCTGTCCCATTTACAAGGATGTCTAAATCTGAGGCAGTGCCAAAAAAGGTGTTAGATTACTGCAACAAGGAGAAATAATTGTATGTCCTTGTTTTTGGTCTTTCTATGTGTGCTGCATTCTGCAGCACACATAGAAAGAAAAAATCACCTTTAATGATTGTTTATGTGCAGGAAGGTGTCTCTTCCTGCACATAAACAATCATTCCCTGCAATACAGACACCCTTGAACAATGGTGCAAGGGTGACTGTATTGCAGGAAATCATCCCTACAGCGCAGGCACCCTTGCACTATGGCGCATGGGTGTCTGTGTTGGTGCTAGGCAGCTATTTATAGTGCCAGTGCAAGGGAAAGCACAGGGGTGCTCCATATTCTTGTGAATATGGTGCATCTCAGCGTTTTTTAAATGACGCTGCACTTCAGAATTTTCTGCAGCGCCAGGCTGTGCCATTTCCTGGTGAATGTACCCCAGAGTTTCGCTGGTAAGTGCTCTTCTTGGCACAGGAATCTACTTGGTACAGTCCTTCTTCCGCCATCTTTTGTGTAACTGTGGCCTCAGACAGGCATTGTGAGGCTTAATCATTAGAAGCTGATCAAGGGCGATACCTAATGATGTTGTGTATGTGACTAGGCTATGCGAGATGCTGGAAGGGGGAGGTTTTTAAGGGAAGTGCGATTGGGCCGGAGAAAGATTTGGTTTATCATAGGGAAAATTCAGTTGGAGAGATTCGGGCTGAGCAAGTAAAAGTCTATTCGATTTGCCAGCTTGTCAAAGAACGATTTCAGATTTCCATATGGGATGGAAAAGGCACTCTCAGAAAATCTACATATAAATGGCCCTTTCTATTTCTTACATTGCGGTTTAATGTGGTTCCACGAATAGGCTGAAAGAAACCATGATATGCTATAGTAATTTATTAGGCGCAAATAAATCCTCAAAGGTGTCAAGGCGCTAGCACAGTGGGAGAAAAGACAACAAGTACAGTGAAATTATTTGCTGAAAAGAAAGGATTTTAGGTTCTGTCTAAACAAAAGCAGGTTCGGAATTGACTTAATGGAAAGGGGAAGTTCTTTCCATTCCTCAGCAGTGGAGTTCACAAAGCCTCTTCCTTCCCAATTTGTTCATTTGAACCTATTGACAGCTAATTTTCGGGTGCCCGTAGACCTTAAGCATCTTCCTGAAACATACCATTGAAATGAGTGTTTAAGGAACTCAGGACCAGCTCCATGCAGTGCATTGTGGGCAATGTAGAGGGCTTTAAATTCAATGCACTGCCTGACAGGCAGCCAATGGAGATGTTTGATGGCTTGTGCAACTGATTGATGTTTAGAGATTCCAGTTAGCAATCTGGCCGCTGCAGTTTGCAGTTTATATAAAGCATTGCAGTAGTCAATTTTGAAGAGTATAAGAGCAGTGATCACCGTTTTTTGGGAGTTGGCTGAATGAAAGGAAAGACCTCTCTAAGCATCCTTAGGACATGAAAAGTTGAGGACGTGACTGCGTTGACCTGCAATCCAAAATTCAGCTTTTTATCTATGATTACTCCAAGATTTCTGGCCTTGCACATAGGTGTAGGAAGGGAACCCAATTCTTTTGGACCACAGGACAGAGTCCAAAAATAAGGAGAGTTTCCGATCAAGATGATCTCGGTTTTCCCTGAATTTAGTTTTAGACAGTTCAGGTTCATCGAGTTTCCTACAGCTGTCATGCAGTCGTGGAAAATGGAACATGCTTGGCTGTGTGAAGCAGGCAGAGCCACCACGATTTGGGCTTGTTGGCCACATGCAGGATGCTTTCATTTATGATCTTGTAAAGAGGAAGTATTTGCAGTTCCTTTGGTGCCAAAAATGAAGATAGCTCTACCATCCAAACATGACTGGGACACAAAAGAGGTCCGGGAACTAAAATTGAACTGGCGCCATAAGCAAATCAAAAAACTAAAAAAAGGTCCCATATTCTGCAAATTGGGGATGCTTTGAACTTGCACAGACACGCTGTATGGGTGTTTTGCAAGGTATGGTAGACTTCATGCTTGTGTGCTTGCTCTAGGTAATGTTTGTGGTGATATCAAGAGTAAAAAGCAGCCCAGCTGACCGTTAGCGAGGCCCACAAACAGCCAGAAGCAGGCCCACACACAGACCTGTCAGACCAGCCCTTCTGGCACCTCCAGGTTGCCCAGTAGCGCAGTCCGATCCTGCCTGTAGTTTCTGCTTAAACGTCAGCATATGGAAGCTGCTTGCATGGTACCATGAAGCAAAAGAAATTGTCACTCCAAACTGGCTCAAATGTACATTTTATCAGAATGCTCAAGTACAGTAACCTTCACATCATACACGAGGATGCTGATTTTTATAAAAGTACACTTATTTATCGAGTCAGATGCACAGGAGACTAACAGCCCTGGCATACAAGAGTGCTATATTTAGAATGGGTCAGAGTGAAACGTACATAATGCCTAGAGTCCAGCATGTAGGAAAACATTTTTTAAAAGTTTTTTTTTAAAGTAAAAATGAATTTCGTCCTGGCGGTAATTGATACTGTTACGAAATTTGGAATGCCTATGTAATTTGTGATAAAACTGCTGATAATTATTCGGTGAATTAACCTTTCTAAATCATCTTTTTATGCAGTTTCTAAAACGTTAGCATCCCTCTCAGTAAATATAAAGCACTGCTCTGGGACTGCATTGACCTTTATGTGTGCTGGATGACGTAACCAGTCATTTATGGACCACATTTGAAAGACTTCTAGAAGATTCTTGTTGTTCATTAAACTTAATACCAAACCCAATGACGTCCCTACCCCCACAGCGCTTTAGTTGACATTTGTCTGTCTTCGGCTGGAGACTTTGGTGGTGGGAAGTTATTTGGTATTAAGTTTCTTGTACAAGAAAACTTTCATGCCCAGTCAGCCCCATTTTTAATATCGCTTGTTAAGCGAATTCCCATTCAGATTTTGCTACACAGGAAAACTAAAAAAATTAATAGATGAAGGATTTAGGCCACTTTTTAATCGCTGGAATTCTTCACCCCCCCTTGTAAAAGAATCCTCCAGATACAATAAATATAGTTTGTGACCATCCCTTAATGGAGCTTATAAATCTGCTTCCATATCATGCCTAGTATAACAGTTGAATCCCCAGTGAGTGCATTTCTTAGACTTAACATCCCTAACATTCTCTAGAACTAAGTGACATCATAATGTCACTTACACATTATTACATTCTCCCCCTCCCCCTAAAACAGAAAGAAATAAGATAAACAATATATACAAAGTAAATAGATCAACATTGTTCGATTAGTCTGTTTGGTCTTTTTGAAATTCTTTCTGATCTTCTCTGCATCCATTTATCTTGTTGATCATTTGAGTGTGTAACTTCTTGTTCAACATTTGCTGTGACTTTTTTAAAGAAAGACTTATTTCTTGGTATTGTTCTATTATCATTTTCTGCAGTCATTGCTGTACCTTGTATTCTTGTAATTTCCAAAGGTGTAGGGTGGAATCTGGTTTGTGACTTTTTACTTGTTGTTGTCTAACTAATACCAAGTCACCAACTTGATAATCTTGACTCTGATATTTCTTTCCTTTTTCTGCATAATATTTCATTTTTTGTTTTGCTTCTTTGTCTTTTTCCAGTATTTCATTGTGTACCTTTGGAGGAATTGAGGGCAGCTGTGGCAGACGAGTTTGCCTTGATTGCCCAAACATTAAATCTGAAGGGCATTTTCCAGTAGATACATGCAGAGTATTTCTATAATCTCTTAGGACTTGACACAATGCTTGATTTACTGAAATTTGAGAACGTTTTGCTCTTTGTACTGCTTTTTTGATAGTGGCCATCAATCTTTCTACCATTCCATTTGCTCTAGGCCACATTGGCGTTATCTTTCTGTGTATTATTCCCAAGTAATTCATACATTTTCCAAATTCTTCTCCGCTAAACGGTGGCCCATTATCTGTCTTCAATATATTAGGTATTCCCCATGTCGAGAATATTTCATCTAATACTGGAAGCACTGTTGAAGTGGAAGTGGAAGATATTAGTTTCACAATCGGAAAACGAGAATACTCATCTATTATTGCTAGCAAATAATGTCCAGAATCTAATGGTCCATAAAAATCTGCTGCTAAGTTTGACCATACAGCATCTGGTAGATCTGACATATGTAATTCTTCAATTCCCTTTTCTTTTACAGTGCATTGACAGACATGACAAGATTGAATAATTTCTTCTACCTGTTTATCTAGTCTGGAAAACCATAATTTTTCTCTTAGAAAGTTTTTTGTTGCTGAGATACCTCGATGGCTTTCATGAGCTAGATCAATCACACGGCGTTGAAGACTCTCTGGTATTATTATTTTAGTTCCTCTGAGTAATATTCCTGATGAGGTTATGGACAGTTCTGAACTTATGTTTTTGAATGCTAGTATATCATTTTTTTTTTACATCTCTATGAAATTGACTCCCATTTGTTATTAATCTCCACTTGTTTTCAAGCAAGATTTTTTTTACTTCTTGGAGAGTACTGTCTTTTTCTGTTTCTTCCATTAGTTCACTTTCTTTAACAATTCCTGGAACTGCAGACATTACTATAAAATGTATGTATTCTTCCACCTCTAGCTGATCTTCGTCTATTGCTTTGGTTGGATGCCTTGATAAATAATCCGCTGGGTTGTGTTCTTTACCTGGTTTATGGATAATTTTGAAATCATAATCCATGAGCCTCATTCCCCATCTTTCAATTCTCGGGGCATTTTTGTTTTAGGATTTCCAAAAATAGAAACCAGTGCTTGATGATCAGTGACAATCACAAATAACTTTCCATAGATAAAATCATGAAAATGTTCACATGCCCAAACAACAGCTAAACTTTCTTTCTCTGGCTGTGAATACCTTTGTTCTATTTCAGATAAACTTTTACTGGCATGTGAAATTACATATCTCGGACTTTCCCTTCCAGGTTTATGCTGTACCAAAATCGCACCTAAGCCTACAGGACTGGCATCTACTATTAGTTCTGTACATAAATGTGGGTCAAAATATTTTAAATTTGCTGCGTTCGTTATTTCCAACTTTATTTTTTCAAACGCTTGATCACAGTCAATATTCCATTGAAATTTTTTTCCTTTCTTTGTTAACTCTCTCAAAGGTGAACCTATGGTCGCTATTTTTTGTATATCTCTTGCACAGTAACTTGCCATTCCAAGAAAAGATCTCACTTCTGCTACATCCTTTGGTCTTTGCATTGCATTCAAGGCTGTTATTTTGATAGGATCTGGTCTCATCCCCATTTCTGAAAATATATGCCCAAAAAATGTTAATTCATTCTTATTTATTTCACATTTCTTTTCATTCAAAGTTAATCCAGCTTCTTCAAGTTGTTGACATACTTTCTCTAATGCTTGATCATGCTCTTCTTGTGTTTTTCCAAAGACTAGAATATCATCACTGTAATTCATACAATTTTGTATTGGTCTTATGACATTCTTTATGATTTCCTGAAAAATTTCTGCTGCAGAACAAATTCCAAAGTCAACCGCTTGTACCTAAATAATACCAGGTGTGTTGAAAATGTTGTTATGTATCTTGACTGGTTATCAATTACTAACTGATGATATCCTTTACATAGGTCAAGTTTTGAAAATACTGTTGCTCCATTTATGGTACTTATCATATTATTTAAATGAGGGCCTGGGTAACGTTCTCTTTCAATAGCAGTATTAGGAATCCTCATATCCACACATATTCTGATGTCATCAGTATCTTTTTTGGAACTATGACAGTAGGACTTACCCAGGGCGTTGGTCCTTTTACCTCTTCAATTATGTCTTGCTCAAGTAGTGATTTTATTTCTTTTTCAACTTTTCCTTGCATATGTATTGGTACTCTTCTATGTGTCTGTGCTGTTGGCTTTATTGTCTCATTTATGTGTAGAGTAATTTCCTTTCCTTTGAATTTTCCTAGTCCTTCAAATAATTTAGGATACTTCTTTAAAATTGGATGATCTGTTGAAATATTACAATTCATTGCCAATAAACCCATTAGTTGAGCAGTTACATTGCTTAATAAACAAGGACCTGGAACTTCACCTTGCAAGACATGCACATCTTCTTTACTTGTTGTATTTCCATATTTTAATATTTCTTCAAATTTTCCCAGGCATAGAACTGGATGTTTTGCACCCCATTGAAAGACGCTAACATTTGATGGCGTCAAAGTAGGTTGTTTTTTCATTTTCATATATTCAGTTACGCACATTATGTTACATGTTGCTCCACTGTCCAATACAAAAGGGACTTCTTGTGACCCAACTAATAAATTTACAGATGTAGTTTTTTTAATATTTTCTCTTTTAATCATATTAATTTCTTGACAAATGTTGTTTTCTTGCATTGTGTTACCTTCTTGCATCATATATAATTTTTCTAATTGCTCAATTTTTTCTTCAGATTCTCCTTCAATTTCTTCTATATGTCTTATGTATTTTGCGTTGCCAATTTTCTTTTTAATTGGATTAACTTGTTTCCAACTCTCTTTGAAGGTGTTCTCATCCCAATTTCGTCGCCATTGTAAAAGAATCCTCCAGATACAATAAATATAGTTTGTGACCATCCTTTAATGGAGCTTATAAATCCGCTTCCATATCATGCCTAGTATAACAGTTGAATCCCCAGTGAGTGCATTTCTTAGACTTAACATCCCTAACATTCTCTAGAACTAAGTGACATCATAATGTCACTTACACATTATTACACCCCTAATCACCACGACCAAATTCTTGAAAGGATGTACGAGCATTTCCCCTTCCCCTACACCTCTGACTGTCATTGAACATGTCAATGATGGCTCCATGAAAAATCAAATATAAATAATCCCCCTCTAAATATACCTACAACTAGTCCACAACTGAAAACAGCTGCCTACCCATCCCCAACCTTCCCACATTATCTAAGAGTGCAGAAAAGCGGTAGCCTCACATCTTAAGGCACACCTGAAGCTGTTTGACCTGCTTAATTTTCTACAATATGGCTTCCCACGCCAGGTAAGAAGCTGAAATAATATTTCAAAACATCTTTCATGAAGTGCTGGAAGGATTTAACTGTGACTTGCCTCCCTACTGGTTTACTGAACACCAGACTCGCCCTCACCATCATTTACCATCACTCCCCGTTCTCCTCCTTCCTTGCCCATTGGCTCTTAACTGCTCGCCAGGCCACCATAGATATTTTGTTTTGAATATTGTGCCCCATTGAAGTTCTGTGGTCGATATTAAGGGTGCACCGCAGATGAAACACCTATCACATTTGATTTATCTGTCAAACATTGGGAATGTAGTTCAGTCTAAGACATATCACATGGCTCCAGGCCACTTTTAAAGTATCTACTGCAGTTACTAGTGCTTACATGATAAAGCTATGGGTATGAAACTCCTTAAATAACAGGCTTCACACCCATAGCAAATCAGTGTGCTTATCTGACCAACTTCTGATTGAAACTCGCAGAGCAACCTACTCCTCCTGTGCAAAAAGATCCTTTGCCGTCAGCGGATTTCACCTCTGGAACTCTGCGGCCAATATCCGTCCTTTAAGGAAAAGGGAAACAGCAATCCACTTCTAAGCTCAGCTTTACCCCTTCAGTTTAGGTCAAATCTTAGAGTCGATACTATTTGGAATATGTGTGTGATTTAGGCTCCAGTAAGGCAAAATACACTAACACACTATGGACCATCATATCACACCATTGCACTCCATAATGTACCATACCATAATATGCCATACTATAATAATGCAGGAAACCACAATGTAACCTGAGAAGTTAGCATAATGGCTAATTACTTTTATTTAATTTCCGTACCGTTGCTCCTACCTAAAATATTCGACTCAAATATTTAAAAACCACCAGTTGAAATGCCCAGAGTTGAAACTGTTCCACAATTTGAGAAGCATGACAATGCAGACATTCCCCTATGTGCTGGTGAGCCCTGATACAACCTTCCCACAGGTTACCTAGACAGGAAACAAGTAGCTCATGATTTACACAGGCTTACAGGGCACATTCTGTCTATGTTGCACAAGACGCACCTTGAGGGAAATACCGTCTGAGGTGAAACACAAAACCCTGGCCCTGTACAAATGGATGAACCGAAGAAATCTCAACTCAAGAGACGAAGGCTACTTTACTGATAAATACATGTACGGGGAAACAGAAAGAGAGGCTGATTCACAAAATAATTTATGTATATGGGAAGAAGTACTACAGGTGCACTCTTACACACACTCTTACATGGCTTTGTAAAAGTGCAAAGACTGCACATTTCTTTCCAGATGAATATTCCCTCAAGATTCCAATTTTATTCCCATTTTAGATGTTGTCGCCCAAGTGACAAAGGTAATGTAAGAGTACATAAAAGAGGGCTACAGGAGTACAACTTTACATACTTCAAAAGGCCTTTTTGACCAGGCCCCATTGGCCAGTTACTAAACATACATGCCTGATTTCCTGGTTGAATTAGTGCACTTGCATTGACCGCATATACCCAAGGGCTTGTGGGAGCTCTTAATATGAATGGGTTGACTATAAGAGATACACCTATACTGTTTAACAAATACATCTTAAATGGTAAGATAGCTCAGTGTCAGCTCCTGTAGCTCTTGTAACTTCTGACGGTACCTCGGAGTTGGCACGATGCACAAAAGGGGTCCACCTCTCGATCGTCTCAATTCTGTTTGCTATTAAAGCACAGAAGGTTGATATGATCAAGTGGGGGAAGGAAAGGAAGGGGACAGCAGGGAGGGAGATCTGGAAAGTAAAAGAACAACCAATTAATACTATCCCTTGCACTATGTACTCATATAACCACTAAACCCCTTGGTACGCCTTCTATTAAGTACCTGTAAAGAAAAATAAACACCTTCTTCTTTTCTTCTGAAAACGATAGATAGGATGAATGGTTCCAAGAAATAATGGCATCAACTGTGAATCCAAATAACAGAGATGCCGTTACCATCATTCCAATACAATTATTATAGGATCATGGCAATGCCACCTCTTGTCATACCCACCATTAATAGTGCCTCTTTGAACATCACAGGGGATGGCATCACCTATCCCGCTTTAGACCCCTGTTACAATAGGCATAAATAATAAGCATAAATGAATGGTTTGAAAAATTAGCGAAAGAAACATGTGCGTGTACACGCCACAGGAAATATCAAAGGTATTTCTTCTCTGAACACTCTAATTTCGAAATGTTAATCGCCGTTACTATCACGGCTCGCTTCTGTAAACCAGATACCTCATTGCACTGCCGGTTCTCAACCGGGCTTCGGCTTGTATCCAAAGAACCCTGCCGGTTCTCAACCCGGCTTCGTCACAAGTCGTTTAACTCTAGTGCTAGTGAATATGCCGTTTCCCTCACGGCTGAAAAGCACTTCTTAGTCCTTGATTGTGATACGCTCAACTGTAGGCGTATTCATAGTTAACAAGAAAGAGAGAGGCAAAAAAACCCCTCCAACAGATGTCACCGGATCACTGCGATCAAACGGAACCAAAAATAGAAACTTCAAATAATAACCTGAACCGGTGCTATAGCACCCTTACCAGACCCAGATAATGGAGAGCGCTCCGTTTCCTAACCTCCGAACCGAAGCATGCAGTAGGAATAATCTGCAGCGTCTCATCGACCCGACACTGCTTAAATGGCTGCCCTTTCCGGAACACGGACTCCAAGCGCCACCTATGCTCCGGAAGTGTTAAGTGCATGCCGGGAACGGTAGTCTGTGTTCCCATCAAAAATGCGGCATGAACCGGACAACGTTCCGCGCAAGTAGGATAAGTTGTAACAGTACACCCCTCTCCAAGAGAACGTTGTCAGGGTTTAGGCTTAGCAGGATACGCCGCATGAAACCTTTTGATCAGTTTGGGTGTGTGTACCCCAGTAGCTGGCTCCCATGAATTTTCTTCTGGCCCATAACCTTTCCATGATATCAGGTAATACAACCTGGTACCTCTTTTCTTGGAGTCTACAATAGCCTGCACCTCATATTCAGGCTCCTGGTCTACCCATACTGGTGCCGTTGGTTTTCGTACGGGAGAAAAAGAGGGCTTAACCAACGAAACGTGGAATACAGGATGCATTCTCATATGTTTAGGTAAGGCGAGTTTAACGGCCACAGGATTCACTACCTTAATTATCTTATAGGGACCGATGTACCTGGGATTGAATATGCTGTATTTCCTAAAGCGTATATTCCTGGTAGACAGCCAAACCCCATCCCCAACTTTATAATGGGGTTCCTTTCTACGATGCCTGTCAGCCTGTTTCTTATATCTGACCTTAGCCTTTCTGACATTTGCTTGCGTGGCTCTCATCATCTTTTGTATGTGTTTCACTCTAGTCTGTACTTCAGGGAGTTTTTGGCTTCCTTCGGGATGTATCAAAGGTAAGAAGCGAGGATGAAAACCGTAGGTGCAGTAAAAGGGGCTAACTTGGTGGTGCTATGTCGTGCACTGTTGTACGCCACCTCTGCTATCCAAAGCCATTCCACCCATGCTTCTGTGTTATTGTCCACGTAACATTTCAGATACTGCTTCAATGTTTGATTAAGACGTTCAGTCTGTCCATCCGTCTGAGGATGGAAACTCGTGGACATATTAGACGAAACCTGCAATGCTGAACATCATACCCTCCAGAATTGTGCTGTGAACTGCGTACCCCGGTCGGAGACGATGACTCTAGGGAGGCCATGTAGTCTCACTATGTGCTGAAGTAACAACTGTGCTACCTGTCCTGAGGTCGGGGTATCCACACAAGCTATAAAATGCCCCATCTTAATCAAACTATCTATAACCACAAGGATCGATGTGCATCCTTGATCTTTAGGCAATCCAACTATGAAATCCAAGGAGATATGTTCCCAAGGCATTCCCGGCGTGGGTAATGGATGGAGTAAACCATAAGGCCTACCTCGGTCTGGTTTTGATTGTGCGCATATCACGCATCGTTGGATCATGTTTTGTACATCAGTCTTTAATGATGGCCACCAAAACTGTCGTTAGATCCTGTCTATGGTCTTTTCCACTCCGTTATGTCCGGAAAATGGTGCAGAATGACACCACTGTAGTACTTCCTTTCTGAGTTCTCTTGTAGGAACTAACAGTTGCGTTCCTCGGATGGGCAACCCATCTCTTACCTTCCATTCCTTATTATGAGTCAACCAGGTCCTCCACTTAGGGCCCTTGATAGCTTGGCCTACCTTGTCTAAGAACTGATCAGTTTGTAGCACACAGAGAGCCTTTTGAGGATTGATGATAGAATGTGTGGTTAAGTCTTTTGGTTTTGATGTAGACTCTTGTCTAGTAAGGGCGTCTGCCTTTTTGTTTTCGCTTCCTGGTCTATAGGTAAGAATGAACTGAAACTCCTCAAAAAACAGCATCCATCTCAACTGTCTAGGAGATAAGAGGCGAGCGGATGTCATAAACTGTAAGTTCCTATGGTCGGTATATACCGTGGTCATGTGTTTTGCCCCCATCAGATAATGTCTCCATTCTTTAAAGGCATCTCTAATTGCTAGGAGCTCTTTCTCTGCTATGGTATAACGCATCTCCGCGTCGTTTAGCTTCCTGGACATATAAGCAATGGGATGTAATAACCCATTCTCAGCATCTCTTTGGGACAGAACTGCTCCGATTGCTACCTCGGACGCGTCTGCTTCTACCAGATATGATTTCTCCGGATCTGGATGGGACAGTATGGGAGCGGAGGTAAAGGCTTCTTTCAATTTAACAAACGCCTGGTTTGCCTCTTCACTCCAAGCAAACGGTACCTTTTTTCTGAGCAACTTAGTGACAGGGGCGACCACATCTGAAAACTGATTAATGAACCTGCGATAAAAATTCGCGAAGCCCAAGAAACATTGAACATCATGGACATTGGCAGGTACTGGCCAGTTTCAGACAGCCGTGATCTTTCTTTCAGCCATCTCTTGTCCTTGAGCCGACAGCATTACCCCTAGGAACTCTACTTGGTCCACATGAAACTCACATTTACTGAGCTTACAGTAAAGGTGGTTATTTCTCAGGGCTGTTAACACCTTGCATACATGTTGACTATGCTCTTTAGTAGTGTGAGAATAGACCAGGATATCGTCAATATATACTATGACGAATACATCCAAATATTCCCTCAAAACATCATTAAGAAAGTACTGGAAGGCAGCGGGGGCGTTACATAATCCGAAAGGCATCACTTGATATTCGTATAGCCCATGTCGGGTGTGAAATGCAGTCTTCCATTCATCCCCACGTCTCATACGTACGAGATGATATGCCCCTTTCAGATCGAGTTTTGTAAACACCACTGCCTTTTTCACTTGATCTAGGAGTACCGAAATTAAGGGTAAGGGATATCTATTTTGTACGGTTACCTTGTTAAGTGCGCGGAAGTCAATACAAGTTCTTAACTCGCCATTTGCTTTCGGGATAAAGAAAAGTGGAGATGCCGCGGGGATTTGGAAGGACGGATAAACCCATTAGCTTGATATTTCTCCAGGTATTCTCGTAAATGCGTGTCTTCAGTCTCTGATAGGGCATAGATTCTCCCACAAGGAACCACTGCCCCTGGAATCAAATCGATTTGACAGTCATACTGTCGATGAGGTGGAAGTATCTCAGCTTGTTTTTCACTGAACACATCCCTGTAGTCCTTGTACTCAACTGGTAACTCGATGTCTTTTTCCGCGGCGGTGGCTATAGCATGTCCTGAGGTAAGATAATGTATAGGGCTAGCTGCAGGTCGCCGACATCTTTGGTCACAAAAAGGAGAATCGAATGTGATACTCCTTTCCTTCCAGTCAATAGTAGGATTGTGTTTAGCTAACCACGGCAAACCTAAAATCACTCCATACAATGGTGCCTTGATAATGTTAAAAAACAATATTTCATGATGGTCTTTTTGACACACCACTTCTATATTAGAAGTTTGAAAACAAATAGGACCTGAGGCAAGATTTCTACCATCTACCGCCAGCACTGTTTCTGGATACTCCTTAGCAATTTTAGGGATGCCTAATTTCTGTACTACCTCATTATCAATGAATAATCCTGTAGCACCAGAGTCAATGAGGGCGTTCACTACATGCGGAACGGAGTCAACTACTAGTTGGATCTCCGTATAGAAATGGTCTTTCTTTACTATAACTGAAGGTATTTCTTTACGGCCCACGGCATTTCCTTCACTAACCCCTGGGCCCCCTAGTTTTCCTGTTTCTGAACTGTCATAGGAGTAGCCTTCAAATGACTACCTTCCTTAGGCCTTGGTTTAGCCAAGCAGTCCTTCACAAAATGCCCCTTTTTCCCGCAATACATGCAGAGGCCCTGTTTCCTTCTTTGGTCTCTTTCCTCTGATGTTAGAGAGGCTCTTACTGATCCGATCTCCATAGGCTCTGAGGGAGTACTAGAAGCACCAAACGAATTGCGGGGTCTTTCATATTTAGGCGGAGGTCATTCGTATTTTCTACGTTCTCCTTTCCTCTCTCCTAAACGATAATCTAATCGCATAGCCAGGTTAATTAAATCTATGCAGGTCTTAGGTTGAGGATCAATTTGAGCTATTACATCCTTTAACTCATCCCTGAGACCATGATGAAATATAGCTGCTTGCTTCTCTTCAGGCCAATTGGTTTCTGTGACTAATCTCTGAAACGTGTTTATGTATACCACTAGTTCTTTGTTCCCTTGTTTAAGCTCCAATAACTCCCGGTCTACCGAGAAAGAATTGGCTCTACGATCGAACATTCTTTCAAATTCCTCCTTGAAACCTTCCCAATCCTGTAACATAGGATCGTCTCTCCTTACTAAAGGCACAGCCCATTGAGCTGCGTCTCCTGCTAGATAAGAAACCAAAAATGCAACTCGTGCTTGATTAGTGCTAAACACCTTAGGGCGACATGTGAAATGGAGTAGGATTTGTGTGAGAAACACCTGTACTTTGTTTGTGTCTCCATAAAATCGTTCTGGTGCGGCTAGCGGAATGGGAGTTGGAATTTCCACTGTCAAGGGAGGGGAAGGAAAAGATGACCCCCCACTAGTCCATGAGAACCCACCTTCTGTCTTGTTCCCTGCCATCGTAAAGGGGTTTCTTTGCATCCTTTCCACCCTGTCATGTAACGCAGCTGTCTCTGCTCTTGAGGCGGCTAGCTCTGTTTGGACAACCTGTAGCGCAGCTAACACGTCCTCTAAAGTGGCCTTAGCTTTTGTGACTCGACCCAACTGGGAGGTATTATATATATGTATTAAGGCAGATTATTCTGTCAGCTCCTGTAGCTCTTGTAACCTCTGACGGTACCTCGGAGTTGGCACGATGCACAAAAGGGGTCCACCTCTCGATCTTCTCAATTCTGTTTGCTATTAAAGCACAGAAGGTTGATATGATCAAGTGGGGGAAGGAAAGGAAGGGGACAGCAGGGAGGGAGATCTGGAAAGTAAAAGAACAACCAATTAATACTATCCCTTGCACTATGTACTCATATAACCACTAAACCCCTTGGTACGCCTTCTATTAAGTACCTGTAAAGAAAAATAAACACCTTCTTCTTTTCTTCTGAAAACGATAGGATGAATGGTTCCAAGAAATAATGGCATCAACTGTGAATCCAAATAACAGAGATGCCGTTACCATCATTCCAATAAAATTATTATAGGATCATGGCAATGCCACCTCTTGTCATACCCACCATTAATAGTGCCTCTTTGAACATCACAGGGGATGGCATCACCTATCCCGTTTTAGACCTCTGTTACAATAGGCATAAATAATAAGCATAAATGAATGGTTTGAAAAATTAGCGAAAGAAACATGTGCGTGTAAACGCCACAGGAAATATCAAAGGTATTTCTTCTCTGAACACTCTAATTTCGAAATGTTAATCGCCGTTACTATCACGGCTCGCTTCTGTAAACCAGATACCTCATTGCACTGCCGGTTCTCAACCCGGCTTCGGCTTGTATCCAAAGAACCCTGCCGGTTCTCAACCCGGCTTCGTCACAAGTCGTTTAACTCTAGTGCTAGTGAATATGCCGTTTCCCTCACGGCTGAAAAGCACTTCTTAGTCCTTGATTGTGATACGCTCAACTGTAGGCGTATTCATAGTTAACAAGAAAGAGAGAGGCAAAAAAAAACCTCCAACAGATGTCACCGGATCACTGCGATCAAACGGAACCAAAAATAGAAACTTCAAATAATAACCTGAACCGGTGCTATAGCACCCTTACCAGACCCAGATAATGGAGAGCGCTCCGTTTCCTAACCTCCGAACCGAAGCATGCAGTAGGAATAATCTGCAGCGTCTCATCGACCCGACACTGCTTAAATGGCTGCCCTTTCCGGAACACAGACTCCAAGCGCCACCTATGCTCCGGAAGTGTTAAGTGCATGCCGGGAACGGTAGTCTGTGTTCCCATCAAAAATGCGGCATGAACCGGACAACGTTCCGCGCAAGTAGGATAAGTTGTAACACTCAGTGAGCTAAGTGCCCACTGTTGACATCTCATATGAATTGCAGGTTATGAATGTGAATCCGAGCAAGGCTAATTTACCATTTCAACATTGTGATGTGGATACAATGAGGGCCCACGAACTGAATAGCAGTATTATTTAACATGTTGGATGGTATGGACGTGACCTCCACGTCGAGAGTGCTCACAATTGGAAGCTATGGACATGGATGTCACATCCAAGTGTTTGGCACATGAGAAAAAGGTCATGTGTGCTGCTCTGGTCACACCTTCCTTGGTCAAAGGAGAGGTAGACTCATATGCCTTGGCTCAGGCAGTGTTAATGTCCTGCAAATGGCATGATCCAGGACTCTCCCGATTGTTTAGTTTTCAAAATTGTCTAAGTTTGGTAGGTGTCCTTGGGTGGGGACCGAGCAGAGGCACAAATACTACAGCTACCCCCATTACCAAGGGACCAATATTCACAGCTAACCACATTTAAAAAAATGATCAAGTATGAGCTGGAAAATTCTGATCTGTTCATGCTGTGTTTTAGGCCTTTTCCTTTCACAGGCGATAGGCCATCTACACAGGTGTGGTACAACCATTCTGCAAGTCACACCACTCTGGACCTCCCCCTGGTGTTTACTTATCAGAAATGTCTGGGTTTAGTAAGTTTCCCAGGGTGGCAGCCCAGCCCAGGTCCAAAATCCACAGCTACCAACATTTTCAAAAATGGTCAGTTTTGAGTGGATACTTTTGATCTGTTCATGATGCATTTTTGGCCCTTTCATGTCGCAGGCACGAGGCCCGCCCACACAAACGTTGCACTGTTTTTTATCAAGATATATATGGGAACACAGAGTGGTAGGACATTTGTGGATTCATCATAGCATGGTTCTCTATCCAGGTCTGCAGCAAGCACACCTTTTGAAGGGTGCACAGTGGCGCAAACTGGCACAGCGCGCCCTTTGTATATCATGGGCCCAGGAGGGAATGCCCTAGCAGTCAAGTGGTTCAAGTTTCTTGACACTGCAAAACTGTGTTTCAGAATATTGAGGAGGGAATATCAAGGTCACATAATGTCATGACCAGAGTATTGAAGACCCAAATATTGACACATTCGCTTACCCTCACTATATATATATATATATATATATATATATATATATATATATATATATATATATATATATATATATATCCTCATACCTTGTCTCCTGTCAGTCATCCAGCCATGTCCACCTGATGAGATTTGTGCGAGGCAACATGGCGCAGGACCCTCGTATATATGAAAAAGCAGCACCCACGCTGCAGGGCAAGTAGAAGCTTGCACTTCAGATGGGTAATCCAATGTATATTTTACCTATCTGAAGTGTGGGCTTCTGCTTGTGCTGCGGCGCAGGTGCTGCTTTTTTTCCAGCAGGAAAAAGGCTGTGTTTTTAATTTTTTGACAATTTCGCCTTCAGAAATAGGTCTTGAAAAATAAACTCCTAACGAGCTTATACTGAGGAACTTGTGCCCATGGAACCAATTGTCTAAATTGTGTAGGAGTTGATGCTCCTGAAAGCAACACAGGAGCATGGCTGAGACTGTGCGTGTGGGGACTGGCATTATGAAGGTCCCTGGTTCGAGACTTTGTAGATACACATACAATAAAAACTACAAACATGTGGGAGGTGAACAATTATATTTGGAGTATATACTGTCTCTTTCCTTCCGATTGCTGAGCAGTGACTCGGTGCGCCTTGGAAGGATTGGAAACGATTTTTAGGTTGAGCATTCGAGACCCCTTGTATATACTTTAGTATATACTTATGTGTGTATGTACTTTGTGGGCTCTGGAGATCAGCCTTAGGACTTGTCTGCTTCCGCTTAGGGACTTTTTTTCTGTTCAACTGCGTCTATTTAACTGTCTTGAAAGAAAACGACCAGTAGAGGTCAGTAAAATACCAGAATTGCGTTCTGATAGTTAAATAGAGGCAGTTGAACAGTCTTGATAGAAAACGACCAGTAGAGGTCAGTAAAATACCAGAATTGCTTTCTGCTGAGGGATTTTCTTTTTTTTTTTTTCTGGCAACTGCCTCTATTTAACTTTCTTGATAGAAAACGACCAGCAGAGGTCAGTAAAATACCAGAATCACTTTAGCATTCTCTAGATTCCAGTCCATAGAAATTGTCTTCCACGAGCACCCGTAGACAATAATATGTTTTTAAAATCTTGTATTTTCAGTGATATGACCCCCGAAGGCCCTGATTTTATATTAAAAACAGAGTTTTGGACTATACCATTTCCCGCTGAAAGGCAATATTTCTCTCCTTGTGTTCCCATACCTTGCGTGTCACGCAGTTTGGTGCTTACGTTCCCTCCATGTTAAAGAACAGTAGATGTTTCAGTACCCAGGCTAATGTGCTGCATAGCTAAATACATATAAGGTCCCAAAGGCAAGACCGATTGCATTGCAAATGCTTGTTAAATTGATGTAGTAGTGAGCACTGTTGGAAGATGAAAGGTCTTTCCTTTATGTTTTTAAATACGTTGCCCTCACGTACATCTGCTTACAATTATGTTGGGCAGAGATGTTATCTGGCTGGCTGCAGTGTTGGGATTTTGCAGCAAGGATCCAGCACTTGTCTCAGGTATTTTACCAGAGGTCCTGCTTGTGGAAAAAGCCATGGGATGCATTATTTCTGTTGGGTGGGATGCTTGTAATAACATCAATAATGGATTTATTTAACCATTTGTTTATTGTATTTCATGTAGGGAAGTGACAGTGTTATATTTCTTTTATGTTTATACATCACATGCCCTGCTACATTGCATAAATGAAGTGTTGCAAATGGTGCCCGCTAAGTTTGAAAAAAGCCAGTGTTACAGTCAAAACGCGTTACTTAGCAAACTATGCTGTTTGAATAAACATGTGCCACAGGATTCCATGCTGCATCGGTCCAGTTCTTTTATTTCTGGAGCAGAAATGGGAGGAAAATATATATATATATATATTCACTGAAAAAACCATAGGTTTCAGACACGTTATAGTTAGAAATTAGCATTTAAAAAACCTTTGAAATTCACTGAAAAAACCATAGGTTTTAGGGACAGTTATAGTTAGTTGGACATTGCACTCGTACAAAACCCGTGAAATTCCCCCGTTATAGTTAGTTCAGCTAACTATAACTCACGCCCGCAATGCACTGCTGATGACGTCACATATTACATCACTCATGACATGGTCAGTGACATCACTGATGACATCACTGATGACATCTCAAATGACATCACTGATGACATCATCCAGTGACTGTGTGTTTCTGTAAAGTTTAAATATGTTTAATATATATAGGGAAAGGCGTATTGAAGAATGAGTGGGTGTATAAGTGTCTGAATGGATGATTTAGTACGTGCGTGACTGACTCTACAAGTGAGTGATTAAACGTATCTTACTGAATGCATGGGTTAGTGACTAAACTGTGTGAATGTCTGTATCCGTCTGTTGGTGTGTAAGTGGATGCATGGATTTGCGAATAGCTACATGAGTGTCTATATGGGTTATTGATTGGTTCTATGAGTATCTGTATGGGTGCCTGAGTGTTTGTGTGGATGGGGTGTGTGCGACTGTGCATAGATGTGTGAGTGGGTGATTCACTGGGTGGATGGTTTCAAGAGTGCATCTGTGATAGACTGTATGGGTGGGTAAGTGTGTGTAAGAGTGTGTTAGTGAGTGAATGTATGTCCCAGTGGTACATGTGTGAGTAACTACATATGTGAAAGGCAGTATATATGTGTATTGGAGTATATAAATAGCTATAAGCGAGAGTGAGTGATTGTGATAGTGGCTGTATGGATGAGTGTGTGCTTGTATCAGTGATTGTATAAGAGCGTAACAATGTGCTAGTATTTGTATGATTAAGTGAGCTGGTGTGTGTATAACTGTATAGGTGAGTAAATGGCAGTGTGTTTAATTATTTGCATGACTGACTAGGTGTGTGAGTACCTCTATGGATGAGTGGCGGTGTTTGAGTGTCTATATAGGAGTAAGAGTGCATATGATAGTCCTGTACTGAGTAACCATAAGTATGAGTGACTGTACGGGTGAGTGAGTGGATGTGTGTGTGTAGACCTAAGAATCAGTGAGTGGGTATGTAGTTATTGGTGTTGGAGTGTCTATGGTTTTGCGAATGGCACTCTGTAATTTAGATTGGGTGTATCAAAGGTTATATTAGGGTGTGAGGAGCTGCATCAGATTATCACGTGGATGATGTCATCAGTGATGTCATTTGAGATGTCATCAGTGATGTCATCAGTGATGTCACTGACCATGTCATGAGTGATGTAATATGTGACGTCATCAGCAGTGCATTGCGGGGCGCGAGTTATAGTTAGCTGAACTAACTATAACGGGGGAATTTCACGGGTTTTGTACGAGTGCAATGTCCAACTAACTATAACTGTCCCTAAAACCTATGGTTTTTTCAGTGAATTTCAAAGGTTTTTTAAATGCTAATTTCTAACTATAACGTGTCTGAAACCTATGGTTTTTTCAGTGAATTTCAAAGGTTTTTAAAATGCTAATTTGTAACTATAACGTGCCTGAAACCTACGGTTTTTTCAGTGAATTTCAAAGGTTTTTTAAATGACATTTTTTAAATGTATTAATTTTTATATTAATTTTTTTCATACTGATTTACTACATTTTTAGAAACAATTTCTTTTACATATTTTATTTTTTAAATTACATTGTAATTACATTATACATTACATTACAAAAAATACTTTCTCAGAATGAATTACTTTAGTTTAAATACTTTGCACATAGGCAATAGACTTTTAAGTACAGTAGTTACAGTTGTTGCAATGGGCAACACATTTTCAAACACAATGCAACATTCAGCTCAATGTGAATTTCTAGTTAAATGCAATTAGTTACTTTATGGATTACTTTTCTAACCACAGGACTGGATCCTAGATTCAGTCCTGGTACATCTCCTGTAAACAGTTGAGTAAAAGCGTTTTGGTTAACGTCGTGATTTTTAAGGAATATTATTGTATTTTAAAAATTGACACTTAGAAACTTTTTCTCATAGAATCACCAATGTTATCCTATGGAAGGAAATTCACTTAGCATGTAAAAACTGTTATCGTTACTTTTTCTTACTCAGTGTTGGATCCTGGATCCAGCACTGGTGCATCTCCTGTAAACAGTTGAAAGAATGCGTTTAAGTCATACAGGCGATTTTTAAGGAATATTTGTAGTTTGTGAAAATCGACACTTTGAAACTTTTCTGCTGAAAACCAGACAATGGATTCCTATGGAAGAAAATATAAGTTACTGGCAAGTACGGTTAAAATTACTTTTGAGGATCAGTACTGGGCTGAAAGATGCAGCACTGAGGTCTCTCCTGATAACAGGTGAGTAAATCAGAATTCGGATTTCGGCTGATTTTAGAGGAATATTTTAAAGTTCCAAAACTCCACACTTAGAAGAATTTCCAAGTGAAACCAGTCAATGTTAGCCTATGAAGGAAATTCAAGTTACCGGTAAGTACGGTTAAAATTACTTTTCAGGACCAGTACTGGGCTGAAAGATGCAGCACTGAGGTCTCTCCTGATAACAGGTGAGTAAATCGGAATTCGTATTTGGGCTGATTTTAGAGGAATATTTTAAAGTTCCAAAACTCCACACTTAGAAGAATTTCCAAGTGAAACCAGTCAATGTTAGCCTATGAAGGAAATTCAAGTTACCGGTAAGTACGGTTAAAATTACTTTTCAGGACCAGTACTGGGCTGAAAGATGCAGCACTGAGGTCTCTCCTGATAACAGGTGAGTAAATCAGAATTCGGATTTCGGCTGATTTTAGAGGAATATTTGTATGTTTCAAAAATCAACACTTAGAAGAATTTCCAAGTGAAACCAGTCAATGTTAGCCTATGGAAGGAAATTCAAGTTACCGGTAAGTACGGTTAAAATTACTTTTCAGGATTAGTACTGGGCTGAAAGATGCAGCACTGAGGTCTCTCCTGATAACAGGTGAGTAAATCAGAATTCGTATTTCGGCTGATTTTAGAGGAATATTTGCACAATGGTGAAGGGAGGGGGCGGGGCCTGAGGTGACATCTGTGCAAACGCGCCCCGTGGCGCGTTTTAAGTTGGGGGATTAAGTCCCCTTGAATCATGAGGGTCCCTACGGGCCAACTAGCCCACCAGGAACCTCCAGTATGCGCCAGGGGCTGCGTTGCAGAGACATGTACAGAGGCCACACCCTTTTACACCTCTCTGCAACGCAGCTCTGTGGCGCTTCTGGACGTACCTGTTGGGCTAGTTGGCCCCCAGGGACCCTCAGTATTGAAGAGGATTTAATTCCCCATCTTAAAACGCGCCACGGGGCCTGTTTGCACACATGTCACCTGAAGCCCCGCCCCTCCCTTCACCACTGTGCAAACGCGCCCCGTGGCGCGTTTTAAGTCGGGGGATTAACTCCCCTTGAATCCTGAGGGTCCCTGGGGTGCAACTAGCCCACCATATACCTCCAAAAGCGCCATAGAGCTGCGTTGCAGAGAGGCGTAAAAGGGGCGTGGCCTCTGTACACCTCTCTGCAAGGCAGCCCCTGGCGCATACTGGAGGTTCCTGGTGGGCTAGTTGGCCCCAGGGACCCCCAGTATTCAAGGGGAATTGCTCTCTCTGCAAACGCGCCAGGGGCGCGTTTGCAGAGTGGTGAAGGAAGGGGCGGGGCCTACGGGCCCGATCGTTTTTTTTTTTTTTTTCCTGAAGGGGGCTGTGTGGCCCCCTTCCTTTTTCCTATTTTTAGGCCCTGGGGACCCCATCCCCCAGGGCCTTACCCTTTTTTTTAAATTAAAATAAAATAAAAACGGGAAGGGGGCCGCGTGGCCCCCCTTCCCTGGGCCTGTATTGGCCCCGGGGACCCCATCCCCCGGGCATGGCCTCTTTTTTTTATTTGGAGGGGGCTGCGTGGCCCCCTCCTCAGGCCATTTAAGGCCCCGGGGACCCCATCCCCGGGCCGGCCTTGCACTTTTTAAAAAAAAATCCATTTTTTTACTTTGGGAGGGGGCTGCGTGGCCCCCTCCGTGGCCACTTATGGCCCCGGGGACCCCATCCCCCGGGCTGGCCCTCTCCGTTGGGGACTGTGGGGGTCCCCAATCCCCCCACAGTCCCGCCGGCTCCCCGTGTCCTACGGGAGCCGGCATTGCTTTACACATGGGGAGCAGCTAACATGCTGCTCCCCATGTGGAAAGCTATCGGCTTTGGATATTGGAAGAGAGAGCAGGTTTCCTGCTCTCTCTTCCAATATCCAAAGCAGTTTGAAATGACAGGACGGGAGCCGCGAGGCTCCCGTCCTGTCATTGCAAACAGCAGTGTCCCGGGGTAGGCACCCGGGACACTGCAGGAGCCGGCCCTGGGGGTGGCGGTCCCCAGGGCCATCAAGGGCTCCAGGAGGGGGCCGCGCGGCCCCCTCCCTACATTTTGAAAGCCCCGGGAGGTGGTGGTCCTCGGGGCTTGGGGGTCCAAAACGGACCCCCATTTTAATTTTTCTTAGTGCCCCGGGAGGTGGTGGTCTCGGGCGTGTGGGGGCTGGAGCCCCCACACAGGTTTTTAATTTAAAAAAAGAAGCCCCGGGAGGTGGTGGTCCCGGGGCTGCGGGAGGGCTCAGAGCCCTCCCGCACCATTATACATAAAGCCCCGGGGGTGGTGGTCCCCGGGGCTTGGGGCCCTTAGAGGCCCCCCACATAAAATTAACCCCCCAGCATGCCCTCGGGACTTGGCCCACCCGGGGCCAATAACATCGAAGCGCGGGAGACCGCGCTTCGATTTTTATTTTCGGCAGGATTTGCGCTCCTGCCGATTTTTTAAAAAAAAACAATTTTTTTTTTTGCCCAGGGGGTCCTTGTGGGACCCTCCGAGCAGACCTAGGGGGTCAGGGTGTTTCTACCCTGCCCCCTTTGTGCGCTTTGCGCACTTGTTTCTGTCCCTCGGTTCTACCGAGGGATAAAATGGCTGCCAACACTTCCTGATTTGGAGTGTTGACAGCCAATTAACATAAAGCTCGTGCTCGGGAGGATCCGCGGCCCTAGATATATCTATCTTTTTACTTTTGATTTTCTCAGCAACTACTGAACGGATTTACACCATTTAACAAAAGGGTTCTTTCTGAACCAAGAACTACCTCTTTGCCAAATTTGGTGTAATTCCGTTCAGCAGTTCGGGCTGTAGCCGTGTCTAAAGTTTCCTATGGAAAATTGCATGGGGAAAACGCGTTTTGGGACCCCCTTTTTCTCGGCCCCCGCTTGACGAATCCCCCGAGACTTTCAGGGTAGGAGCGGACCGGAGCGCCCCACAAAGTTTGAAAATTTTGCGAAGATACGTCAACCGGCAAGAGAGTTATTTCAAATAGAATGTCGCGGATTTCCTATGGATAATAGGTTGTAACTATAACTATCTACTGGCGACCGCCAGTAGATAATATATATATATAGTGATCAAGGCCACAGAAGTGACCGAAACGCGTCATGGACTAACACTGTACTGAAATAAACTTTTCACTGGGCACCAGCTAATCGAGTTGTCCGTATCCTCGTTTGTGCGTGAATGCACGTGGAATGGTAACTGGATGTATATATATATACACACACACACACACACACACGCACATACACACACACACACATTTAAGGTACGTAGATTTGGATTAGAAAATCCATACTTCCTTATGTGCACTCACCTAAATATTCTGGACCTCGATATTCTGGTCACAATATTATGTGACCTTGATAGTCCCTCCGCGATATTCCAGCCTGTTAGAAATGGGATCTCTGGTTGGCTAAGGCTTGCGCCAAAGCCAGGCAGAGACCACCACTCTAGTCAGGGCGAGGGAGTTACACACCCAAGATAACCCCTGCTCACCCCCTTGGTAGCTTGGCACGAGCAGTCAGGCCTATCCCGGAGGCAATGTGTAAAGCGTTTGCGCAGCACACTCACACCGCAGCAACACACTAGGCACACCACAAAAGGAACTCCACACAAGGTTATATAAAAATAGCCTTTGTATTGTCATAAATACCTTAGAAACATAATCACATAATATACAGTGTGCCAACTGGCACTAGGCCACATTCACAGGGGACTATTTACACACGACAGGGCCAATGGGGCCACTGTCATAACCATCACCAATCACCAATTGTAAATGTAGCACAAATAATAAATGTAGCGCACAACCAGTAATTACTGGTACAGTTAGGAACTAAGCCTGGGAACCTGCAATGTAAAACATAGGATGCATAAATCACCTTAGGCATAAAACTGCATTAGGCCCTAACCTCCTTAGCATAAACACATTACGCAGTACAACCTCATAATCATACAAGTACATTAGAGGCATAAACACAGGGTGCGTAAATCAAAGTAAATGCAAATCACATTAGGGCCTGGCGCCCTATTAAACTCACAGTCCCCCCTGGTCAACTGGCCATCTCAAAAGGGCTCAAATGCCCTATGTCCCAAGAGTCAGGGCGCTGCCTAGGCAGCAGGAGTCAAGGGTGCGCAATTGCGCAAGCCTAAACGTGGCAGCTGCCCACTACTTGCTGGGCAGCTGTGAAACTGAGCATGGGCACCAGCGTGCCCCCTGAGCCCCTCTCTGGGACCCTAAATGGAATGCCCCCAAGGAAAAGAATGGGGCTGGCACTACTGTGCCTACTGAACCCCCACTGGGGCTCTTAAGAGCTAACTATGGCCCCACGTTGCAGCTGCCCGCGCTCTCGCGGTGCAGCTGGGAAAGGTAAACAAGCACGGGCACTCAATGTGCCTCGGGAGCACCTCCACAGCTCTGCTCTCGGCGAGATCAGCACTCACTGGGTTCTGGGAGCCCCGTTCACTGGGCTCCGTCGGGTGCTCTCACTCGGCCCAAGGCTCCTCCATCAGCCCCGCTCACCGGGCTCTTTGGGGACTTCCTCGGGTCTCTTCTGGCCGGGGGAAAGGGTACCGCCAATGCGCCTGGACAGCCCCAACAATGTGCCATACCAGCCCTACTCACCGGGCTGTTCTGGACTCCTCTCGCGGCTTCTCCTCACACGGGGGCCGTCTTGTAGACCCCTCAGGACTCTGCAGCATGCGGGGCTCTCTTACACTCACAGGAGCCTCGTTGACCAGCCGCACTCTCTCTCCTTGCTTCTCTTCACCCGGTCCCCCTTCCTGGGACCGGGACTTCTCCAGTCTCAGGCTGGACGCGGGGACAGCTCGGCGGTGTCTCGCGGAGGCGGGGTAGGCTCCCGTCCTCCTTCCTGCTCGCGGCACGCGGCCCCGCCCACCGTCAGGCGGAAGTGCCTGTCTTCCTGGTCGCGCCGGCCGCGGCGGTGATTCCTTCGTGCGGGGGCAATACGGGGTAGGCTCCCGTTTTAACTAAATACCAAAGCGGGGTGGGCACCCGCTCGGAGTAATAAAACAAAAAGGCAGAGATGCGGGGTGGGCACCCGCTCGGTGCACACCAATGCGGGGTGGGCACCCGCTCCATTGGGCAGTGATGTGGGGGAATCCCCACGTCGGGATTTCCCCTGAAGATGAGGACGCTCCGCGCTGCGAAGCCCCAGCCCTCTCCTCTTGGGCAAATTAAAATAAAAGCGCCCACGAGGCGCTAGGAGCCACAGCTCCAGACAGCAGAGTGTCCTTGGTGCTGGGGAGACCACAGCACAGCCAGGCAGGCCAGCACGCAGGGACCCCCAGGAGACAGCAGCTGGGTCCCGCGGCGGTTCCTCCTGGCAGAGTGTCCCCTCCAAGAAAGCACAGAACAGAACATTTTCATGGGGTCACAGCCCCTTCTTTTATACACCTTTTCCTTTGTCTAAAGGTGCAGGGTTTAGGGAAAACCAGATGCAACTGGTTTGGGGGAGCTTTGGAGCACTTTGTTTTGCTCAGCTCCTCTCTCCTTTCACAGGACAGGCTAGGGACATCAGACGCACCACAGGGGGTGGAGCCAGCATTGTGGAGGGAAGGCCCAGCCCTATTCAGGTCCCAGGTGCAACTCCTCCCTCCCATCTAGATGCAGATCTCCCTATTCACCACTGCGCTGACTCACCCTGCCCCTCCTGGAGCCACACACACCTCCCAGCCCCTGTCACTCACAAAGCCAGACATGCAATTCACATCAGGCAGGCAGACACAGAGCACACATAAATGCCAACTTCTAAAAGTGGCACTTCTCCACTAGTCACAATAAATCTGCGCACACCATTGCGCAGCATTTATTCTCACGAGTTCGCACATACTAAACTCGCCCCTACCCTCCTCTCACACCAGGAATTACCATGGACACACATATCCCCCATGCATTCCTATGGGAGGGCAGGCCAATCTCACCACACGCACTCAGAGTGCGCCCGCACTTTACACTGGGACACAGTGCTAAAGTGCGCAGAGGCCTAAAACCACCAACACTACACAGGGAAAAGGCTAGGAGACAGGCAAAAAGTTTTAGGGGTGAACCTGCCAAAAGGGCCAAGTCCAACACAACACCCTTCCAGCCAAAACGCAGGGCAGACCAATCACCACCGTGATGGGCTTCCCTGCATGGGGCGATAGAACACGGACGCGGGCCCGCAACTGCAGGGACACCCTCCGGTTCTACGCCACGGTGAACCCATGTGGTTCCTTCTGAAAAAGCTGTCTGGACCAACTGGGCTACCCCACTGGTACTCCCTAGCTGTCCGCGGCCAGGACCAGGCCCTAGGCCATCCAGATGCCACTGGTCCTTGCCCATTCACAGAGTGGGGGTAGTAACCCCTGGCACATAGTAGCCATTCTCCACTCTTCCCCTCATCAGGGCAGGTCTAGACTGCCACTGATCCTCCAGCCTAGGGTCTGCCCCCTCAGGCAGACCAGAAGTCACGGGTGAGGCTCTCCTCCCCCTACCTCTTCTTCTATGGGTCCGCACTCTCCTCCTTGGAGAGGCACCCTCAGAACACAACTCTCCCACCAGTTCAGGACCTCTCTCCAAAACTGGTCTCCCAACCTAGGGTCTAACCCCTCAGGTTGCACCGGGGTCAGAGGCGAGGACTCCCTCCCTCTGCACCCCTTCCAGAGTTCTGCACCCTCCCAACTGGAGCGGTACCCCTGGAAGATGAACCGGTCAGGACACTGGTTACAGATGTCCTTTCCTCCAGGTCAGGCGGATCCTGAACCTGGCATCCCAACCTTGGGTCTAAACCCCACGGCTGAGCATTTGCCTGGCACACCAGGACTTCTGGGGCGCACACAGCAGCCCCCGAGGGTAACACATGACTCATGTGTTGCGTGACAGTCTGCGTGGCGCAGACCTCCCGACCCCTGTCCATCTGACAGTGCGCAGAGATCCCCCACGACAGAAGTGGTGTCACCATGGTCACTTCTAGGAGACTCAGCCCTTCTGGCTGGCCCCTGACCCACTGGTTCTTCCACTGGGGAACACATCCCCCTCTCACCCCTCAATCCGGACTTCTGTACCCTCCCAACTGGAGCGGCACTGCCAGACACCAGAACCACTGGAGCTCTATTTACAGACGCTCCAGGTTCTCCAGACACTAGGAGATCCTCCTCAAATGGACTAACAGGACAGCCTAGGCTCCCAACCTGGTGTTCCCTGAAGAAACCATCCAGGCTCTGAGACTGGGTTTCGGGCACCTGGGGACACTCAGTCCCACACTAACTCCTACTCCACTGAGACAGGACGGGAGCCCCTACACCCCTCCCACTACACTGGGACCCAGCTGGGCTACTCTGACCCTCTTCCCCAATACAGGACTGGAAGATACCTGAACCATTACTTTCAGAATCACTCCCCAATGCCTCATCAGAACCTTGGGCCTCCACCCAGAGGTCTGCTTCCTCTGCACGATCCCATGGATCAGGGTGCCCACACTCCAACAGGTGTTGGCGCAACCCTGGAAAACAACAACTGAGCAGGTGCTCTCTAATAACCAGATTGAACAGTCCTTCAAAATCCTGTTCCGTGGCACACTCTACCCAGTCAAGCAGTGCATCATGACAGTCATCCAAAAACCTCTCCCAAGACTGGTGAGACAGTTTCCTACTGCCCCTGAACTTCAACCTGTACTCCTCTGCCTGGGAGCCAAGTACCATATTCTGGGAACTGGGAATGGGACTTCCTGCACTGGACTCCATATTGCTGCCACCACTGGACTCCACCCTCACTGGGGAATCCAGAAAACTACAACTGCACTCAGGGGATAATCTACCCTCCCGAGCTAATTTCTCCCTGGCGAAGGCCCTCTCAGCCTCCGCCATCCTCTCCTGCGCTAAGACCCTCTCGGTCTCTAGCTTTTTCTCCTCCATACTCAGCTGCGCTATCTCCCTGGTATGCTCTAACCTGAGCTTCTCCAAAGCCAGCTGATGCTCCCTTTCTTCCCTCCTATCCACCCACTCCTCTGGGGACAGGAAAAGGGATGGGGCACTGCCCCCAACACTGGACCCAGCAAGGGACTCCCTATCTATGAGGTCCTCACTATCTACTGGCGTCCCTGTCCTGTCACTTTCTTCCTCCTCTTCAGACTCCTCAGGGCTCCCCTCAGACCCACCACCCTCTTGGAGTGCGGCCAGGGCCCTCTTCTCCTCATTGCGCTCACAGTCCCATTCATCCTTTTGCCATTGGATCAGGTTGTCCCTCAGTTTTGACTGGGTGTCTGACCCACTCACTGCTATGTCTCTCTCCTTACAGAAGTCCACCAACTCCCACATGCTGTATCTAAACAGACCACAAAAATTAAAAGCAGACTCCATTTTGGCAGGACGCTCAGGGACACGTGCAACACAGGAGACCTAGGTGTCTGAGCTGAAGCAAGAGTACACAATTTACAAATGACACTTTTTAGGAGAATAATAAAATAACTAAAACTCAGAAACAATAATCCCCAAACACATGATTATCTAAATGCAGAGTTTGTAGTGCAACCAGTTGTCGCTGTGGTACTGCGCAAACGCAAGTCCTATCCTCACCGCTGCCAACCAATGTTAGAAATGGGATCTCTGGTTGGCTAAGGCTTGCGCCAAAGCCAGGCAGAGACCACCACTCTAGTCAGGGCGAGGGAGTTACACACCCAAGATAACCCCTGCTCACCCCCTTGGTAGCTTGGCACGAGCAGTCAGGCCTATCCCGGAGGCAATGTGTAAAGCGTTTGCGCAGCACACTCACACCGCAGCAACACACTAGGCACACCACAAAAGGAACTCCACACAAGGTTATATAAAAAATAGCCTTTGTATTGTCATAAATACCTTAGAAACATAATCACATAATATACAGTGTGCCAACTGGCACTAGGCCACATTCACAGGGGACTATTTACACACGACAGGGCCAATGGGGCCACTGTCATAACCATCACCAATCACCAATTGTAAATGTAGCACAAATAATAAATGTAGCGCACAACCAGTAATTACTGGTACAGTTAGGAACTAAGCCTGGGAACCTGCAATGTAAAATATAGGATGCATAAATCACCTTAGGCATAAAACTGCATTAGGCCCTAACCTCCTTAGCATAAACACATTACGCAGTACAACCTCATAATCATACAAGTACATTAGAGGCATAAACACAGGGTGCGTAAATCAAAGTAAATGCAAATCACATTAGGGCCTGGCGCCCTATTAAACTCACAGTCCCCCTGGTCAACTGGCCATCTCAAAAGGGCTCAAATGCCCTATGTCCCAAGAGTCAGGGCGCTGCCTAGGCAGCAGGAGTCAAGGGTGCGCAATTGCGCAAGCCTAAACGTGGCAGCTGCCCACTACTTGCTGGGCAGCTGTGAAACTGAGCATGGGCACCAGCGTGCCCCCTGAGCCCCTCTCTGGGACCCTAAATGGAATGCCCCCAAGGAAAAGAATGGGGCTGGCACTACTGTGCCTACTGAACCCCCACTGGGGCTCTTAAGAGCTAACTATGGCCCCACGTTGCAGCTGCCCGCGCTCTCGCGGTGCAGCTGGGAAAGGTAAACAAGCACGGGCACTCAATGTGCCTCGGGAGCACCCCCACGGCTCTGCTCTCGGCGAGATCAGCACTCACTGGGTTCTGGGAGCCCCGTTCACTGGGCTCCGTCGGGTGCTCTCACTCGGCCCAAGGCTCCTCCATCAGCCCCGCTCACCGGGCTCTTTGGGGACTTCCTCGGGTCTCTTCTGGCCGGGGGAAAGGGTACCGCCAATGCGCCTGGACAGCCCCAACAATGTGCCATACCAGCCCTACTCACCGGGCTGTTCTGGACTCCTCTCGCGGCTTCTCCTCACACGGGGGCCGTCTTGTAGACCCCTCAGGACTCTGCAGCATGCGGGGCTCTCTTACACTCACGGGAGCCTCGTTGACCAGCCGCACTCTCTCTCCTTGCTTCTCTTCACCCGGTCCCCCTTCCTGGGACCGGGACTTCTCCAGTCTCAGGCTGGACGCAGGGACAGCTCGGCAGCGTCTCGCGGAGGCGGGGTAGGCTCCCGTCCTCCTTCCTGCTCGCGGCACGCGGCCCCGCCCACCGTCAGGCGGAAGTGCCTGTCTTCCTGGTCGCGCCGGCCGCGGCGGTGATTCCTTCGTGCGGGGGCAATACGGGGTAGGCTCCCGTTTTAACTAAATACCAAAGCGGGGTGGGCACCCGCTCGGAGTAATAAAACAAAAAGGCAGAGATGCGGGGTGGGCACCCGCTCGGTGCACACCAATGCGGGGTGGGCACCCGCTCCGTTGGGCAGTGATGTGGGGGAATCCCCACGTCGGGATTTCCCCTGAAGATGAGGACGCTCCGCGCTGCGAAGCCCCAGCCCTCTCCTCTTGGGCAAATTAAAATAAAAGTGCCCACGAGGCGCTAGGAGCCACAGCTCCAGACAGCAGAGTGTCCTTGGTGCTGGGGAGACCACAGCACAGCCAGGCAGGCCAGCACGCAGGGACCCCCAGGAGACAGCAGCTGGGTCCCGCGGCGGTTCCTCCTGGCAGAGTGTCCCCTCCAAGAAAGCACAGAACAGAACATTTTCATGGGGTCACAGCCCCTTCTTTTATACACCTTTTCCTTTGTCTAAAGGTGCAGGGTTTAGGGAAAACCAGATGCAACTGGTTTGGGGGAGCTTTGGAGCACTTTGTTTTGCTCTGCTCCTCTCTCCTTTCACAGGACAGGCTAGGGACATCAGACGCACCACAGGGGTGGAGCCAGCATTGTGGAGGGAAGGCCCAGCCCTATTCAGGTCCCAGGTGCAACTCCTCCCTCCCATCTAGATGCAGATCTCCCTATTCACCACTGCGCTGACTCACCCTGCCCCTCCTGGAGCCACACACACCTCCCAGCCCCTGTCACTCACAAAGCCAGACATGCAATTCACATCAGGCAGGCAGACACAGAGCACACATAAATGCCAACTTCTAAAAGTGCCACTTCTCCACTAGTCACAATAAATCTGCGCACACCATTGCGCAGCATTTATTCTCACGAGTTCGCACATACTAAACTCGCCCCTGCCCTCCTCTCACACCAGGAATTACCATGGACACACATATCCCCCATGCATTCCTATGGGAGGGCAGGCCAATCTCACCACACGCACTCAGAGTGCGCCCGCACTTTACACTGGGACACAGTGCTAAAGTGCGCAGAGGCCTAAAACCACCAACACTACACAGGGAAAAGGCTAGGAGACAGGCAAAAAGTTTTAGGGGTGAACCTGCCAAAAGGGCCAAGTCCAACACAGCCTATAATCAAAAACTGCTGCATGAAGCACTATATGAAAACCTAGATACTTTCTCACACCACTAAGGGCCTGATTACGACTTTTGGCGGTGTGGGAGAGTACAGCATGCCAACGCCACGCCGCCGCACCGCCCACCTCCAACCAGATTACAAGTACTTTTGTGCTCCAGGTTGCTAATCGATGCTGGAATTTGTTCGCTATCAGATCCGAACTCATCAATCTATTTGTTATGTGCTAATACCAAATAGTTGTCTGTATCACATCATCCAAGTAAAGTTGTAGCGACGAAACATTATTAAACCTTTAATGCTTCCGGGAAAATATATATTTTGCAGAGGAAAGAGATGGCATTTATTCATCTGCTCTTAATAAAGAGAAGCTAACAAGCATGGCCAATTCCTTTCTCATAAACGAGTCCCCAGATGATACAAATCAAACTGTCAGAGGCTAAATGGAATTCTTAATAACAGTCAAAATGTCTACGGATAATATTTGGCCAAAACAAACAACCTTGTAACAAGAGAGAAACGACAAATGCTTCCGTAGACACTGACGGTAAACGTTTGAAAGCTATCATCTAAAACAAACAGGCACTGATAAACGCACAACACAACAATAAAAGAATAAGATCTGATTTAAAATAATATTATACATCCATGATTTATAGACCCGCTGGGTTTGTGAATATCCATAAATGTACAAGTTTGTTTTCATTCATACACTTACAAGGCTTACTTTGCCTTGTTGCACCCACTTCCCTTATGAGGTTTACTAGTGTGCAATTCTACCCACTCAAGGGGTAGCGTTAATCAGTAGTAAAACCCTTTATGCGTTCCAGGAGACCGTTCTGTGAACTCCTGCCAAGTGTAAATTAAGGAATTTGTGGTTGAAAAAGTGAGTTTATGGATGAAAATGCCTTTGTTAATTGAAACCATGGAGGAAAGTCAGGAGTAAGCCAGGAGTACTGCATGCATTCCTGGATTTACCTAGTATGTGCGCAGTCACCCATGTGGTGAAAACAGCACAAACAGCAACACCTACCAACTTTCCTTATATAAACTTACCATATAACCTACAGCATATGAATATAATGATCTTTGTCATATTATATTTCTATGTTGTAATCATGTTAGATGTTATTTACATATGATATATTACACATCATATTCATGTTATTCACTATAATCATGCTTTTTGTTATATGTTATATACATATGGTATATGTGATACGTTATATAAATATATTATTTGCTATATGTGCTATTCATTTTATATATTATTCGTTATTGCCTGCATCACTCGGGGGTTGCTGGAGGCTTCACCCCCCAGCCTGCCCTGCGGCCTCCACGCCGCCAACGTCACCGGCAGCACCAGGAGGCGCTTCTTAAGCTGCTCAGGGCTCCCGCAGCGCGGGAGTCCATCATTGCCTGCATCACTCGGGGGTTGCTGGAGACTTCACCCTCCAGCCTGCCCTGCGGCCTCAACTCTGCCAACGTTACCGTCAGTGCCAGGAGGCGCTTCTTAAGCTTCTCAGAACTTCCGCAGCGCGGGCTGCGCGCGGGTGCGCCCGGGCCAAGGGCGGTCCCGTCCACGCCTGTCGGAGCCCAGAGGAGGCTGGGCTGGGCCTACCCTCTTGGTTTTCTCCTCTCTGGTTCTGAGATATTTGGTGTTGCGAACCAGCCGTACAAAGATTTTTCTGATTTCTGTCCTGTAAGTCTATTTTTAATTTTGTGTTTTTGGCTCAAAGCTTTACCCTGTGAGCCCGTGATTCTTTTAAAAATGGCCAAACGGGACATAGGGAGGGCGCACCCAAGATCCTTCAGAACTCTACCCTTGACTGTTTTTTGACACGGGCTGCCAGAGCCTTAGAAAAGGAAATCTCTGTGGTAGAATGACGTTTATCTGTGGAGGGTGGATCATTTATTGCTTTAAACCCGGATCTAACTCCCAGTAGGGAGCCTGGGGATAATGAATCTGGAAACTCTGCTAGTGTATAAACAATAATGGAATTATCCTCTCCAGCGAAGTCCCCGTCTCATCATCTAGCTTCTCCAATGACTGGACCACCAGTCAAAAGGAAGAAAAAATTGAAACACCCGGAGCCTTCACTAGGAGCAAGTACCAGAGCAAAAAAAAATCCCAGGAGATACCACATGGGGGGACTAACAGCACTTTATTAGTACCCACAACTGCGCCAAAATCTCATTCTATGTCACCAGACCCCACAGTTTTATCCTTCCAAGACATAGAGACATTAATAAATCGTTTTGACAATGTATTAGCTAAAAATCTTTCTCCAATATTGGACAGACTTGATAAACTTGAGGCTAATATGGGAAATATCCAAAAGTCTATTACTTGTCTAATGGCTGGGGCAGGAAAAGACAGGACCATAGGATCAGAACGCTTTGTTTCTGGGGGACACAAGAATCTGTAAAATATGTAGGTAGGAAGTCACTGTAGCAAACCCATACAAACTTCTCCTATAGTTATATCTCAAATGGTTATGGACTTGGGAAAGTCCCTACCAAAGATAGAGCCTTGAAACAAGCTGACCATCCAATTGGGGGTGGATGCACTGGTAGTATTCTAAGGCCAAGAGTGCACAGTCTTTCACAAAATGTAAATGATATTGTTCCTACTAGGCAGTCGCTCTCATTAATAGATCATACGTCTGATACGTACGATTCTCTAAATGAGGTGAATCTGGATCTTCCACCAGAATGTTGCCCATACGTGGTGATTTTAACTAATGTCCCCTTGCACCAGGGAAATCTTAAAGAAACCCCAAGTCAATTGAAAAATAAAGTATGTCACTGGCTATCTCATAACTCTGATTTTACAAACACCAGCTATCACGATATTCTGTTTCTCAGAAGAGTGAATTGGGTTGGTCCACTATGTAAGTTCACCCTTGGAGACTGCATAGTGAATAACTGTAGTTCCCTAGTCCTAGCTGAAAAACTGATTATAAGCGGGAGGAAATCAATTGGGTGGGGCTTTGATTAGGGGATTGGCATTATGCCGCTGTTTTTTTTTATAGACATCTTAAGCCCACTGGTCCAGTTATCACATCAAATGCCCGCACAGCCCAGAATCTGCAGAAGAGTATGGAGCAATTCTCCCTTGCAACTAGTAACAGATACCACAGAGCTGGACAACCCAACTGACTAAAGCTGGGCAGTGTTAAACCTATGATGGCCCATGCTGTGATTCCATTTAGCCAACCTGGTGGGGACACTATAAATAACATCTCAATTGAAACAGAGAACCGAACCTCAGTTGTTTTGCTTGACCACCATGCACCTACCCAAGGCTTAGTGAGAGAAAACTCAATATCAGGACACCCGTTTCAGGGAAGCACAAATGATGACCAGCAATTGAACATCATCTCATGGAATATTGCGGGGATAAGGTCCAAATTAAATGACCCAGAGTGGGGCAAGCTACTAGTGGACAGCAGTCACATATGTTTGTTCCAAGAAACCTGGGCCTCCGAGAAAATACATAGGGTGGGGTACACCACGTTTAGTGTTGAAGCTAGACAATCAACAGCCGGTAGACCTGCTGGTGGCTTGCTGATCTGGATTAAGACCACATTGGCTTGTAAAATCAAGCAGCTAGATATAGGCTCACAGGAGATCCTTGGTCTAGATGTGATATCGCTCAAAGGGAACATTCATGTCAGATTCATTAATTTATATAATCGGTTTAGTAGCCATCACAAGGCTTCAGACTCTATAACCATGCTCACAAACTTCCTTGACATCTCAAGAAAAGAGTATTATCTTATCGTAGGCGGTGACTTTAATAAGACATATGAACCCATAGCTTTTGTACAGGGAATAGTGCAGGAGGAAGAGCAAGTTAAAGGTGTTAAAAGGCTCCAGTTACCAGCCCTTAAAAGATGTACTAAGCTGGACAGCAAGTCCTGTTGGTCACCCTTGTTTATGGGTGCGCGCTTGCAATGGGCGGACACACTCAGATGCAGAAGCAAATTTTACATTTAAAAGGGGGAATTGTTAAGAGCAGAATTGATTTAATTATGGTAGACCTTGACATCTGGCCACAAGTAAATGACATGAATATTCTAAATCGTGAGGATAGTGATCATAATGCACTGTTCCTGAGGCTATCTGGCATTTCGATCCTGCACTCTAAGACCAATTTAGCGAGGGCCCCTGTTGTTACTACTAACAATAATAGGAGAATTAAAGGGCCTCAGGTGATTTCCGACAAAAAGCTGCTTCCTGATGTTTATAAAGAGGTGGCTCAGACTCTTACGGGATTGGGAAATTCTAACAGAAATTATGACCGCATTATGTCTAGTTTTCAAATTTTAGCAAACAGTATAAAGCCCTACCTCAGCAGACAGTGCAGCTCAATATGATTAATCGAAATGCTGCCCCATGGTTTAATGAGGAATGCAGTCAAGCCAGAATTGAGCTAACTGTGGCAGTAAAGAAAGGAATAAGGACCAACATAATAAACAGAAGAAGAGTCTACAAGAGAATACAGGATGAGGCAAAAAGGAGCTGGGAGGTAGAGAATTGGCGTGAATTAGTTGAGGCATCCAAACTGGAGGACTGTCAGCTATTCTGGCATTTACTCTCTAAAGGGGTAATCCAGCCGGTCAATGAAGACGACTTCCACATACAGCCACATGTCTGGGAAGAGTATTTCCAGAAATTATATTCTGGAGAGGACTGTGAGCTTGAGTGTGAGGTAGCAGAAATAGGTAGGGATCGTAATATAGAGCCTGTAGTGGAAGATGTAATCAGCTTTTCCTTAGAGGAAACAGTGAATGCAATTAGCTCACTTCTGATTGGGAAAGCACTAGGGTTAGATAGACTACCAGGTGACCTGTATCGATCCAAGCCCAATATTTGGGGCCCTTTGCTCCATACAGTTTTTACTGCTATCATACTAGGGGGGGATATCCCCGCGACCTGGAAGGGTGCTAAAATAATCCCTATATTCAAAAAAGGGGATAAAGGGGACCCCTCAAATTACAGGCCTATAAGCCTTATAGATGTATCCCAGAAAGTCTTTGGTAAAATGATTTTGTCACACCTCCACTGCTGGATAGAGGAAAACAGCATACTCTCTCATTTGCAGGCAGGTTTTAGGGCCTCCACGAGCACCTTAGATCAGGTTTTCCGCTTCCCTTTGCTTATTGGGAAGGAAGCTACGACCTGTATGTTGTGTTTGTCGATCTCAAAACGGCATTTGATTCTATAGATCGCACCAGGCTCTGGGCTGCCCTTACGGACCTTGGACTTCCCTGTGGCCTGATTCACCTTTTAGTCCATTTCCATCAAGATAATTATGCCAAAGTCAGGTGGAACTCGAACGGTAGTTTAACTGATAACATATTAGTTTCAAAGGGGGTGCGCCAGGGTTGTGTTCTGGCACCGAACCCTGTTTACCTTGTATATGAACGGGCTTATTAATGATCTTTATGACTATGGAGGTGACCCACCTAAATTAGCTGGAAAAATGAATTCCCTCTCTATTATTCACAGACGGCACACTGCTCATCTCTAAAACCCCATTGGGCATTCAGAAAGTTTTAACTACGTTTGCAACAGCATGCACAGACAGGGGTCCCGAAATAAATTGCTCAAAAACAAAGTTTATGGTTTTTAATCCCTTTAAATCCACCAAGGGAAAAATGAGGTTGGGCACCCAACTTTTAGAGCAGGTCAAGGTCTTCGATTATTTGGGAGTCAGAATTAGCGATAACATGGCATGGACTCTGTTGTATCCTGCTCTTGTAAATGCAATGCTATTTTACCACCACTGGAATGTTGCTGTGATGATGCTGGTCAGAATGTTGGGAATCTGTCAGAGAAGTCACAGTTGAGTGGGCTGAGCAGCATGCTGGCTGCTCCTGGTGGGGCTTGTATTACTCATTTTTGTATCTTGTAAGTTTCCTGAATAAATTCTCCTGAAACTCATCACGTCTACCTGGAGTTAATCACTACAAATTTATGGCGACGAGTTGGAGACTTTCCCACTTGCCTACTTGTCTCCACAGTTGGTCAAGGAAGCAGAAGATGACATCTTTAACCAGCCCACAGGGTGTGAAGGCTACTAGTGCAGACAACTAGGAAACAACGCTACATCAAGCACACAAGAGGCAACACAAGAAGCAACACAAGAAGAACTATCGTAACTCAAGATGCCACTAAAAGAACAAAAGTAAATGGTACAGCACACTCCGCAGCCCCACAAGTGTCCTGTACATCGGACAGCCCCAACGAAATCGTGCTGTACTGTGTGTTTGCCACAAGACCTGCGCCATCAAGGGAACCTTGCTCTTTGGAAATGATGTTCTACATGTGCACACACTGCTTGGATGCAGCACATGTCAAGATTTACTTGGGGATCTGTCCTGCGCATGGTCTGTCTATTTCAAGATGTGGGCGCTACTTTGGAGGTGCCTGAAAAATGATTTTTGGGAGGTGCCTTTTTGTTGAATTTGTTATTGTTGGTGTGCACTGCACATACATGTGCACAGTGTATTAAAACTCGGGTGAGAAGTCGCTCACCGGCGTAGTTAGGTGTTTTACTTTTTCCTACAGTAATGTTTTTTTATGCCTTGCTCGTACAAAGAGTTTGTAGTATCTATGCTTGAGGGATTTAAATTTACAGTTTACATGTGCCAGCTTCCACAGTTTAGGTTTTTTTGTCCAAGGGATGTCCTTTTCTAACTTTTTAGTGGGTAGCTGTACTACATTCTCCCTAACATGAGGGATGGGCATGGGTTTGGGTACGAGTCCCTTGGCCCTAAAAGCTAAAGCTAAAGCTACCGGTGATGTTTTTTTTTTAAAGTTAATGTTTATCCTTCATAGGATTGTACAATGAGTTCAGTTAGATCTCCATTGTGCGAGTTTACTTGCTCACAGTACTGTTTTATTTTATCCTTCATAGGATTGTACAATGAGTTTAGTTTTATCTACAATGAGTTGAGTTTTATCTACATTGTACGTTCATGGACCCCAGGTACGCACCGGCAAGAGTCCATCATTTCAGTTTACTTGTTATTTTTGGGGGGATTGCAATGGGTTGTATTCCCATCTGCTCATTTATGCATGGATTTATTTCCTCTTTGCATTTGTTAACCATCGTTTTTCCTAGGATTTTGTCATGGGTTCAGACCCATATACACCGGTTAACTTTAAGTAATCTCTCGTATTCGGAGAGATCATGGGTTCTGACCCATATTCTGTTGTTGACATTTCCTAACCTCCTCTGGGTTTTCAGTCATATGTTCCCTTACATGCGGGTTGTATGGTTTCTAGTCTCATTACTGCACTTTTCTCAATGTCAACTCCAGATCACTTTGCCTGTACATGGGTCATCGTTGCATGGTTTGGTTTTAGTCCCATGTTCACATGCGTTGGGTACTTCTCTACTTGTACATTGGGTGTGTTATCTTATTTTTACTCCCATTTCTATTGTTTTCCCGACGTCATTCTTCTTCAGTATTACACTGTCATATTTTGCAATGTAATTTTATATTCTGATTATTTCACTTGGTTTTTCTCTTTTGTCCTCTGACTCTCATGTTTTCAGTCTCTAGTCTTTCAGCTTTTTCTCAGTTTTTTCAGTTTCCTGTTTTTTTCTCTTATTGTCCTACGTGCTTGTTTTTCATTTTTTTTTGTTTGCCTCTTTTTGTCTGTGTCTGGGTCCACCACAGTGTTGTTTCTGTGATATTTCTTGCCTCCTTGCGTGCTTGCCTGGCCAGCTGGTGTGTTTTGGAGTTTGTCATTGGTGTCTTCGCGTTCTTCCTCTTTCTCGCTGTTTTCTTTCCCTGTGTCTTTCCATTTTTTTCTGTTCTATTTGTAGAAGGGAGGATGGGTTATTCTTATCTGTTTCTCTGTCTCTCTTGTTGTCTCTTCTTTACATTCTTCATGTTCTCTCTTGTTGTCTCTTCGTTTCATTTTTCTTTTTGCTTCTGTATATTGGTTCTTCTCTATCTTAGGTTCTTCTCTTTCGATTTCCATCTATTTTGTTTTTCCGTATAAGAAAGGGGGATATGTTGTATCCTGCTCTTGTAAATGCAATGCTATTTTACCACCAGTGGAATGTTGCTGTGATGATGCTGTTCAGAATGTTGGGAATCTGTCAGAGAAGTCACAGTTGAGTGGGCTGAGCAGCATGCTGGCTGCTCCTGGTGGGGCTTGTATTACTCATCTTTGTATCTTGTAACTTTTCTGAATAAATCCTCCTGAAACTCATCACGTCTACCTGGAGTTAATCACTACAGACTCCCCAAATCCAGAAAAGCGTGCTTACACTTCAGCATGTGGAATGTACAATAGTAAAGAGAGTTAAACGATCAGCCTTTCACCCAATTTCTCCCACCTTAGAAATACATCGGGCCAAAGGGTTGGGTTCGGCCCTTTATGGCGCCGAACTGTGGGGGCTCGAGCATCTGAATCAGTTAGATGTTGCAGAAAATAAATTCTTAAAATCGATCCTTAATCTCCCAATGAACACGCCATTACTACCATTACGCCTCGATTTTGGCCTAAAGTCTATCATCCACTTAGCTGTTCTTAAGGTGCTTATGTTCTGGATAAGACTTTGGACCAGAAATACCCAGATTCCAGTTAAGGACACAGTGGAGGAAATACAGAGAGGGCGATTGACTTGGTTTAAAAAGCTTAGGCAGTGGTTTTTTAAATTGGGGTTGGGGATTATGTGGGATGATCAGCAGTCCATTACAAAAAAAGGTTTCCCAGCTTAAAAAAGGCATTGGGATTTTATTGCTTCTTCTTGCACTGATATTAGTTCACTTGGCACTCTATCCACCAGTTTTTTAAATGTTAAAATTTGATTCAAGTTTGATTTTTATATGGATGATGTTGAACCTCCTCAGGCACGAGCACTTTATATACAATTTAGGATTGGGGTTCTCCCATTGAATGCTATGAAAAGCAGCTGGGCAAATGCAACTGTAACTCCATTGTGTCCGTTGTGTAGCTCTAGCCCAGAAAGTATAGAACACTTTGTCTTCTTCTGTCCCCTCTATGCTAACTTGAGAAAAACATGGATTATCCCGGCTTGTCGGTTACTGTCGTTCTCACATCCCGTATATGCACTACCTGTATTCAGATCAGATACGAGAAGGTAACTTGTCTTCACACTATCAAGATATTTGCTCTATGCCTGGTGGCAGAGGTCTAAAATGGAAAAATACTATCACGGAGCTAGAGTCTGGAATTCGTAGGAAATGTATGCACCATGGCCACTCAGAGGGACTGTAGTGTATATTGACAGTTATGAATTGTTTCATCACTGCTGATGCATTTCTAATGTCTTTTTTCGGTTTTTCAAATTTTAAAGCATCTTATATAAGCTAATAATTCCATTACCTTACTCTCGAATGATGTACAGGATTACGAAGATGATGTCATTTTAACTTTTTCTTGTTCTTTTTCTATTTCAATGAAATGTTGTATGTCTTGTGATATATTTGTATGTATATGATCATGCTATTGATCGAATAAACAACTAACTAACTTATTCGTTATATTCATATGTTATACGTTATAGTCATATGTTATTGTTATACATATATTCATATGTTATTTGTTATACGATATATTCAAATGGTATTTGTTATTTGTTATATTCATATCTGATAGTCATGTTATATTCATGTTATTTGCTATACATTATAGTCATGTTATATGAGATTTGTTATATTAATATGTTATATGTTAACATCACATTTTTCCTGTTATTCTTTTTATTAATAAGTTATACGCATATGTTATGTTATATTCATGTGTTACTTTTATGATTTATATTTTATATTATTCTTATCTGTTATATTTATGTGCTACCGTTGTGAGAAATTGGGTTGTTGGTTGAATGGGTGGTGACCCCTGTTCAAGCAACAGCCACAATCCCCATCAAGGTGAACCACAAAAGTCACTAAATTCATAAATGGTCTCCTCTCGCTCCCTTTCTGTCTGCCTTTTAGTCTGCCTTTCTATGGCAGTCAGACCGCCATAGAAAGGCAGACTGAAAGGGATATCGTAATCTCTGAGCAGGAAACACTTTTACTGTAGGGAATACATTCCGAGCGATGGGCCGACGCCAACGGCTCCTTGACCCCGTCGTAACAGCAGCGGTCGGTCCCTCTGCCTGCTGCCTCCGACCACCTCATTATAATGCGGTGGTCGGTCTACAGGGGCAGATGTCGGTCGGACCGCAATCGATGGCCGTTCGGTTACGGTCCAACCAACATCGTAATGAGGCCCAAAGTTATCAATTAGGTACCAAGTCATAATTCTTACACTGAGTTCTCATGAAATTCTTTCAAACAGAACACAAATGCAAGGCATATCTGATATAAGAACTTGAGAAGGAGTCCATATAAGAAAGTGTAGTTGGCAGTTAATATATATCTGGTAGTTTATTCACAGAAAGAGGATGAAGAAGTAAAAGAAACATTGAGAAGATAATGCAGGAATGGTGCATTTCTCTAGTTTTTGCTAGAAATGCAGAAGTCGTTTTTCCAGATCTCCTGGCACTAACAACTTAGTCAATGTGCCAACCCAAATCAAAAAACCAGTTGAACTACAATGTCAGGGCCTGTCTGGAACTATGTCGGGAACACAGTCAGGGGCTTGGGCAAGGATTGGGAAGTGGGTAGAAAACATACACAGAAAGAGGAGTACAGCGCTGCCCAGTATCACACAGGAAGTTAGAGGAGAAAAGGGATCCAAAGGGGAAGCCTGTACAAGTGAACAAGATGGCTAAAACTCAAAGGATGGGCACTCAAGAGGCAATTTAGCATTCAGAATAACTACACCCAGGATGGACGTGCAGACAAATATACATATATATACACACACAACAACATTAAAAATAAGGGGAATGTGGGGTAAAGCAATCGGGAGCTCCACGCGGTAAGACTGAAGCTCAGAAAGTTCTTCACCCACAATTGCTGTTACAGATACTGACTGCAGAAACCCACATATAGGATATGCATGGAAAGGCAGGGTCTGTGGAGCTGATACCTATGGTGATGTTATAAATGTAACTCAAAAGACAATACTCACAGTGAACAAGAAACACCACCTAGGTTGTCAGCTGTGCCCACGGATCCTGGCGATCAAACAGGAACACACCAGGCAGTAACAGCAAGGGGGTAGAACTAAATACAAGCACAATAGACAAAGAGTTAGCAAGGAGGAGTGCTTAACAGGGTAGGAAGGAAATCACAGGGGACACTTGACAGAAAGCAAGTAACAAACATACAAGGTAAGAGAAGTACAACAGCAGGAATAGAAAGACAGTAAACTAGGAACTGGAACCAAGGAAATGGGAAGAAAAGCAGGGACTGGAAAAGGATATACAGAAGGGGAGGCTACAAGGGTATACTAGAATCGTATGGAATCAGGAGTCAAGAAAACAAAAATAGCACAGAAGGCTGTGCTGGAGCAGGAACAAGAATTGAGCAAAAGCTCAAAAGTCAAGGTAGCACTGCAGGCAGTGCTAGTTCAGGGCCAACGGGAACTGCTACAGCTCAGAAACAAGGAATACTAAGGATCAGGAGTCAAGGAAGCACTGCAGGCAGTGCTACTTCAGTAACAAGGAAAACAGCAGCAGCCCAGGAACAAGAAATGCCTAAAGCTCAGGAAACATGGATTTCAAAAGCTCAGGAAACACTGGAAACAAGGATATCAAAAGCTCAGGAAACACTGGAAACAAGGGTAGGTCTCACTGGTACACAGCTACAATGACCAACCTTGGACTGAAGGGAGATTGGGCTTAAAAGAGCTCACAGTAATCACATGCATCAGGTGTGAGCAGGCTAGGTGCAGCCAGCCACAGGTGAGCTGAATTCCTCCACCCATCCTTGGCCTGCGTGGGTGGAGACGAAGCAGTGAGCAGGTAATTCTAGGTCACAGGGTCACAGAGTGTCAAACATGAGCAGGCTGGCTTCAAGAATGAGCAGGCTGGCTTTCACAAAACCCGGCATGGTTTGGGAATGGATGTCAATTCCCAAATAGTGTCCAAATGGCTGGAAGTCAGTATATGCATGAAGGGGAGAGTTCAGAAGCTTATTGTTACACTGGAGAGTCCCACAGTTCAGCCCCCTGTTGGTGGACACCAGAACGCAGGGAGCAAGTTGTGACAGTACACCCCCTCCAAAGACCGGCTCCCGGAATCTGAAACTGGATTCAAAGTCTTTGCTCCTAAGAAGTAAGTTCATTTCCATCAGAGATGTAGTGCAAGATACCAGAGGACTGCAGGAAATCTGTGATGTTCTGGAGGGTAGGATAATAGGCTGTAAATTAACAGCAGTATTGAAGATAGAACCTGAAGAGTCCAAATCTAGTAACGGGGGCTTAGAAGCCTGAATTAAAGGTGTATAAAGTCCTGATGATGGCAGGCTAGAGTAGCACTCTGAAAACAAAGGCAAATTCACTGTAGGGTCAAAAGCAGATAACGGATTGGCAGGAGGCACAGAGGTCAAAGGCAAACTCGCTGAAGACGAAGGAGGTGACAGGAAGCAGACCTGAAGTTCTGACCCTGGAGGAAAACATATAGAACACTCACATGCAGGAGACTTTGGAAGCAGGTATGCAGGAGACCCAGGCCCTGGAGGCTTACATGTTGAGAGTTTTGTCTCTGATGCTGGAGATTCAGAGACTTAACATATGTGTACTGAGACCTCTGAAGGCTGGCAAACTGGAAGCATATGGTCAAACAGCAGGCAGGCTGTGAGCGCTGGCTCAGAAGGCAGGTAGCCTGGAAGCGCTGGTTCGGAAGGCAGGCAGCCTGGAAGCGCTGGTTCGGAAGGCAGGCAGCCTGGAAGCGCTGGTCTGGAAGGCAGGCAGCCTGGAAGCGCTGGTCCGGAAGGCAGGCAGCCTGGAAGCGCTGGACTGGAAGGCAGGCAGCCTGGAAGCACTGGTCCGGAAGGCAGGCAGCCTGGAAGCGCTGGTCCAGAAGGCAGGCAGCCTGGAAGCACTGGTCCGGAAGGCAGGCAGCCTGGAAGCGCTGGTCCAGAAGGCAGGCAGCCTGGAAGCGCTGGTCCAGAAGGCAGGCAGCCTGGAAGTGCTGGTTCAGAAGGCAGGCAGCCTGGAAGCGCTGGTTCAGAAGGCAGGCAGCCTGGAAGCTCTGGTCCAGAAGGCAGGCCGCCTGGAAGCACTGGTCCAGAAGGCAGGCAGCCTGGAAGCGCTGGTCCAGAAGGCAGGCAGCCTGGAAGCGCTGGTCTAGAAGGCAGGCCTCCTGGAAGCACTGGTCCAGAAGGCAGGCAGCCTCGAAGCGCTGGTCCAGAAGGCAGGCACCCTGGAAGTGCTGGTCCAGAAGGCAGGCAGCCTGGAAGCTCTGGTTCAGAAGGCAGGCAGCCTGGAAGCTCTGGTTCAGAAGGCAGGCAGCCTGGAAGCACTGGCTGAGAAGGCAGGCAGCCTGGAAGCTCTGGTTCAGAAGGCAGGCAGCCTGGAAGTGCTGGTTCAGAAGGCAGGCAGCCTGGAAGCTCTGGTTCAGAAGGCAGGCAGCCTGGAAGGTTCAGAAGGCAGGCAGCCTGGAAGCTCTGGCTCTGAAGGAAGGCAGGCTGGACGTTCTGGCTGTGAAGTCAGACAGGCTGGACGTTCCGGCTGTGAAGTCAGACAGGCTGGAGACTCTGACTTAGTAGGCAGGTGAGCTGAGTGCTTGGGCTCTGAATGCAGGCAGTCTGGAGGCTCCGGTACTAATGGTAGGCAGGCTGCGGGCTCGGGCTCAGATGGCAGGCAAGCTGCAGGCTCGGGCTCAGATGGCAGGCAAGCTGCAGGCTTGGGCTCAGATGGCAGGCAAGCTGCAGGCTCGGGCTCAGATGGCAGGCAAGCAGCAGGCTCGGGCTCAGATGGCAGGCAAGCTGCAGGCTCAGATGAGAGGCAAGCTGCAGGCTCGGGCTCAGATGGCAGGCAAGCTGCAGGCTCGGGCTCAGATGGCAGGCAGGCTGCAGGCTCGGGCTCAGATGGCAGGCAGGCTGCAGTCTCGGGCTCAGATGGCAGGCAGGCTGCAGGCTGAAGTTCAGAAGGCAGAAAGCCGGCTGAGGACTCTGGAGACTCTGAAAGCAGCAGGCCAGCTGAGGATTCTGGAGACTCTGCAAGAAGACAAGCTGATGGCAGAGAGGCACAAGGATGACAGACTTTAAATTCTGGGAATGGTGATAGCCCTTGAACAGTAGATACCCTGTGGTCAGTAGTGAAATCTTCACAGTTCCTGGTCTCATTAAAACACACTGAAGCGCTTTCTTCGGGATGGCTAAGGATAGTGCTTTTCTTAGAGTCTCTGATAAGCAGACTTCCTTTACCATTTGGCAGTTCACAACTCTTAGTCAGAGGAAGTAGGCCAGAGATGACTTTGTCATGGGAGATCTTTTCATTATTTTCTTCTGCATTACAACGTGGTACAGGTGCATCAGAGCATACAGTACTATAATTTCCTGACTTTTCAATATGTGGTGTGCTTGAAGGCAAAATAACAAACAAGAGGTCAGGATTTTGTTTCTTCACAGCGAGGAGGTTAGCTTTCGTCACAGCAGTTAGATCAAGAGTGTGGTCTGAGTCACAGGAAATTGTCACATCAGGGATTAAGTGGGTCACGGGTTCAGGTTTTGCCTGTATGTTAATGGCCTGTCTATGGGTTATCTCCGAGATAGAACTGACCTCACTACCAGGAAAAGAGAGCAAGGAGATGTTTTGTCTGGAATTTGGGGTTCCTGAAAACTGGAGGGACACATCTCAGATGTAGCACATAGATGTAATTTAGCACTAGAAGACAAAACGGAGGAGTTAGAAAATTCAGAATTCAAACAAATACTTTCCTTAACTGAGACATGGTACTATGGCTATTCTGAGTGGAATCTGAGTGATCAGCCACAGTATTATTTGCACAATCACTGGACTAGCTCTGAGGGGACCCCAAAAGAGCGCACAAGGTTTCATTCTCCATTTGTAAGAGGCTAACATAGATGCTGAAAAGTAGTCTTGTATCAGGGTTTTAGATTCCCACTTGAACTTTGGGTTATAGTTTTTTTAACAGAGTCTGAAACATTTTATTCTCTTGTTGTAATTCCAAAATCTTCGATTCAAATATATCCTGTGAAGATTGTAGATATTCTACAAGGACAGTGGTAGACTTTGAAACTTCACAACACGCAACAGAACTAAACCTTGGATTTTGTTCAAACTTGCTACTACCTGCCTGTGGTTTAATAGGTCTTCTCTCCCTTTTGGCAAACTGATCACAGTTTACTTTGAAAGTAGTATTTAACAAGAGTCCCTCTAGTATCCGGGACTGTGATCTTTACTGGACTACAAGACTGGGTAACATTATCTGAATGGAAAACAGGGGTTATGAAATGCATCTGCTCTTTCTTTGGTTGTGTGGTTGAATATTGTATTTTACAAGTACTTAAAGCAGACATGCGAGAATCAGAATTCTTGTTCTGCAAACTGAGTAAGGTACCATTCTCCATTTGCAATGCTGACAAATACATTGAATCTGGAGCAGAACAGAAGATAAGGTCAGGATCTGGCAAAGAGGTGTTTGAGAGCCAATGAGTAAAATATTCAGAACGTAAATGTCCATTTCTCATAAGAGGATTAATTGTTTCAGGACTAAGGTTAACATTCTCAAATTGTAAAATAGACACTAAATGCCTCTCATTGTTTGGCACTGGTGAACTGCCCTGCACAAACCTAAATGATGCGCTGGTGTGTTTCTTTCTTAAACCTCTCATTATGACATACCTTCAATAATTTCACACGTAAATTTAACATAAAAATGGTAGCTAACTGAACGCAAAGAAACCCCACGAGTGACCCTGGAAATTTTTGTTGGTCATTCTGTCAGGGACTGTTTGGGACTATGGGGCCGATTCCGATCTCGGCCGGTAGGGCACCGAATCGGATTCGGCTTTACCGGATCCGATTCGGAGGCCTAGTTCCCGACCGATTCGTACGGGCGTCCGCGCGAGCAAGTACGATGCGAGCGCACGCGAAATCGCCGACCGACTCGTTCCTGGGTCTGAACCGCTCCAACCGACTCATACGGACACGGCTCGCACTACGCAATGGAGACGTTACCCGACTGAGCCAGTACGATGCGCGCCTCGAACAGCCCGACCGACTCGTAGCGTCCGGCTCAGAAGAGCTGTCGGAGCCGGACTTGGGGGGTCCGTGTCGGACCCCCCGGCACGCGTAGCAGCGCGAGTCGCACACAGGGGGGACCCAAGGGTCCCCCTACACATGCATGTGCGGTGCGAGTCGCACCAATGCGTACCCACTGTAGGGGGCCCCCCTGTTCGCGACATGCCCATTCAGTCAATGAGAGCCCATGTACGCTTTGTACGACCGGCTCCCATTGACTTCAATGGGAGCCCGACCGAGTCGAGTCCGGCAGCATGCGGCCGCATCGTACTCGCTCGGTCGGACTGCTGGAGTCCGGCTCGGTCGGAAAACTCACCGGATCCGGCTCGGTCGGAGGGTTTTCCGGCCCAGATCGGAATCGGCCCCTATGTCGGGAACACAGTCAGGGACTTGGGCAAGGACTGGGAACTGGGTAGAAAACATACACAGAAAGAGGAGTACAGCGCTGCCCAGGCTCACACAGGAAGTTAGAGGAGAAAGGGGATCCAAAGGGAAAGCCTGTACAAGTGAACAAGATGGCTAAGACTCAAAGGATGGGCACTGAAGAGGCAGTCATAAAATAGAGGAAATTTAGCATTCAGAATAACTACACCCAGGATGGACGTGCAGATATATATATATCCAGAAAAGCTCGCCCAATGCTTCTTGCTCGAAGAACGAGAGTAGACCCAATTTTCAGTGCAATTAGTGTTTATTTAGTACAACACCATGCCGCCATGACGCGTTTCGGCCGATTCCCGGCCTTGATCACATGACAGCGCCTGGGGGTGAAAGCTCCCCTTTTAAAGTGACAGTGCAAAATAGCAGCAATGATAAACATAGAAAACATACTATACTGTCTTCTGCAACGTATGCTTAAATGCATTGATGTTATTCAATAAAAACATACTATAATATCTTTTTAAAATTAAAACATTATTAAGTCAACATGGCTAAAATCATTTAATTGTGTAATAATATCTGTATGAATACAAAAAATAATCGTTTACCCTATTGACTAGTTATGTAATCATCGTTCATACATATGCAATGCTATCATTAAAATAAAGTGCTTAGTGCGTGAGTACCCCTATCTAAGTGCAAGTCTTTAAAACTATTTATGTGCAAATGTGCATAGTTGTGTGCAAAATTCATATTCGAAAGGTATAGCAGCAATTTTCTCTTATATGTTTGACTAATGCAACTATATTGGTCTTATATAGTACCCTTTAGGTTGTTGTCACGGCAGGAAAAAGAATCCAATGCCATTAATTGATAGTACCTATCCGTTATATATAGTTGATTCCCACAAATGAGGATATACAATATTCTATATTATATAAAATCATTTCAACAGAATAAAACAGATAAATTAGTAAAAATGGCTAAAATCAGGTAATTTAAGAAACATGATAGAAAAATATTATAGAAAAATATTATTTGATAGTTGATTGAGAGTTGGTTGGAGAATTTGTTTAATTGTAAAATTCCCCCACCTTCTACAACTAAAAAATTATTATAAACAAAGAAATTGGTTTTCAATATTTATACAAGTTAGAGATTCGGGTGCTATGGGTTAATGTCACCAATATGGACTACTATAAATAAGTGTACATATCTTCACTCGTGTTAAGCCCCCCTGGATATTTTCTATCCATCTCAAGTATATATCTTGTTTCAAGGCGCCTTAGTTTTGCTTCCCTGTTGCCTCCTCTTTTGTGCGGTGGTACTGCATCTAAAACAAAATAATTAAAATGTTTCAGACTGCTTTTGTGTATTTCTTTAAAATGCCTGGCAACAGGATAACTAGGGTCGTTATTCACAATAGCTCTAGTGTGCTGTAATATCCTTTTATGCACTGCCAATTTTGTGCTGCCTATGTAATACAAATTGCAGCTACAAACTAGTGCATAAACCGCATATTCAGTTTTGCAGGACAGATGTTGGCTAATCATTTGGGTGCGATCACTAAAAGCAGTTTTATACGAGATCTTGTTTATTCCAAACTGACAAGCTTTACAGCTCGAACATTTGTAAAACCCCTTTCTAGCAGTTAACCAAGAACCTGTTTCTAGATCTTCTGGGCTATTTTTTACCAAAACATTGCCCATTGACGCAGTTCTTCTGTATGTTATTGATGGCTTTTTGGGAAGTAAACCTCCAATTATTGGGTCTCCCAATATTATGGGCCAATTGCGTCTTATAATAGATCTTATCTGTCCTTCCTGTCTTGAATATGAGAGTATTAACCGTGTAGGTTCTTTTAGTGTATTATCTTTTGCACATGGAGTTTGCGATCAATATTTGAGTAAGTCATGTCTGGCTTGGCTTTTTGATTTTAAAATTGCTGCATCTATGGTTTTAGACCTGTAACCCCTTTGAAGGAATCTATTTTTACATTCCCTTTGTTTTTCTTGTGTGTCATTTTCCTCACTGCAGATGCGTCTTATTCTTAACATCTCCCAGTAGGGGATGCTTTGTATAAGATGTGGAGGGTGAGAGCTTGATGCATGCAATACTGCATTGCCAGCCGTTTGTTTTCGAAAGAGAGAAGTTGCTGGCTTGTTATTCATTATGTACACTTGTGTATCTAAAAACGTTATACTTTCACAGCTGATAGAAAAAGTAAAATTCAAATTCACATTATTGTTGTTGATTTGTGCTATAAAATCTCGAGCGCTCTGCTCAGAGCCATTCCATACAATACATACACATATATATACTTACACATATATATATGCACAACAACATTAAAAATAAAGGGAATGTGGGGTAAAGCACTCGGGAGCTCCACACGGTTAGACTGAAGCTCAGGAAGTTCTTCACCCACAATTGCTGTTACAGATACTGACTGCAGAAACCCACATATAGGATATGCATGGAAAGGCAGGGTCTGTGGAGCTGATACCTATGGTGATGTTATAAATGTAATTCAAAAGACAATACTCACAGTGAACAAGAAACACTACCTAGGTTGTCAGCTGTGCCCACAGATCCTGGCAATCAAAAGGGAACACACAAGGCAGTAACAGCAAAGGGGTAGAACTAAATACAAGCACAATAGACAAAGAGCTAGCAAGGAGGAGTGCTTAACAGGAAAGGAAGGAAATCACAAGGCACACTTGGCAGAAAGCAAGTAACAAACATACAAGGTAATAGAAGCATGACAGCAGGAATAGAAAGACAGTAAACTAGGAACTGGAACCAAGGAAATGGGAAGAAAAGCAGGGACTGGAAAAGGATATACAGAAAGGGAGGCTAGAAGGTTATACTATAATAGTATTGAATCAGGAGTCAAGAAAAGAAAATAGCACAGAAGGCTATGCTGGAGCAGGAACAAGAATTGAGCAAAAGCTCAAAAGTCAAGGTAGCACTGCAGGAAGTGCTAGTTCAGGGCCAAGGGAACTGCTGCAGCCAAGGAACAAGGAATGCTAAGGCTCAAGAGTCAAGGAAGCACTGCAGGCAGTGCTAATTCAGGAACAAGGAAAACAACAGCAGCTCAGGAACAAGGAATAACTAAAGCTCAGGAAATACTGGAAACAAGGATATTAAATGCTCTGGAAACACTGGAAAAAAGGATATCAAAAGCTCAGGAAATACTGAAAACAAGGGTCGGTCTCACCGGTACACAGCTACAATGACCAACCTTGGACTGAAGGGAGCTGGGGCTTACAAGAGCTCACAGTAATCACATGCATCAGGTGTGAGCAGGCTAGCAGCAGTCAGCCACAGGTGAGCTGAATTCCTCCACCCATCCTTGGCCTGCAGGGGTGGAGACGAAGCAGTGAGCAGGGAATTCTAGGTAACAGAGTGTCAAACATGAGCAGGCTAGCTTCAAGCATGAGCAGGCTGGCTTTCACAAAACCCGGCATGGATTGGGAATGGATGTCAATTCTCAAATAGTGTCCAAATGGCTTGAAGTCAGTATATGCATGAAGGGGAGGGTTCAGAAGCTTATTATGGCACTGGAGAGTCCCACAGTTCAGCCCCCTGGTGGTAGACACGAGAACGCAGGGAGAAAGTCGTGACATACAACTCGTACACAACCCACGGAGAAATATCTGTGCAAAATGTGTCCTACGTAGCGATCAATCATGTGAGATGTCACAGGAACAATCAGTGAAACCCCAAACCCTCTTTTGTTAAGGATAACATACTCAATAAACACTAGAACAGAAAGGATACATTTTAAATATTTATTTTGAAACTAAAATCCTAGTCTGGTGCACATAAAATGAATTGTAACCACAATGAAGACAGACAATATGGCAGCGACAGCCTGATTGCATTTATAGTAAATCCTACTCATGTTTCTGCTACTTCTAATCTCAATCCTAAATCTAGAATTCTAGCAGAAAATAAATCCTATTACAAGTTTGAAAAATGGTAACACCCTCATACCTGTTAGAAAAATGAAGTCTGTGTTCAAGTAAATAGTAAGGCCTACTATTCTTCTCTCACGAGGTCGACTGCACTGATAACTGATTGTACAAAGATTAAGTGCCTCCAGTTTGATAGCCTCCAATAGGAACAGGAAACATGACCCTCCACGGCCTGTCCCAGTGTTGCATGATGTGAAGACTCCCCTCTGCCCTTCACTTTCTGTGCTCAAATTTTATAACATAATATTCTCATTGTTAAAAAATCATAGTGAAAACAACTGGCAAAAAATTGCTTATTTCCCTTTCAATTATTTTTATTCTACAAGACTGTCTTCTTTGAATAACAACAAAAGTGAGACAAGTAGTTATTAGCTTTCTAGAAATTCACAGAAATCAATAGCACGCTAACAAAAAAAATGAAGCATTCAACATTTAGATAAGCCATTACAAATATATTCACATACGTTTTATTTTCATACTGCAGATCTTAATAATATAAACCAAATGTGCATCATATGAATCATGCGTGTTAAGCATTTTGATGAATTGTTTAGCACATTAGGGGACTGTATAGGATAGAAAAGATTTAGGGCCACATTTCGATGCCGACCGACATCACCATGGATGTGGAACTGACCGACCTTCGGTCTGCATTCCCAACACCGCAATTAGGATGCAACTGCACATTTTACAATGGGAGCTTGTACAGCGGTCCAAAAGTGGCCGCAGCACAAGCTCCCATTGTAAAATGGAAGTTTTAGTACATCCCTGCACTGTGTGGCAGGCACCTCACAGTGCCTGCCACACGGTGCAGGGATGTGAAGGGGGGCACCATAGGGCTACAACTGTAGGGTCAGAGGAGAAGGGGGCCCTGCTAGGGGCCCCCAAAGTCACTTTCCTACAGCCTTTTCATGTCGGAAAGGCCGACATGGAAAGGCTGTCTGAATCCGACATCATATGCTGTCCATAAGGGATTATGACCGGTTTCCGACTGGTCAACGGGCTCCTTGAGCCCGACGGAACAGAGTCAGATTGACCGGCCGGTTTACACTCCGACGGCCGACATTGTAATTCGACGATCGTAATGTAAACCTACCATATCGGTTGGTAAGCCTCCGACGAGCGGTCAGAGGCTTTCCAACCCACACTGTAATTAGGCCCATAATATTCAGGACATCTCTGCAATGATAAGAAAGATACATATGATGAATATATTTTTTAAATAAAATTTATATCCATATGCACAATGATACATGAAGGAAGCTAGACTTTAATTCTCATTTTTAATTATTGCCACATGATGCAAAATCATATATTAATATAAAAATCAGAAGGTACTCGCTGTGACTTCATAAACTTTCAAAAAAGGAGGAAGAGGTCTTTGCATCTTTTTTCCCTCGTTTTCTCTGAGAGAGAATTGGACATGGAACTTCTAAAAAAATGTAGGTATTGAATTTTGGTGTGCAGTCAAAATATCGATTTTTTTATATCGACCTACACTAATATCGAGTTTTTAATATCGTAGGGACAGAATATTGATGTCAAGAATATCGGTGACCAGAATATCGACCTTAAGGTAAGTAATATCGTTTTTTTTTATAGAGAAGTAAGTAATATCGAAGTAAGTAATATTGTTAGCAAAAATATTGTTGTTAATAATATCGATATTTATATTAGTGTCATGTATTTTAGTATGTATTTTATATGTATGTTTAACATTTTTTGTAATGTATTTTTATTATTTTTAAATATATGTATTAAATGTTTAGAAATTAGTAATTTTTTAAAGTACATTTTGCGTTTTAGTATCAGAGCGGGTTGTGGGTTTATAGGGGAATAGGGTGGGAAGTAATTTAATTATAATTAATTAATTAATATATTTTTTTATTTATTGTTATTGATAATTAATTTATTGCTAATTAATTATTAATTGGTAATTGCTTTTTATTAATTGATTAATTTATAATTATATTAATTATAATTAATTTATTATTTTTTATTTATTGTTATTGTTAATTAATTTATTGTTAATTTATTATTAATTGGTAATTAATTTTTGTTAATTGATTAATTGATAATTAAATTAATTGTGTTCTGTTTTATGTGTAGCGGGTTGTGTGTTTATGGGGGAATAGGGTGGGAAGTAATTTAATGTTATTTAAGTAAATATTAATTTAATTTTATTGGTATTTATTATTAATTTTTAGTTAATTCATTATTAATATGTTATTTATTTTACAAAACTTATTTAATTAATAAGTATGTTAATTTAACCCCTTCGCTATCCTACATTTTCCACACTGTTACACTCACTGGAGTTTAAATAGTAATTTTAACCCTATGCTATCTAACACTTTCCCTACTGTTGCACTCACTGGAGTGGGAATAGTAATTTTACCCCTACACTATCCAACACTTTCCCTACTGTTGCGCTTACTGGAGTGGGAATAGTAATTTTAACCTCTACGCTATCTAACACTTTCCCTACTGTTGCACTCACTGGAGTGGGAATAGTCATTTTTACCCCTACGCTATCCAACACTTTCCCTACTGTTGCACTCCCTGGAGTGGGAATAGTAATTTTTACCCCTACGCTATCCAACACTTTCCCTACTGTTGCACTCCCTGGAGTGGGAATAGTAATTTTACCCCTACGCTATCCAACATTTTCCCTACTGTTGCACTCACTGGAGTGGGAATAGTAATTGTTACCCCTACGCTATCCAACACTTTCCCTACTCTTGCACTCCCTGGAGTGGGAATAGTAATTTTAACCCCTACGCTATCCAACACTTTCCCTACTGTTGCACTCACTGGAGTGGGAATAGTAATTTTAACCCCTACGCTATCGAACACTTTCTCTACTGTTGCACTCACTGGAGTGGGAATAGTAATTTTTACCCCTACGCTATCCAACACTTTCCCTACTGTTGTACTCACTGGAGTGGGAATAGTAATTTTTACCCCTACGCTATCCAACACTTTCCCTACTGTTGCACTCACTGGGGTGGGAATAGTAATTTTTACTCCCTACGCTATCCAACATTTTCCCTACTGTTGCACTGTTTGGAGTTGGAATAGTAATTTTATTACCTCCGCTATCTAATATTTTTTGTATTAATTTAGTTAATGTAGTATATAATTAATTTTAAAAAGATTTAAAATAATTTTAAATTTTTTAATTTGTTATATATATTTATTTATTTTTATTTTTATTATTGTTTTATGTGTATAGATGTATTTATAATTTATGATATTTTTTTAAAATTAAAAGTTATTAAAATAATTATTACAAATTATTAGTAAGTATATATGTTATATATTATATGTATACATTTAATTTATTTTTACATTACATATATATTACTTATAATTTTTAAAAATTTAAAAATATTTTTAACTATGTTTATTTTAATTATATGTATTATTTACTTTATTTTACATTATTTTTTAACTTAAATAAAAACGATATTTTTAACAACGATATTTTTGACATCGATATTTTTTTTCGATATTTTTGTACTTACCATAATGTAGATAGGATGTAGATATTCTTGACTTCGATATTCTTGCATCGATATTTCTGTAGGTCGATATTCTGACCTTCGATATTTTGTCAGTGATTCTTGAATTTTCAGATGGCATGGGAGTAATTGATGATAGTGACGAAGCTGCAACAGCCTGTAGAGCAGCACTGGCTGAGCTTCACTTGGTTGGTTTTTCGGCTGATATTGAAATGTAGCATCTAGAGAATCCATGAATGCAAACACTGTCTGTGTTCTGATTCTTGCCAGAGAAGGTGATGGAGCAGAGATTGCCAGGGTTGGACTATCATCATATACTGCATGTTTCAGGATTGACAGCTGCATGGCCGTACAGCATGATTGATGCAATCTTAATGATCAAATTACTTCTCTCATGCTGAATGCCATTGCTGGGGGCAATTCCAATGGAACTCCCAGTTTCATAACAGTTCATGTATCAAAAAGAAGGTCTCACTCAAGGAGCTTGAAGCTTACGAAAAATAGAATTTAATTTTCGGTTACATTCAATAATTCTCCTCCGAAATAGAATGCCATATTTTCCTGGCACTGCTGCTCAGTCAGATAAGATAATTTCTATTCACATTGGATTCATTTCTTCACTAGAAGAAAGATGAAAATTGCACAACCAAGTATCCATAGGGTAGTTGAAAATCCACCCAACAGACTTGAAAACAGTGAATTGAAAATTGAAGGAATCAGTCCAAATGTGTCTTTAAAATCAGTCAGTAAGCCAGACCCAATTTTAATGAAAACTGTAGTGATGCCCGTTGTGTTTGATAAATGAAAAAAAGTTTGTAACAAATCAGCAAAATGTATTGGAAAGTGTGTCTGCAGATGTCTTTGAATTTCAGATGCAGACCAGGCTCTTTGCAAAGCAAAGGTTTCTGCTACAGAGTTTAAAGACACCTTATTCTGTATTATTGGAGCTATAGACTTAGTTAACTTATCAAAGTAGGTATCTATTATGTTTATTTTCAACCATTAAATGCTTTAAAATAGCTTTCTTGGTGGAGAATACAAGGTAATACCACACCATCTTGACGTCCTTTGAACAGTCAATACATAGGGAAACCTAGGGGCCATCCCACAAATATCATTTGCCTTTATAGATAGGACCTGTTTCTGAGGAGTGTGCGATAAGAAGGAATGAATGGGGCCGGTGTTGCCAATAATTTGCAGACAAAACCTGTCATCAAACGGGTGCAAGCTCTATGCAGAGTGATGGAATAGCACAGGAGTGAATGTGCTAGAGGATGAGTGCATGTAGATGTGCTTATGAACACTGTTTTTGTTTTGTCCAGCAATAGAATTCAAATAAAAATTTCTATTCAAGATAAAGAAAAACATCATCTATTTTTTCATACCATAGTAATGCTGTATGTTTTTGACAATCATAAAAACAAAAAGCTATAATCGGCAAAGAGATTACTCCCTGTAAGAGTCAAGTAAAATGTGGATCTTCTGCCACAGAGAATGTTGTCCTTCTGATTTCCTCAACCCTTAAAAGATGATTGATTTCTGAATTGAGGTCCAACTGGATCAAACACAGCACTTTCATTTATAATCTGCCAGGGTACTTTATTAGCTTTTAAGGTTTGTAATGCCCAATTTAAATGTGCTATTACAGGTTTCTGAGCGTGCCCCTGTTGTAAAAGAATCAAATCTTCTTCGAGACAATTTAGGACTGAGAGAATGGTGAAAATCATATTCCCTTATTTTGAGACAGTCTGAAAGCCATTGGCTATGACTTTAAATGTAGTCTGCATTATTTCTCTAACAGTTCCTTTAATCCTTTCTGCAGCTTCTCTTTTCAAATATGCCTGCTCATCTTTAATAAGGAAATATTCTAGGGTGACACAATTGTTTTTACTGGATGAGGACTTAGGAGGAAATCATTGAAATCCATATTTTCACAAATGTTTGACAAACATTCTGTTACACCAGTCAAACTAGACTGAGTTAACCACTAATTGAATAACCTATCCACACTATAGGTAGGTACTTTGGAGAATATGCTGTATCAGGGATCTGGTCTAGTTGCTAAGGGACCAACAGCTTTAAAAAGAAGCCTGTTCATACACACATCAGTATCTATTGGAATAGGGCAATGCTATCTGTTCCACATAGAGTCAGATTATAAGTATAATTTGGAATCATAACATTCAATTTATCATAACAATGTCTTCTTTCTCCTGCCAACACAGGAATTGTGTCAAATTAACTTTTGCAATGGATGGTGTTTTTAGATCTGTATTGGATATATATCCAATGCATTGTGCCTGCTGGATCACCTTGTTTATAAATATAATTTCTCTAGGTATTATACATTCTCTAAATAAAACCTCTGTACCTTTAATCTGCCAAAACCTGGTATTCCAAAAGCATTTCAGTTTATATTTTGTTTCCAATATTCATAATGTTGGACAGCAAATGTTTCAATAAATTGTGCTGCATATATAATCCTATGATTGGTGGTCAGATTTTACTGAAGTCTCCCTGGCTTTTCTGCATAGTAAAAAGCAGATGCATCTGATTTGTTTAATGAAAACAAAACAATTATTGGTGATTTTCAACATTTAAACTAGGAGCTTCATTATCTATGGTCACTTATGAGGACACATGAGAAATCAACTGTTTATCAGCATTTATGTCCCATGTATTTGCAAGGGGACCTGGATTGATAACATCATATAGAGAGAGTTTTATAACTTACTAAATTTGAATAATTTCTGCCAGACCAATAATTTGATAAGGAACCTTTTTCCATACAACACCGTCCAGCACAGGGTACGCAGGAATGTTGCATAATAATCCTGCCGTTCTCTGTTAGAATAAGAATGCAGCTATAATGACTGAATCCGAGGAAACAGCACGGTCTTATCAGGATTATTACCATGTATTAAAAGCAGACTCATAATTAGCATTATAATTCATATTAGAAACAAAAGAACTAAAGTAGCAATCCAGGTATATGACCAAGGTGTAAAATGCTAGCTGTTGTAAAACCAACAGCAAGTAAGAAGTAATTTGTAGCTTGGATTAACTGGAGCCGGGTTTCTTTCAAAATAGACATCAGAATCATTTTCATACAGTACAATTCCTTGCAATGGAATTATTTCATGTGTTGCAGGATCTGGTGGTGGTTCACAGCTAATCATAGCAGCAGCATCCACAGTTGGGACTGCTGAAATTCTAGCATCATATTAATTCATGGAAACACACACTTGCTGTAAAGCTGGAGACATAGGGGCATATTCTCAAGGACTCATCGCCGATTTATCGGCACTTTAGCGCCGCAAAAGTGGCGATAGATTTATCGCCCTATTCTCAAGCTGGTGCAAACTGCCGAAATCGCCAGTTTACCAGCGATAGCTGCCGCAAAAAACATCGCCACGGATGAGTGCGACAACTAACGCTAATGATATGCAGAGTAGGCGTTCCCTTGCAAAAACACATGAAAACACCACTTTGCGAGATTCTCAACGACCAGTCAGATCTGCGATGCGAACCAAGAACAGGCGATAAGGCGCGTTAGCAGCAGGGATTTAACACCTGCCTTTCACTGGTGTTAAGCAGGACGACCAACTGCAGTAGAAAGGGAGCCCAGCCCAGAGCCACATCTGAAGACCAACAGATGGCAAGGAGACACTGATCATGCAGCTCGGAGACCCAAGAGTGCCACAACACCCACCGCCACCACCCCCAGACCACCCCCCCGCCGGATTACCACCTAGGCAGTGCAGGACAGCGGACAACCCTAAAACGCACCAGCCCCAGAGACTCAACGCCAGAGGAAGCCATTGGCCAACACAGGCTCAAAAGGACAACCATCCTCCGCATCCTGACCCACATTGCCCACAGGCTAACGGTACCAACACAGCGGACAACCTACATCTCCCCGCAGACAAAGCTGCTGGCTGTGCTGCACCTGTTGGCCCCTGATACCTTCCAACCAACAACTGCCCGAGTCGGAGGAGTCACATAGCCAGCCCCATCAAACTCCCTCACACATGTCATGGATGCATGTCCACAAAAGCAACGGCAGACCCCTGAATCCGCACCACACGATAGTTCCAATTCGTAGTGTACCTGCGCAACCAACCCCAACGCCAGCCGTACTAGACGCCTCTGTGCCCCAGACCCAAGATCGTAGTAACCGAAATGTGGGTGCGCCAGGTCATGAAGTCCAGTAGTCAACAGTAGTGTAAAAACAGAACTTTATTACAAATACATAAATCAACAAAACGAAAAGCTCAGCCAACGCGTTCCATTCCCAATGGGGAACTTCAACAGGGCAACGTGTCTTCAGAAACCTGTGGGAGAAATGGTGACAATGTTCAAACTTCCGTATAGTCACATGCCTAATCTGGTACAGTGTACTGCACTTGGTCAAACCGGAATGCTCACAGGCCTGATAAACCATGCATGAGAAGACCGTAACAGAACTACGTGTGGCCGTAACCGTCGTAGGAATGAAGAGGAAGGTAACGACCACACAAACTGCTGTTACGGTCACATCATGCAGGACTCATCATACCTGAAAGCATCACGGTGTGTGTCAGCTCGATACCCCTGCCCCTCACTCCCCCCACACTGCGCAGGAACATCTTGAGACCACGCAAGGGAACTACGCCATAGCTGGCGTCACGCACGTGTTGGGGGCAATTCACAGCACACGTCTATGACTTGTGCCCCTTGCGGACACTGCACACAATAACCACAACAGCAACCACACGCATGCCATCACTGTACATACAAAAGTGGACCACCGTGGCCTGTCCACCAATGTCGTCGCAAACTCCCCAGGCAGTGTGCATGATCCCCACATGTCCACAAGTCCACCACCAACCAGCGCTTTGAGGATGGCCCACATGGAAATGCACTGCCCATCGGCAAGTACCAACTGAACACACCACACACCTCAACTCCACAATCCCCCAACTCACAACTGTGGGAATGCACACGTCACCAATCCACCACCAAAGTGACTACTGCGTGTGTCTCAGTCTCCGCCACAACCTGCCCATAGGCCTACACACACGTGGCTGACCACCTTCAACGGGCACATTCACACTGGAGACGAGGTGGCTACGTCACAAACCAACCCACACACATCACGATCATCGCATGCAGGGTTGTGTCAGCAAGGGCGGCACCCCCCACCCAGCCACGAGTCCGCCGCCATGACCGGTGGTGCATGCGCGATCCTGTGCGCCTGATGCACCCCAGCCCTGGTCCCCAGACCGGTCCTCCGCCCAGCGATGGATGGCCGCCCCTGCGCACCCAGGCCTCAATGCTCACCTGCCGCCACCCGCGTGTCTCCAAGAGGGCCCACCACGTGCCGGTGCAGCCTCCTCAGCCGATGGCTGGATTCCGCACCACAGGCCCCCAGCGCACCCTGCGGCACCGCACCGCGGAGTCATGTGTGTGCTGACTGCTGCCTGCGCATACACTGCAGTCCAGCAGGGCACACTGTTCAATTGGAGTCTTGATTTGCTGGACGCTGTATCGAGGCCAACGCATCATCGCAGGCTGCACACCCGCTCAGCTCTTCAGGTGCCACTAACCCTGTGCAACGCAAGTCATCGTCACGTGGTGGTAGGCCCCTGCCAGCCGCAGTGCAGCGGGTGCCACTGACCCTGTGCAACGCAAGTCATCGTCACGTGGCGGTAGGCCCCTGCCAGCCGCAGTGCAGCGGGCGCCGCTGACCCTGTGCAACGCAAGTCATCGTCACATGGTGGTAGGCCCCTGCCAGCCACAGTGCAGCGGGTGCTACTGACCCTGTGCAATGCAAGTCATCGTCACGTGGCGGTAGGCCTGTGCCAGCCGCAGTGCAGCGGGTGCCACCAACTCAGTGCACCACAAGTCATCGTCCCGTGGCGGTAGGCCCGTGCCGGCCGCAGTGCAGCGGGTGCCACCAACTCAGTTTGCCACAAGTCATGGACCCTTCATGATTGGGTCGCGTGGTGCGGACGCCATCATGTCATCTCCGGCAGTGGGGAATGTGACGTGCTAGGCCACTTTTATTGGCAGCGTCACATGTCCTGTGATGCCTGTGCTGGATGGGTGTGGTGTGGGTGTGAACCAGCCCTCAGGGAGTGGCTGTGGCATGCTGACAACTAGACCAGTGATCAGCAGATCACTACAGGGAAGACCTGGGACATGTAGCTTTGTCCCCCCCCCCCTCTGAGCGTAAGCGGAGTGGACTAGCCTGGCGTATGGCAGGCCAGCGTAGGGGTGGGAACAATGAGCCCGGGGCTCTGGGCGTGCTTCAGTTCTGGGCTGGACAAGGAAGTAACTGATGCTTGTGTCTCTGTTGTAGTGTCTACGCCACCCGGACCGCAATCGGCAATGTTGCACCCTGTGACTCAAGTCCCACGACATGAGCAACATGGACGTAAGGGGAATCACTGACCCTGCATTCATCCATACTCTCATACTTGAATGATCAAAGGCATGACACATCTGTGCGATTCTGAATGTTTAATTCACATCCAGTGGAGTTTTGCAGCTGGAGCAGTACAGGGCCATGCAAACCCCACTTCACATTATTGGCCCGTGGAGGGCCAGCCAGAGTCCTTCAGGGAATGACAAGTACATCGGAAGAGGAAGAGTTCAGTCCGCAGTCTGATCGCTGTGTCATTGGTAACCAAACAGAAAATGGCAGTCCATGTCGAGGTCCAAGGTGAGTGTCGTAGAGTATATCGGGGGACAGTGGAAGGTGATGATGCAAAGGGCAGAACCAAGCAGAAACAGGCCATATGACGGAGATGAATGCTACTGCCTCCTCCTTACCAGTAAGGTTGATTCACCCGCATCTTCGTCCTCTGATGTCACATGTGCCTCACACCTGGGTGGTGGTGGATTGCCTGCCGCACTGTGAGGCACTGACTCATCAGGGGGCGGAGATGTGGATGTAGAAGCAGCAGCAGCATTCAACTGCGAAAGGCCTTGAGGCAGCAATGCCATGACGATGTGCTGCAGGGCATGGAAGGTCCCAGCCACATCTCGCTGGTGTGCAGCCGTGGCAGCCATTCTTTCCGCCGTCATTCGCTCCATGTTCTCCATGAGCCCCCGCATCTGTCCCAACTCCCGGCTGACATCGCTGGAGCCACTCTGACTGAACAGTTGTTCTTGTCTCAGTATCATGACTCCAGTGATGTCAGCCAAGGATCATTGGAGAGCATGGAGCGGACTGTGGGTGTCCGTTAGGGACTGTAAGTGATCCCTGATGGTACTCAGACACCCATGTATGGCATCAAGTTTTGCTGCCATGAGGTCGAACCCCACCCGCACCTGATCAGCCATCTTCTCCTGGACCTCTAACACACGGCGTTGGAAGGCAATGTGTTGTTCGTGGGGGTCCTGGAAGACAGCCGGGGTGGTAGGTGCTTCCTGCTGTGTGGTCTGTGCAATGGGTGGGGTCTCCTCGATGCAGCTGGGCTGCCCTGCTCCTGGAGGTGGGGGACCGAAGCTGTCGAAGAGGGTTTGGAGGGCTTCGGGGTCGATGTCGGGGATGTCCTCATCGTCATCAGTGAAGAGTTGTTGGGGCTACTCTGCAGGAGGTGTTGATGCTCCCTCTGCAATGTGAAGGGGAGATGATGTATTACATTGTGTTCAGATGTATGTTGTCGCATTGTACAAGTTCACATGCAGACTGCATGACAATGTACGTTGTGACTGTTTAGGAGGAGCTGCCTATTTGATGCGGGGCAGTGGACATTTCGTCGTCATCACGGATATGTGTTTGTACTAGTACATTGACATCTCACATTTCCCTGCTATGCCAAATGTGATTGGCCAGTTTCTACACACAAGCATCACCTGTTGTGTCCTCTGTCCTGTTGTAAACGTGTTGCAGTTTGTACCACATTGTTGTCAATGCTGATGTGCTCTGAATGTCATGTGTGTGTGCTGCATTTTGGGAGAGCCCCCCCTCAGCTCTGATTTTGCTGCCCCTTGTCCCTTTCAGGCGGTGCGCCTTTGACTTCTGTGCCCATACAGTACTGAGATGTTGCAGACTTGGGTGAAATTGGGTCTTGGTGGGAGTTGGGACTCTGGGGCATGGTTTGTCCGCAGATGTGTTGTTGACGTCAGGGGTTGTTTGTGCAGGTGGATGTGTCAGAGTGTGACCTGCTCCTTTACGGATGTGGTCCACACTCAGCCACCTCAGTGTGGTGACGTGCACCATGTCATGATGATCGAACTGCAGCCATGCTAATCGTCATGCAGTGTCACTTGCATTGTCAGTGTGGCTCACGGACCCGCAGCTTTGCTGGGTTCAGCACATGTGCATGGGTTGGTTGTGAGATTGGTGATAGGGCCCCCTCTGGGCACATAGTCGACGGGGGCCTACTTGCTGTTTCTATGTGTGCTGCAGTGTGCCAAGGGGATCAGGGACATGATCCAGAGTCATTTTGGGTGTGCACTGTGCTGTACTTAATTGTGCATGTGTGCCATTGTGCCAATCTCCCCCCGTGCCCCCAGTCCCTGGTCGTTACTCACCCTGTTGCTGTTGTGTCAGGTCATGTTGAGCAGTGTCCGGTCCCCCAACTCCTGCCACCGTCTCCCCACTGATGACTGTGGACACCATTTCCTCCATCTCATCCAGCTCCTCCTGTGGTGCTGGACTCCCACCTCCAGTCTGCATTGCTGCCTTCTGGTTGTTGGCGAGTTTCTGCTTGGTCTTGCGCTTCACATCATTCCAGCGCCTCTTGAGCTCTTCCATTGTCCTCCTCAGCACTCCGACTGCATTCACCTTGTCCAGGATGGACTGCCATGTTGCATTTTTTGTTGCCAATGACACAGTGGAGGTGACGAACAGTTGTTGATGGTGTTCTATCACCTTCGTGATCAGGATCCTGTTTTCCTGCGGACTGAACCGCGTCTTCCTCTTCTTCCCAGGCTGCTCCTCCTGGGGGCTTGTGGGGTTCTGGCCGTCCTATGTACCTGCTCCGGCTGCCTCCATTGTGCTTCGCTGTTGTTCGGTTTTTGTTTGTGGTTTTTTTTTTCTGCTTTTGTAGTGATTTTCCCGCCTGACGTGTGTGATTTGCAGGCCTGGCGCTGCTTTTCGCTGTTTGTCTTATCGCGGTTGGGCCCATCGCAACTTTTTTCGCGTTCGGGTTTGGATTTTCATCGCCGTCCCGGTGATGTTATCGCGGACATTTGAGGCGTTGTCGGGGGACTATCGCATGTTACCGCCGTGTTGGGAATACGACGTTAACACAGAGTTATTTTCCCGCGATAGACGGCGATATGAAAACTTGCGTTAACCTATTTTGGCGATGTTTATCGCACGTTCTTGAGAATATCCCCCATAGTGTGAAGCTGGTGGCTCATCAATCCCCAGATTCAGACGTAGGGCTTCTCGGGTGCACTCTTCTTAGGAAAAACATAACAGAATAGGGAGATGATGAGCTGATATACTCTGAAGGCACCTCGCTGTCAGTGGGGGTTTGCCGTACATAATTGGCCACATGGTGCTTTTTAGTGTGATCAATTGACACCTTTCTGTTTTCATATGCACCAGGCAGTACTGGTAAGATTACTGTTCGAGTTTCTTCTACCCCAGGAACTGGAACTGGTGGTTCATATGCTGACCCAAAGAGATGTTTATCAGGACTCTTTCTCCCACTTTAATGAGCCATCATTAGCAGCTTTAGGAATCTTATCTTAACCGGTGACAGTCACAATGCTTTACATTAGACAATTTTGTTCTAGTTTCTTGAACATTCTGCAACAAATTAAATGCAGTAAAGGATCTGGCTATTAGGGACATCAAAGTCAGGCACATACATTGATACTCCAAGAAGCTTTTCATAGGGGTGTGTCCACCTAATACTCCTCTATGTTAATTATTTAATGTTCTCTGAGACCCATGTAGGTTATATAGCCAACTCAATCCTGTTTACAAGACAATACCCTAGCTGTCAAGGCTTGATTAAGTGTACCATTTGCATGTTATACGTTACTGGGCAGTCCAGTACTATGAGCATTTTGTAAAGTATGTGTGCCTATATGTGGATTTAAGTTTCTATAAGCTAATACTATCCTATGTGAGTTATCAGGCTTTACTGTCGAATGGAAAGCTGTGAGAAAGTGATCTTTTTTGCCCTGATCAACCCCATTTCTTTGACTGATACTGTTGGTTACTGACTCTGATTGTGCTCTGGACTCTGCAAACCACACCCAGGGCCAGTGCTCTGTTTAAAAGGTATATGGTAATTAGATGTAGTTACAATTGGCATGACAACCTGCCTGTAAGCCCCTTGTAAATGGTTCGGCATGTAGGCTTAAAGGCCCAGTAGATTTAGGGGTATATTCACAAGAACGTGTGCTAAACATCTCCAGAAAATGTTAACGCAACTTCACACATTGCAGCCCATCGCGGGAAAATAACCCTGTGTTAACCCGGAATTCAAAACACGGCGGTACCATGCGATAGTTCCCCGAAAACGCGGACAGTGTCCGCGATACAACAACCGCGACCGTGATAAAAACACAAACCACAACGCGAAAAAACATGCGATGGGCCAAAGCGCGATGAGGAAATCAGCGATAAGCAGCGCCAGGCCTGCAATATAAAAGTAGAAAAAACACACAAACACAAAATGACCAACACCCAAGCACCATGGAGGCATCCGGAGCAGGCGCAGAGGATGAGCGCAACCCTACAAGCACCCCGGACGACCAGCCTGGGACCTCGGGGACAGGGAAGGGCAAAGACAAGAAGAAGAGGAAGACGAAGTTCAGTCCGCAGGAGAATAGGATCCTGGTCACGGAGGTGATGGAACACCAACGTGTCATTGGGCACCAAAAATGGAATATGGCGGGACATCGTGGACAAGGTGAATGCCATCGGAGAGCACAAGAGGTCAATGGACGAGGTCAAGAGGCGATGGATTGACATCAAGCGCAAGACCAAGGAGAAACTCGCAGCCAACCAGAAGGCAGCAATGCAGACTGGAGGTGGGAGCCCTGCGCCACAGCAGGAGCTGGATGACATGGAGGAGCTGGTGTCGACAGTTATCAGTGTGGAGACCATGGCAGGAGTCGGGGGACCGGACACTGCTCGACAGGACACAACACAACCGCAACAGGGTGAGTGACCACCAGGTACTGGGGGGACGGGGGGAGATGGCCACAATGGCACACATGCACAATCAAGCAGAGCACAGTGCACATCCACAATCACTCTGGATCATGGCCCTGATCCACAGACTGTCACAATGTACTATGCCATGCTGTCTGAATGTGAACCTGTACCATGCGGCTACATACATGCGGACACATTGTAATACACCATCTCCCCTTCAAATTGCAGGGGCACCGTCAACACCTCCTGCAGAGCAGTCCCAACCACTCTTCACTGATGACGAGGAGGACACCACCAGCATCGACACCCAAGCCCTCCAAGACATCATTGAACTCATCCGCCAATCACCTCCAGGACCAGGGCAGCCCAGCTGCATCGAGGAGACCCCACCCACTCCACAAACCACCCAGCAGGAGGCACCCACAGCCCCGGCAGTCTCCCAAGACCCCCAGGAACAACATATGGCCTTCCAACGCCGTGTGCTGGAGGGCCAGAGGGAGATGGCTGAGCAGGTGCTGGTGGGGTTCGACCTCATGGCTACCAAACTGGACGCCATCCATGGGTGTCTAGGTCCCATCAGGGACCAGCTCCAGTCCCTAACGGATACCCACGGCCCACTCCATGGTCTCCAATGAGCCATGACTGACATCGCTGGAGTCCTGACTCGGAGACAAGAACACTTGTCTGCTCAGAGTGGCTCCAGCGATCCCAGCCGTGAGCTGGCACACATGCGGAGGCTCATGGAGGACATGGTGCGGATGGAGGTAGAAAGGATGGCAGCCACCGCTGCACATCAGCAAAATGTAGCTGGGATCTACCATGCCCTGCATGTCCTCATCATGGCATTGCTGCCACAAGGCGTGGCGATGATGAATGCTGCTGCCCCCACACCATCCACATCTCCGCCCCCTGGTGTGTCAGTGCCTCCCAGTGCGGCAGGCGTATCCACTCCGGCACCTGATGTGTCAGTGGCACACAGTGCCGCAGCCGGTACTGCACCACCCACAGGTGGGGCAGAGCACACATCCGAGGATGAGGACGTGCTTGGGTTCAGAAGGAGGCACTAGCATTCATGTCCGCCACCTTGCCTGTTTCTGCTTGGTGCAGCACATGGCCCCATGACCTGCCACTGACCCCTGATACACTCCGCTGCACTTAACTTGGACCGCGACATGGACTGCCATATCCTGTTTGATGACCAATGACACGGCGACCAGACTGCGGACTGTACCCTTCCTCTTCCGCAGTACTTGTCATCCCCGGATGGACTCTGGCTGGCCCTCCACGGGCCCATATTGTGTAGTGTGCTTGGCATGGCCCTGTACCGCTCCAGCTGCAAAACTCCACTGGATGTGCAATAAACATCCAGAAACGCACTGCTGTGTCATGTCTTTCATCATTCATGTATGAATGTGTGGATGAATGTAGGGACCGTGATTTCCCTAACGTCAATGATGCTCATCTAGTGGGATGCCAGTCACAGTGTGCTACTTTGCCTATTGTGTTCCGCTTGCCGTGGACACTACAACAGGGACACACGCATTAGTCACTCCCTTGTCCGGACATTGACTGAACCACGCCCAGAGCCCCCGAGTCATTGTTGCAAGCTTTGCGCTGGTCCAGCGTACGCCAGGCCAGACCACTCCGCTTACGCTCCGAGGGGGGGCCCACATAGCTACATGTCGCAGGCGTACTCGCTGGTGGTATGCAGGTCACTGGTCTAGTTGTCAGCATGTCACGGCCACTCCCTGAGGGCAGGTCTGCACACACACCACACCCATCCGGCACAGGCGTCACAGGCCATGTGACCCCGCAAATATAAGGGGCCGACGACGTCACATTCCACACTGCCGGTGGTGACTGGATGACGGACGCTCCACGGTTCTCAATCATAAAGGGCCCATGAGTTGTGATGCACTGGGTTTGTCGCACCCGAGGCCTTGCGGCCGTCACGGGCCTACCACTACGTGGCGCTGACTAGGGTTGCACAGGGTTTGTCGCACCCGAGGCCTTGCGGCCGTCACAGGCCTACCACTACGTGGCGCTGACTGGGGTTGCACAGGGTTAGTGGCACCCGAGGCCTTGCGGCTGTCACGAGCCTACCACCACGTGGCGCTGACTGGGGTTGCACAGGGTTAGTGGCACCCGAGGCCTTGCGGCCGTCACGGGCCTACCACCATGTGGCGCTGACTGGGGTTGCACAGGGTTAGTGGCACCGGAAGAGCTGAGCGGGTGTGCAGCCTGCGATGATGACGTGTGCACTGATGTGGTCTCTGCCATTGATGCCTCAGGACTCAGCGACATGTGTGGGACCTGCTGGGCCGCGGGGCGTGTCCGCATGATGTGGACCATGCCATGGTGGCGGGACTGGGGCCTGGAGCTTGCAAGGGCAAGTGGTGTGCCCACTGGTGGACACACCGTTGGCGGCAGGTGAGCAGTGGGCCCGGGGTGCGCAAGTGCGGACAGCCAGCGCTGGCCGGCGGGAGGGGGTGGGTTGCAGCTGCATGCGTGCGCAGGGACGGACAGGCGTTGTTGCCTTGTGCTGTGAGATGGACTCTGCCATGATTGACTCTGGCCTTGATTACAGATTGCAGTCCTGGTGGCTTGCAGTGTATCCCGGCACGTGGTTGGAGACACACCGGTGGCAGCAGGTGAACAGTGGGGTCTGGGTGCGCAGGGGCGGTGGTGTCTCACTTTCTCTCTCCTTTCCTTCCCTCTCTCTCTCTCTCACTCTCTCTCTCTCCTTTCCTTCCTTCCCTCTCTCTCTCACTCTCTCTCCTTTCCTTCCCTCTCTCTCTCACTCTCTCTCTCCCTTCCTTCCCTCTCTCTCTCACTCTCTCTCCTTTCCTTCCCTCTCTCTCTCACTCTCTCTCTCCCTTCCTTCCCTCTCTCTCTCACTCTCTCTCCTTTCCTTCCCTCTCTCTCTCTCTCTCTCTCTCTCTCCCTTCCTTCCCTCTCTCTGCCTTTCTTTCATTCTCTATTTCTCTGTGTCTCGCTCCTTTGATGTGCGCATGGCACACGTTCTGATTTTGTGATTTATTTTCCTGGGTGTGACGTCGTGATTGTCCCGGACGGACCCGACAGGAGTCTGCCGCATTGGTGTTTTGTGTTGTGTTTCAATAAAGTTTTTGGTTGTTACTTCAGTGCTGTGTGACTGTTTCTCTTTCTTCTGGCCACACGTGTGTTATCTTTTTGACAATGTGCGTCATCATGCGCTTTTGGTGGCTCTTGTGTCGTGCACAGTATGTGTATGTCCGGGGGGGCTGAGGGGGGGGGGGCTGGGGGTGGTGGCGGTGGGTGTTGGGGCCCTCATGGGTATCCGGGCTGCATGATGTTTGTCTCCATGGCATCTGTGGGTCTTCGGGTGTGGATCTTGGCTGGGCTCCCTTTCATGCTGCAGGTAGTCATCCTGCTTAACACCAGCAAAAGGCAGGTGTTAAATCACTGGTGCTACCGCGGCTTATCGCCTGTTTTTGGTTCGCTTCGCAGATCTGGCAGTTCGTTGTGAAAGTGGTGTTGTGGTTTTTCCGTGTGTTTTTGCACGGGAACGCCTACTCTGCATCTCATTAGGGTTAGTTGGTGGTGTCCACCGTGGTGTTAAATTTTGGGGCAGTTGTCGCGGGAATACTGGCGATGTCTGCAGCTTGCACCCGCTTGTGAATGGGGTGATAAATCTATCTCCACTTTTGATGGGTTAAGGTGGGGATAAATCGGCGGTAGGTCCTTGTGAATATGCCCCTTAGTGCACTTAAGTGTGCATTGCTGTGCTGCCTGTTGCCATTTTAAAGGCAGGTCTGCTCTGCAATTAAAGGTACTTCTAAAATCTCAAACTCACTTATTTTTAAATATAAGTCACCCATAAAGTCTCCCCTAGGTGCCCCAGGAGTAGGTGCCTTGTAACTATAAGCAGGGGCATTATAAAATATGTTTTAGGATCCCTGATGAGGGAAAAACTGCTAATTTCATTTTTCCCAATTGTAGCTCAATGGCTCCATTGGCTAACTCCAGAATACTTTAATAAAGTATAACTATTGATAGAAGTGAGCTAAAAAATACTTCAAAGTATCAAAATGCTGAGTTAGAATAAATACAACAACTTGCTTCTGTTAGATGTATTATAACTATCACAGAAAAGAAGTTATAGAACTTGCTTTTCCCAGCCTTCCAGCAGCCCTTCTCTGATTGGCCAGCCGCTTCCAGGCTGAGCCAAGCTGTCTTAATGAGGTGTGAAGTGACCTGGGCTGAGACAAAGGAAGCCTCTGGTGGGAGGAGAACTGCAGGTGCAGAACAAAATGCATTATAGGGGTGGGGTAGCCAAAGTGGTCTTCAAAGAGGGAATGACAGTTAGGACAGGACACAGGCTCATAACCACATACTTCCTCCCCAGGCAAGCAGGAGCCCCAATAATTTTAATCACAGAGGGGCTGGAACGGGGGTGTTAGGGAAACTTAACCAATGCTGTGGGTTGTCTCAGCCAGATCTTAACCTCCAGCAGAGAGTTTCTCCATTTTGGATTTTGGAAGAATAGTGCTTTCTGGAAGAATATGCCACACTTTGGAGGAAGTGGTCATACCTGAGGGTGCACCTCATTGGTCAGGGATGCCCCCTGCTTGTCTCCCCAGAAGCACAAATAAATATAGGAGAGATGTTCAGCAACTTAGATCCCTGCCTGAAACTACAAGGAGATGAAGGACTGCCCTGCTGGAACCATGGTCTGCACCGCAAAGGATTGCACTCTGAATAACTGCACCTGCTGCACACTATGGAACTGCAGCCCTTAGGACTTTGCATTGCTTCAAGAAGTGAAGGAGTGGCCTCCCTGACAGCAACAGGTTAACAGGGCTCCACCTGCATCATCTCCACCAAGAAGAACCCAGCTGGACAGCGTCATGGGGACTTTTAAGGATTTGGCCAGGTGCATTCTGGGAAACATAGTCCTGACATCCCAAGGACCATCTAAGAGCTTCTAGACCCTTGGATTGGTGTTTTGGACACTTTGAACCCGCAAGAGGAACTTCAGGAAGAAGTTCCAGAAGTTCAGAGAAGCTCGTAGCTACTTTGATAAAAAGCTCCAGAAGGTGACCGGCCCGTCGACGAGGACCAAGCTGCCGATGTCGAACCGCAACCTAGCCTATATTTCAGGATCATCCATCTGAAAGTTCCAGAGCTCAATACTTCTAGGATTTCACCGAGGCCTCATACTGAACCAAGCTGCCATCATTGACTCAATACCCAGCCTGACGAGGAGCCTTGCTCGTCTTCAAGGGAAAAAGCTCCAGAAAAACGATGAAGTGCGAAGGTAAAAACTTGACCGAGGCCTCCCGCTCAGTGTATCCGAACTGCCCTCCATCGTGGTTGGCCTCAATCTTTGACTTTGGCCCAGTCAAGCATGACCAGATGCCCAAAGTGGCGTTTTTGGCTTTCAGGAACTAGAAAGTGTTTTTGTCATTTTGTTGTCATTTTAATCCTAAAATATTTCCTATTCTTATACATTGGTTCTGGATTTCTATTGTGTGTTGTATCCTGCTTATTTAATGTATTGGTGTTTTTAAATGCTTTACTCACATGTCTCCTAAGTTAAGCCTGCCTGCTAACAGCCAGCTACCAAGGAGTGAGCACGTGAATAATTTATTGAAACCTTGATTGCACTTTTATTGTGTTTGTGGCCTCATTATTAGTGGTAAGTACCTACTTAAACCTACTAATAAACCACCTTCCAACAAGAGCATTGTGGAACTACAAGGCAATATTATACCCTGATGCTGTAGCTGATCTAATACAGCTTTTATTCTGCACTTAACCTCTGGTTTCAAAGGATTTTGAGCCTGAACTTGAAGCGCACTCCCTAAGGGAATCACGTGTGAAATAAATTCCTTGTCCCATCCCACTTGATTTCTATACAATGCAGGATCCTGTTTCAAAGCCCACTCATATACATATTTTTCCCTGAGTTCCTCAAGTACAAGGAGGTACATGCTGGCATTGTTACCTCCTCCTCGCAAGGTACATCTCTCATATAGCCTTATAGCCTGCTGCCGAGGTCTATACTGGTTGTTAAAGGCCCTGAACCCGAGTTTTAGGCAAGAGCAACAGGCAAGGACCTATAACGAGGGAGAGGGCCTTTCCCAACTGGTTTAGCCCGAGGCAGAAGGGCTATAAGGCTATTTAAACATTCCACCCACTAAGGGTAGAATGTTCTAAAATGAAAAGGGAGAAACATGAAGACAATCATTGGAATGTTGGAGCTTGTTGCTACTTCATTGTCTTCAATGAACTTCTGAACATTCCAATGTTCTAATAAAAGTTGGAGGCCAGCCATCCCCTGCAAGAATGATATAATAAGTATCCAACAAATGATACCAGAACATAGATTTTATTTTGCATGGCTATCCCCCTCAGTCTGAACCTCTATATCATGAACCCTGTCTGGAGGGTTTATATGTCCTTTTGGAGTCTCACCACCAAATGCTCTTTGAGAATCTGGAAAATTATCGTTGCTTCTGCTGTGCTGTCCAGAAGTAGTACTGTCAAAGTCCCATTCCACAGAAGTATCTATAGTATGCAGGGCAAGTTTCTTCACTAGACCTGCCACATTCTTATTTTTAACGTGAGTCTTTGAGTCTAAACCTTTGTTATACTAACCTCAGCTTCATACGCTGATTCACTTTTCTGCTTGATGTACTCATTCTTTCTGCAATACTCCATCCATCCACTTCTTTCTGCCATTCTACCATCCACAAAGTCCTGAAAAAAACAGGAAGAATGGCTATCAGGATACTGATGCTGATCCAGCTTTTTAAATTTTATCACAGTCTCTCAAATTATATCCACCTTGCTGCACTCCTGTGCCAGAGGAGATCCAGACCTTGTTTTATGTTTTGCTTTCTGCTTCTTTTTAGTCTCTGGTGTGGATTTCTCCTTGCAGAGTCCTCAATCTAATTTTTAGCTTTGAGATGCAGTATAAGAGCCCTCAAACCTAAGGTATCAATGCCCACAGAGTTGAATACTTCTGAAAATATTTTTGGGAGTTTCCTTTCTTGCTCCTGAGGGGAAAGGCACACTGCCAGGTCTCTGGCTTCTCTGTGAACATTACTCAGGACTATTTAGGAGACTGCCTCCAAATTGCCCATTAATATCAACTCTAAATCCAGAGCAGGTGCGGCTCCCTACTCATTCTGTACTGGTTTCAACATCTCTGGTAACACTATGCCATTTGTAGTTGTATAAATATTCACAAATATTTATCTCCAAGTGTTACAGTCTTCCACATGTGGTAGCATTACAAGGGGAAGACACCCTGGGCCTGATTATGACCCTGGCGGTCAAGGAACTGCTGTCACTTTTTGGCGGTCCAACCGCCTGCCTCCCTGGTCGTCGGACCATCCGATTACGAAGGTGGCGGTAACATCGCCTCCAGACCGCCGCCACTGCCGACATTTGTGTTCCCGCACCTGGAGAGATAGAAGCGGGCCATGAAGTGGTGCCACCATTTCCTCCACCAGCCAGATTAGGAACTGTCTTTCTGCCGACCTTTCCCTGGCGGGGATGCTGCCACTGGATTCAAGCTAGCCTGGCTGACGAAGGGTGATGCGCTGAAACCGGTCCCAGGATGCTTTTTTCCGGTCCAGGGAGGACCTTGCTTGGCAGTTCGGGCTAGACTGTTCCCACACGGAACAGGGTCAAGACTGATTTGCATATGGCTGGGTTCAAACTGGGGTGGTGTGGTGAGCAAAAGAATGATGGATTTAACCCAGATCTTTGTGACTGGGGGTGAATGTTTGCATTGTCCAGCATTCTTTCCATCAATTGTTTCTTTTGCGTATGTCGCCCTAAGTGGGAAGGGTTTGCCCAGACGTGGGTCCCATGCTCACTACACCACTGGATTCAAGCTAGCCTGGCTGATGAATGGTGATGCCCTGAAACCGGTCCCAGGATGCATGTTGCCGGTACGGGGAGGACCTGGCTTGGCAGTTCGGGCTGGACTGTTCCCACAAGGAACAGGGTCAAGACTGGTTTGCATATGGCTGGGTCCAAACTCGGGTGGTGTGGTGAGCAAAAGAATGATGGATATAACCCAGATCCTTGTGACTGGGGGTGAATGTTTGCATTGTCCAGCATTCTGTCCATCAATTGTTTCTTATACATGTGAAGCTCTCAAATATGTTTGATTAGGTTCTGCAGTATCAGAAATAACTCCCCCAAAATGACAACATTTGGTCGACTGACTGGTATCACATCATGGGCGTGTGCAGCAGTCAGCAGCCTGGCCAGCAAAGCAGTGCAGCTTGTGGCGACATGTACCGCTGTCATCATTCCGCTGCAGTGAAATCAGCAGCCCCTCAGGTATCTCATAATGCAGCAGGCTGGGTGACAGCCTACTCGGCAGAGTATTTGGTCCCGTCGCCTCGGTGATTTAGCAGTCTTACTGTCAATCTCGTAATCAGGCCCATAGTCAAAATCTTATGCCAATCATGGTGTGTTGTAAGAGGACAGACCACTTCCCACTGGTTGGTCTTGTGAGGAACCTAGATCGGAATTTTGTCTGTTTTTGTGAGAGCTTTGCCCATGATCGCATTGATAGTCCATGGGCTAGTTGCCTGAATGGTTTGCACATGTGGTGCTGGTTAAGAAGTGGCTGTTTTGACTACAGTTGTTTGTAAGAAATACTTTCAAAGTGGCATATATACAGTCACTGCCTGATTCAGTAACTGTCTTACTTCTGGAAGAGTCTGATTCGCTGCGGCAGGATGTGTAGTGTACCCAGCCAATACAGGCCAGGTGGCCTTGCTATTACTTAACAGTGCCATTCTAACATTCTGTACTAGTGTAGTGGTAGTTGACCCTCCAAACTATGCCTGGTGTTCTTGATATCCTAAAGGAACTTCCAGGTCACAATAAGGTACATAGTTCACTGTATGTTTATATGTATGAAGATACACAGTATTGGCATGTGCAGGTGCAAAGTCCACCCAGGAGTAAATATTTCAAAAGGAGATGCATCATGTGCCAGGACAACAAATATTACTTCACCCCCTCCCCCCACCCTCAATGTTAGGGGCACCCCTAGTAAAGAGATATTGTGTGACCAGTGCCCTGTAAAATGGACATATCAAAATAGGAACTTGTTGAATTTTCAAAAAGAAAATCAAAAACACGAGATTCAAACAATAGAAATCAAAATGGTGAATAACGTTTTATAAATCAAGGCCCTGATAACTACAGAAAATAGGAAGTACCTAACTAAACTGAAGTAAGTTCCCAATATTTCAATCAACGTCTCCACTAACTGTAATACTTGGTCTCTTCAGTGTATCATCCAAAACTACTCAAAGATCTAAAAAATCCATGACCCGTGACCAGACACCAAATGATGTGATTCTAGATGTTCTAGAAATGCAGAGGTCCGTTTTCTAGACCTACTGGCACTAATGACTTAGTCAATGTTCTAATCTGAAGCAGAAAACAAGTTGTATTGAAACCATAAAGCAACCCACTGAGCAATATCTGAGCAGCATGTGTTCTAGGGAACTCTCAATCACATGAGATGTTACACATGAGATTTTACCATCACACATCACCACAAGAAGTGACATCACTGGGTCACCCATCATCCATCAGCACAGCAAGTGACATCACTGGTTTCCCACCGAAACCGTCTTTAAAAGAATAAGCCAAGCAAGAGGACTTCATTCCCCACCACCCATTAGCATAGGAAGTGACATCACTGAATCTCACATCATCCATCTGCACAGGAAGTGACATCACTGGTTTCCTGTCTACGGCACCCTGCTCTCCTTCCCCCCCTCCAAGGACCTGCTTAATGATAGCTGCAATGCAGACACTGAGGGGACGTATGCAGCTGGCACGTCACTGGTGCGCCATCAGAGCGCTAAAGGCAAGCACGTTTGTACCTGTCTGAGCTTGGATTGCTCCCAGTACCAAGAACCCTGGTTCTCCCCCTACTCACTGATACCATGCCTCGCTACTCCGTGCTCTCAAACCTAAAAGCACACCAGTTCAAATGCCCAAGCACAATGCACCATGAAGCCGGCCTTAAGCCAGGTGCCTATGCTACAATTCACGTGCCAGTATCAATGTATATGAAGAAACCCAGCAGAAATCTAATGGTAGGAGACCAGCTCTAGATCTGCCTTATGCTCCACAACATGATGATGAATAGGCAACTGTTGGTCTTGGATGAATAACCACATACAACTTCTCTCAGGAACAGCCGAAATACTACTCAGGCATACACTCATCAGACACTAACTGCAACACTACCATCTTACACTGAGCATATGGGAACAGTAATAGTCCAGGGGTATTTGGCACATACTCCACAGGCACTTATTTATTTTTTATGGAAGTTTAGATAATAGCAGAAAGCCTCAAGACAATCTTGCTACTGCCACAAAACATACAGCTATACTGTGGACCCTAAGCCCTACAGATCTCTCACTGGATTCAGCCACTATAGGCTTTATGTTGGGGCTAGATGGCATGAGCAGATGTAGCAACCACAGCACTGCTAGACTTTGGTAGATGGCTGAGAAAAGCAGGTGCTCACCACTGATATCATCTGCTCACTAGAGGCTAAATATCCACATGTGTCTGGATGTTTATGTCATATTTTGTCTTGTCTTTTATGTGGTATGAATTTTTAGATTGATAATAAATAATACATTTTTATATATTTTTATATATATCTGTGACTGATTTTCTATTTGTCTATTTTTGCTCAGTTACACCCTTTCCAAATTTTTCTCTTTGCACTTTTTAATGGGCTTTTGACTTAGGGAGTCTGTAGTGTTTACGTCCTATATGACCCTTTCCCCTTGGCTTGTTAATGGCCCTCTCTCTTTTGTTTTATGGTTTTGAGCACAACTTGCTTGGTTTGAGAGTATTAGCTTTTGTGAGTTTACAGTATGGATTCACTAAAAACATTTATATTTAGTGAGGATCAATTTAATAAAGTCATTGGTGCGAATACCAAATTAACAAGAGAGTGACAGTGGTCCCGAGTAATAGGGGAAATTGTAATAAATGAATGAATTTGAAGAAAAAACTAGTGAGTACTGAGCTTCATGCTGATTTGTTGGTGGAATATTGCAAGTCAGATATTATACCGGTGGGTATTGAAGTCAAGATGAGCCTGGTCTTTTGTGGATAATAAGAAATTTAAACACACATGGACACTCATTCCAAATAGATGCAGTAGAGACTCTATGCTCCTCATCATAGAGACCGCCCAAGAGTTGATTATTATTGAAAGAAAGGAGATGGAAGAGTTGGAGAAGGTTTTAAATGAAAGCTCCGCTTTGGAGAAAGCGAAAAAGAAACTTGAGGAGGTCAACCAATATATTGAAAAATATAAGGAGTATCTCATAAATTTAAAAAAATCTGTAATTAGAGAAGGATACTAATAAATTTAACTCAGAGGCAGCTTGCCCATATTTAATGGATGATTATTATAAGAACCAAAAGCAAGATCAACAGCATTGACAGCATCAGAATAGGGGTAACTGGAGGTCACATGAACTTAGAAAAGTGGTGACTTTTTCTGTTACCTCCATGTCCGTGACGGAGTGTAAGGAGGAAAGGGATGCAAGACGAGATATGTCTGAAGGACACACTTTGTATATGAGTAATAGCAGGTTTCTCCCTTCCCCAGCTGTTTTAGGGAACAGAATGAGAGGGGGAGGAAAGAAGAACCAAGCAAGAGGAAGAGGAGGTTCTCCAAAGGCAACCACAACAGGAGAATATGAGGACAAGGAGTCAGAGGAGATGGCAGAACAGAGATATCGGATAAGGTGTCTGTCATTACCCTGTTGCATTGGCCCCTAATGACAATAGGGATGAGTATTTTAGAGAAGGGCCTTAGTTTCATCCCAACTACTAATGTCAATAAGTTTAATTTGGAAAGAGATTCAAAAAACATTTTTAGGAAAATTAGGCTTAATAAGTAGTTTGAAGGTAAAGATAAAAGGGATTATAATAGATCAGGGCTGCAATTAAGATCTACTTTTAGGAAACTGAGTTGAGTTGTTTGAGACTGTTATAGAGAAAGGAGACTTTTTAAAAATCCCCCTCAGCATGGGCATCATTTGGATGTAGTCAGGTGTCACAGTTGTGACCTCTAGCTTGCTCCCTGTTACTCCTGGCACTTCCTTTGTGATCCTGGCCTCAGAGGAGGCAAAGATTTTGCACCCTCTAAGGCTAGGGTCACAAAGGAAGCAAATAACAGCCCAGCCTGATAGATCTAGGTTGGGACACCAAACGTTTGTCAGAGACAAAGAGTCACGACACCCTCGCCTCACCCAGTGCCTATGAGGCAGATAGCGGACAACATGAAGGTTCAATGTAAGCCGCTGTTATTTATGGTAAAATTACCAGTGGGAAGACATGTAAGTAGACACCTACAAGTCATAACACGGAGTTCTGTCGATCTCCAACGCCGGTCCTGATGAAGGCTTGGACCCTTTTGGGCAATATGGGCTGAAACATGTTGAGCATACACAAGTGACGTTAAGGACAATTTACACGTCCGAACAACATCACAACTATTTTTAATCTTACCCCTATACACTGCACTTATATTAAACATCAATTTTTAGATATAAGAGGTCCTTTAAAATGTTTTCACTATACGGATCCCAACTTTTCCTTGAGAGGAGGTGGTACTCACCCAGGGAAGTGAGTATCTAGGTGTGAAACCCAATGATGATGCCGCCCGATACTACACCATTGTGGTGATCACTGAACACCACCAGTGGCCAATATTGGCTGAGTGTTTCGGGTTGACAACTGGTACACAAAGATACCAGCAAATCATAAAGTTCACTCCCTTTTGATTAGGATATCGGTCAATATAGTCACTCTCAGCTGGTCTGAAAGACAGCATGAACATGTTAGGGCAACCAATTCAGTCACTTGTGCGGAGAATACTCCTTTGAGCCAAGCAGCTTCCAACACTCCAGAAAAAGTGCAGACAGCATAGGCAGCCCTCAAGTTTCCCTCATGATCTCTTAAACACGAGCCATCCACAAACAGGACTTGATCAGACTCATGTAATGGTTCATCAGTAATGTCAGGACGGGGTTTCGTGCATAGTTCAGTGACATTGAGACAGTCATGTTCTCCTTCGTTTCCACCCCCCTTCACAATCAGGCAATGGTAAAAGGGTGGCAGGATTGAGTAAAGAACATCGTTTCAAGGTAATGTTTTCAGCAGCCTAAATCACTTGCTCATACCTGGTAAGCCTGCTGTTAAGTGTTGGGTACATGTCTTAGTTAACAGAAATTTCACAGAGTGCAGAACATAAACAGTTAAAGGGTGACCCATCACGATGCCTTTGCATCTCTCTATGTTGACACCTGTTGCAGCAACAAATTTGAGACATCCGGGCAACGCAGATGCTACTGGATCTAAAGAATCTGAGAAGTAAGCGACTGGTCTACGGAAATTTCCATGGTTCTGAGTTAACACTGAGAGAGCGCAGCCCTCTCATTCATGGCAAAAGAGTGAAAATGTTTTGTTGTAATTTGGCATTCCCAGCGCAGGAGCACGACAGAGTCTCTCTCTCTCAACTCCAGGAATCCATTCAAGAAATCATTGTTCCATGGCACCAGATCATACACATCTTTGTGTGTCAACCTTTGCAGGGGCTTGACCACTAGAAAAAAGCTGGGTATCCACTTGTGACAGTAACCCACCATTCCCAAAAACATTCTGACTTACTACTGCGTTCGAGGCGGATTCATTTGCATGATTGCCGAGATTTTTCTTGCAAAAACAACAATTGATGGACAGAATGCAGAACAATGTCATACATTCACCCCAGTACAGAGATCTGGGCCTAAATTCATCGTTTTTTTGCTCACCATGCAATTCCAGTTTGAACCCAGTCATATGCAAATCAGTCTTGACCCTGTGCCCAATGGGAACAGTCCAGCCCGAACTGCCAGGCCAGGTCCTCCCTGGACTGGAAACAAGCATCCTAGGACCGGTTTCGGGGTTTCACCCTCTTCAGCCAGGATAGCTTGATTCCAGTGGCATGGAGAGCACGGGACCCACGTCTGGGCATACCCGTCCCACTCGGGGTGACAAATGCAAAAACAACAATTGATGGACAGAATGCAGAACAATGTCATACATTCACCCCAGTACAGAGATCTGGGCCTAATCCCATCGTTTTTTTGCTCACCATGCCATTCCAGTTTGAACCCAGCCATATGCAAATCAGTCTTGACCCTGTGCCCAATGGGAACAGTCCAGCCCGAACTGCCAGGCCAGCTCCTCCCTGGACTGGAAACAAGCATCCTAGGACCGGTTTTGGGGTTTCACCCCTCTTCAGCCAGGATAGCTTGATTCCAGTGGCATGGAGAGCACGGGACCCACGTCTGGGCATACCCGTCCCACTCGGGGTGACAAATGCAAAAACAACAATTGATGGACAGAATGCAGAACAATGTCATACATTCACATCAGTACAGAGATCTGGGCCTAAATCCATCAATTTTTTGCTCTCCATGCCATTCCAGTTTGAACCCAGCCATATGCAAATCAGTCTTGACCCTGTGCCCAATGGGAACAGTCCAGCCCGAACTGCCAGGCCAGGTCCTCCCTGGACTGGAAACAAGCATCCTTGGACCGGTTTAGGGGTTTCACCCCTCTTCAGCCAGGATAGCTTGCTTCCAGTGGCATGGAGAGCACGGGGCCCACGTCTGGGCATACCCGTCCCACTCGGGGTGACAAATGCAAAAACAACAATTGATGGACAGAATGCAGAACAATGTCATACATTCACCCCAGTACAGAGATCTGGGCCTAAATCCATCGTTTTTTTGCTCACCATGCCATTCCAGTTTGAACCCAGCCATATGCAAATCAGTCTTGACCCTGTGCCCAATGGGAACAGTCCAGCCCGAACTGCCAGGCCAGCTCCTCCCTGTACTGGAAACAAGCATCCTAGGACCGGTTTCGGGGTTTCACACCTCTTCAGCCAGGATAGCTTGATTCCAGTGGCATGGAGAGCACGGGACCCACGTCTGGGCATACCCGTCCCCCTCGGGGTGACAAATGCAAAAACAACAATTGATGGACAGAATGCAGAACAATGTCATACATTCACCCCAGTACAGAGATCTGGGCCTAAATCCATCGTTTTTTTGCTCACCATGCCATTCCAGTTTGAACCCAGCCATATGCAAATCAGTCTTGACCCTGTGCCCAATGGGAACAGTCCAGCCCGAACTGCCAGGCCAGGTCCTCCCTGGACTGGAAACAAGCATCTTGCAAGTGTCCAGCATTCCGTCCATCAATTGTTTCTTTTGCAATTGTCCAGCTATCCGTCCATCAATTGTTTCTTTTGCAATTGTCCAGCATTCCGTCCATCAATTGTTTCTTTTGCAATTGTCCAGCATTCCGTCCATCAATTGTTTCTTTTGCAATTGTCCAGAATTCCGTCCATCAATTGTTTCTTTTGCACCAGACGTGGGTCCCGTGCTCACTACATCACTGGAATCAAGCTAGCCTGGCTGATGAAGGATGATGCCCTGAAACCGGTCCCAGGATGCGTGTTTCCGGTCCAGGGAGGACCTGGCTTGGCAGTTCGGGCTGGACTGTTCCCACAAGGAACAGGGTCAAGACTGATTTGCATATGGCTTGGTCCAAACTGGGGTGGTGTGGTGAGCAAAAGAATGATGGATTTAACCCAGATCCTTGTGACTGGGGGGTGAATGTTTGCATTGTCCAGCATTCCGTCCATCAATTGTTTCTTTTGCATATGTCGCCCTAAGTGGGAAGGGTATGCCCAGACGTGGGTCCCGTGCTCACTACACCACTGGAATCAAGCTAGCCTGGCTGATGAAGGGTGATGCCCTGAAACCGGTCCCAGGATGCTTGTTTCTCGCCCAGGGAGGACCTGGCTTGGCAGTTCGGGCTGGACTGTTCCCACAAGGGACAGGGTCAAGACTGATTTGCATATGGCTGGGTCCAAACTGGGGTGGTGTGGTGAGCAAAAGAATGATGGATTTAACCCAGATCCTTGTGACTGGGGGTGAATGTTTGCATTGTCCAGCATTCCGTCCATCAATTGTTTCTTTGCATATGTCGCCCTAAGTGGGAAGGGTATGCCCAGACGTGGGTCCCGTGCTCACTACACCCCTAGAATCAAGCTAGCCTGGCTGATGAAGGGTGATGCCCTGAAACCGGTCCCAGGATGCTTGTTTCCGGTCCAGGGAGGACCTGGCTTGGCAGTTCGGGCTGGACTGTTCCCACAAGGAACAGGGTCAAGACTGATTTGCATATGGCTTGGTCCAAACTGGGATGTTGTGGTGAGCAAAAGAATGATGGATTTAACTCTGATGTGTGACGTGAGCAGCAATGGAGTAGGACGTGTAGTCTGTGTGCTCCGTGCTCCCAGGGCCCACCACACAGCTTCCCGCCGCCGCGGGTCATCTGCAATTATCTCCGAGGGCTTCCGGGGCCGTCGGAGGTTCAGTGGCAGAGCTGGGGACCTGTTGCGGGCCAAAACTGCAGCACACAGAGCGGATGGGACCCTGGAGGCGAGGGCGACAAGCGGTGGCCGCCATCTTGCTGTGGAGGGCCGCTGAGTCCTTGGGGCTCGCAGCGGCATGGAGACCCCTGCCGAGGCCTGCCGCACTTTCGCTGACGGTGCCTGGGATGTTCCTGGGGCTGCGACGGCGCATACTGCCGAGAGCAGCCTTACCTGGACTTTGATCCGGTAACTGCAAACAGCGCCTGCCATTTTGGATGCAAGGGGCTGACCCGCTTGAGCAGCCTGGAGCGGTGCATCAGCGGGAGTTCGCCCCGGTGATGGAGAGAGTACACGGAGCCCCTCTAGATCGTCGGCGACGAGCGGTGATGCACTCGGATGCCCTGGGGCCATTAGACTGATGGTTGTTGGTGAGGGGGAGTGGCCGCCACGTTCCGGCGATCATTGCTTGAACAGCCTGACCCTAAGATGGTGACCATATGAGAAGTGCTGGGAGCGCTTCTCCTTTCCCTGCTGGGCTTCGCGTTGGAATCCTATGGTCCTGTGCAAGTGTTTCAGTTGTGGTGCCTGGTTGTAAGGTGTGATCTATTGCTGAGCCGTTCTCACCTGACACCGCATTTCTCATGAGTGCTAAGCCTGACCTTAGGATGGCATCTGTGTTTTGGAACTTAGAGTATTTGATGAGTGATGTGATCATCCGTGATCAGCACTGGAGCTGCTGCATGACTCCTAAGTGGCTGTACTATACCCCCAATCTCCCTAAACTATGTCACCTAGCCTCCACATCTTAAGGATTTCCCCCTTGGGACTCATTTCAAACAATTTCAAATTAGTTGCCGAGATGACCTAGCGCAATGTTTGAAATTGGCAATGGACCAGGTGACTATGTGGCCCCTCCTGGGTTTTGGTACTGCTTACTCTAACTTTTTGGGCCCCATGAAGTACTTTTCTTCCACTGCCGGTCTTCCAGAACTGATCTGCTTCCCAGCCCCCTGTTGCTACGCCCCTCCCATATTTCCCCCCCTCCTCTACTTGGGACTTGTTCTCCTATGTTTGATTATGCAACTGTAACTAACGTAACATGCAATGCTGGTATTCTTGGTATTCCTGACCGCGGAAACCTGAGCAACATGGCTGATGCCCGGTGGAGCTGCTAGACAGCTATAGAGGAGATCGGCCCTGGTTCACCCCCTCGGCCGTCACCTACCCAGCCAGACATTAGGCACAGCTCTCCTCGTCTCCCCGCGTATTTCCCCTCCCTCCGACGAACTACCGTAACATTGTTCTTTTTCCTGTGTTTTACTATGCTCTTGTAACGGATGTAATTTGTAATTTGTAACTCAACGATCCTCATGTAAAGCGCTCTGATACCTCCGGGTCTAGCCAGCGCTATATAAAACTCATCAAATAAATAAATAAATAAAATAAAACCCAGATCCTTGTGACTGGGATGAATGTTTGCATTGTCCAGCATTCCGTCCATCAATTGTTTCTTTTGCATATGTCGCCCTAAGTGGGAAGGGTATGCCCTGACGTGGGTCCCGTGCTCATACACCACTGGAATCAAGCTAGCCTGGCTGATGAAGGGTGATGCCCTGAAACCGGTCCCAGGATACTTGTTTCCAGTCCAGGGAGCACCTGGCTTGGCAGTTCGGGCTGGACTGTGCCCACAAGGAACAGGGTCAAGACTGATTTGCATATGGCTGGGTCCAAACTGGGGTGGTGTGGTGAGCAAAAGAATGATGAATTTAACCCAGATCCTTGTGACTGGGGGTGAATGTTTGCATTGTCCAGCATTCCGTCCATCAATTGTTTCTTTTGCATATTCTTTCTTGTGGCACATTTCTCTCACCTTTCTCAATGCGATGTCCCACATATAAGTCCTCTGTCATACAGCATTGCAACGTACTTGGGGACACTTCATGTCCATTCTCAGCCAAATGGTTCAACAGGGCAATGGTTTCAGTTTTACACAAGTCCTGAGTATTCGATGCAACCAGAAGGTCATCTATATAGTGCACCAGGACCAAATTACAGGGCATAACCAGAGAGTTGATCTTCTTCTTCAGAATCTGGTTTAAAATGGACGGATTCTCCATATACCTTTGAGGAACATGACAGCACGTTAAAATATGATCTCTCAGCCAAAATGCAAAGACAAACTGACTGTCGTCATGCAAGGGGATCGAAAAAACACCTGGCAAAGATCGATGACAGTGAACCATTTAGCCTCACATGGAATCTGAACAATATCACAGATAGATTCGGTACCACGGGAGAGCAAGGAACTACTACACTGTTGATTTTGCGAAGATCCTGCACAATGCAGTACTTACCACTAGGTTTCTGAAAGCCCATAATAGGAGAGTTGCATGGACTCCACAGGATCTCCTTCAAAATCCCTTGCTCAATCATGGATTCAATCACAGGTGTTATTCCAGAAACTGTCTCAGGCATCAGGTTGTATTGTGGTGTTCTTGGGTATTCAGCATTATGCTTAATTTGTATACAGACTGGCTCAACTCCTTTAATGAGTTCCTTGTCCTTTCCCGAAAAATCACAGACCACATCTGCCACTTTCTCTCTGAGACCCAAAGGTAAATCTTCCATTGTCAGCAAGGGAAAGAATGAAGCACTCAAGTTTTTGTTTGGCAATTTAAACGCAATGTCTTCATCATTTGTCTGGAGCTCAATGCCATTTGGTGTGCAGTATATGGTGCAATTTAACTTGCACAAGAATTCACATCCCAAGAGACATACAGGACTTGAATCGCACACCACAAACTGTTGATTATCCTCAAATGCCCCTATCTTCACAGGCACCTTGTGGGTCAGGGGATTTGACATCCTCTTATTTGCAACTCCTACAACTTGGATTGTTTTTCCCGAGAGGGGTAGGTTTGCAACCTCTGTTGTTCTCACAGTAGAGCGGGTAGCACCAGTGTCGATCAAGAAGGTGACATTGTGGCCATCTACATCAACATCAACTTATAGTCCACTTTGGTCTAACTTTAAGACTACGTCAAGAGTATGGTCTTCCTCCCCCTCAGGCACCGTCATAAGGAAGTGTCTGCACCATAGTCATTGAAAGCCTCAAACAGGAAATTGTTGTAATGGAGGATTATTCTGGGGTACATTCTGCACAGCCTGCTGTGGAATCGGAGGTTGTGACACTTGCATCACAGGACCTTGAGACCCTCCCATATTCTGAGATCTTGGTCTAGATGCACTTTACATTTGTATTATGTTACCCTGTGACTGATTAAATCCCCCATTTTGATCTTGATTGCAGGATTAAGATGATTTTCAAGCTTCCAAAGCTCCACCCTATTACATTAGTGGCATGTGCTAGTCTTCTTCAAAGTAGCAATGTCAACTCCAGTCTTTGGGTGTATTGGAACACCACTGCCACTTCCTTGTCCCTGTATTCCTCCACCTTGACGCGCTTGAACTCCTGTTTGGTATGTTCCTGACACTGGGGCAACATCCCCTACATAGGGATGAACCTGACCTCCTCTCTGAGCAGCCTTCATCTGCACCAACATCAGCTTTGTCCCATCTCAATTTCATCGCTGCAATACTTTGAGTAACACAAAAGTTTGTTGAAAGACTTATTCTTCCAACACATCGGGTGATGCTGGATCATCATACTAATCTCAGATCGCAAACCAGTTAGAAATCTAGACACAAACTGACCCATATCCTTGGGTTCAAGCGTATCCATTCTACTGTACTGTTTGAAAGCCTGCAACAACCTTTCATAATACGCATGAATTGTCTCTTTCGGTTCTTGAGTCGTTCTATCAATCTTAACCCAAACGATATCCTGTGGGGCTACCTTAGCCTTTAGCCATGTAATCACCTGGTAATATTTCTTCATCACTATCCATAACGGACCATGCATCACCGGGTCTCTTCCTGGTTCACCCTCAGGTGATTCCGTGGCTTTTTTAAATGCAGGCCACAAATCACTAGGAACCACAAAATCAAACAACGTGTTTAAGTCAACCCACAATATCTTCGAAATTTTCACAAAGCAATCAGCCTGTTTGCACCATTCTACAGACTTCTCTCTCAGCCTCGGAAAGTCATTTGTAAATGCAGAAAGATCACCTCTACTCCAAGTTACATGTACATAGCCCCAACTAGGCACTTCTTGTAGCGGATAAGCCCCAACTCCTATAGCTCTTTCCTCTAAAGGAGGTGGTTCTCCTGCTGCTCTCTTAGGACCCTTTTTCCTAGACCATTTGTCTTCCCACTTCTCTAATGTACTCTAAACTCGAAAGCCTGCAATTAACTCTCAAATGTGAGTTTTCAGTCCAGGTGTTCTCAAATCCACAATATCCCAGTCACTGAAAGTGAGCCTATGGCTCTTCTGAGAGTACTTCGTTCATCCAAGATCAACATCATATTTTTGAGCTAATTCATATAATTTCTCATGAGCTTGTCTCGCTCTCCTGGTAACATCTTTGGCCACAAACATCAGTTCTCTTGATTTATAGGTGGTAAAGTGATTTAAATCCAAGCTCCCACCTATCATTTCATCCATTTAATTTGACCACATTGACCAGATCTACCTTTACAGCTAATTTGATGGTTCCCTGACTCGGTTCAGTGCTCTGACTCTCATTAGTGTTGTTACGTTCTTTCGACCATGTTTCTAAATCCAAGACATCAAATTTATGGTGACTCTCAGGTGTCTTCTGCATAGGAGTAGTTCCTCGAGGTGTACTGTTATGCATTCTGGGGACTGTTTCTCATACAGGCGAATCCATACCTGCCAATCCAGGAAAGGACCTTATGGGTCCCAACCCAGTCTGGACTACAGAAGGATCTGCAGTTGCTGCGCAAGGGGTACTAACATTCATCGGAGGTAATGGAACAAATCTCACCTCAGAACTCTCTGTTCCTCCTGCTGGTGTTCCCTTTCTATAACTACTGGTGTTTTCTGATCCTCATTCCCAGCTGAGTTTGGATCATAGATAAGGACAATGGGACCAATAGTGACTGGTACCGTAAGAGCATCTGGAATCTTTGAGACAGAAATGGGGTTGCAATGTCCTGAGGCTTCGGGGTCACACACTCTCATATCCTCCCTCACCCTAGTTTGGACAATCCCTGTCGATATAACCCCCACGACACCAGGGTCTGGAGGCGTTGGTGCCGAAACGTTTCCAATATTACCGGTGGTATCTGGACTTCCCCCACTTCCAGGGTATGACTGGCTGTATGGGGTGGATGTTCTGCCAACATTCCATCCATCAAACTATCACTAGCATCACTATCGCTATGTTCATGCCCTTCTCCCCTTCTGTCTTTTCTGCCGCTCTTTCTCTCTCTCTCCCCATCACCTCCGTCAGTCACCAATGTAGGGTACAATCTCGCTCCCTCAATAATGTCTACTGTCCATCATTTTTATTGTTCATCCCATCTCACATCTGCAAATTAACGCATTGCTTTTCTCATTTTACATTTGTATTGGTCTCTCAGTTTTACATGTGCTGCCCGTTCCCACGCATTGAGCGCTTCAAACTGTGTGGATCTAGGTAATGGCTTAATCGCAAACAACATCCCTCTCAAATGATCAATTATTCTCAAATTGAATGTACCAGAGCATGGAAATGTCAATGCATCTTCTTTCTCAATGATCTTGTGGCAATTTGTAAGCCAAACAATAGTATGTAGTGAGTGGCGTCGTGAATCCCACCCCGCGCTTTCTCAGCTTAAGCAGGTGTGATGTTGACAATTATAGTTTTTTTGTCCCTGTCCTAGCTGCAGCTCTGCAGAAAAAAGCTATTAAAAAATCAGAAGTAAAGGAAAACGAAAAACAGCACAGTGATCAGGAGTTAACCACAGCAAAGAAATTAAGAGAAAAAGAGAGGAAATGAAACAGAGAGTAGGGGAGAGGTTTGGAAGGAAGAACAAAAGGAAGGACATATAAAAATAAGGAAGGAACTGTGGATTAAAGGATGAATGCAGGGATTAAAGGACTGATGGATGGAGGGGAAAACAAGATTTACATGGGTGGGTAATAAAGTGTAATGATGAAAGTCTGGATGAATGGGGGATGGGTGAATAGACGGCTGGATGGAGGAGTGAAAGAATTAATTGGTGAATTGATAAAAGGAGGGTGAATTAGTGGATGGGTGAAAACGAATGGATGGATGAATGGGTAAAAGTATGGAGGAATGGTTGGAAGTGTGAGTAGAAGGATGGATGCAAGACTGTAATGATGAGAGGGTAGATTGATGGAATGGTGAAAGGATGGATGTATGGGTGGAAACAAGAAAAGATGGATGGATGAATGACTGACTTAAAGGATGGAGAAATAGATGGACAGAAGGCTGGATTAAGGGACCTCATCTAGAGTGGGTAGAGTTTACTCGCTTTGCTCACCTGACGGCGTTTGAGGGATTTATCAAAGTGAGAGTATTTTAACTTTCTGGCTACTCCCTTGTGTGTAGTCCTACATTCATTGCCATATAATGAGCTGGCATATTCTCAGGTGGCGCCTCTTCGCCCATCCTTGTAGGAATACCCACATCTCCTCGAATCATATCTCTGATCGCTCTAAAACATCTAATTTTCCCTCTTTCCTTAGAAAGTATGGTTTTACTTCAAATCCAATATTTCCTTGTTTTCCACAGTGGTATAACCACTAACAACAATACAATGTCAGATAATGAGTCCAACCAATCTCAGCACGGCATTACACTAACCAACGTATCCCAGTGCAGCACACTCTGACGGCGCTCTCGCAGCAACTCACCTTCCTTCACAATTTCTTCACGCACATGTTTTCACAAAGAACAATTGTCTGCTTCACTAAAATAATCAATAGAATCCAATCACCCAAAGAGCACACACATTCGCTATTGAAACCTCGACCAGTGGGGAATTACCTGAATCAAAATAGTTCTGCGCAAAATGGTCCACCACACTATTCACAATTGTCCCATTCACACAAAGTTCCCTGTCTCAATTGGGCCGTCAACGACGTCTCACAACAAAACCACACAAAACCCATCAGACAAATACAAGACAGTGTCTTCTGCACCTTACTATATATCCAGGGATCTTAGGCCACGACAGACCCAATAACAATTTCAACAACAACTTATCACCACATTCACACTACTCTCACAACATTTCCCCCAGAAATCACACCACCAATTTTTCCCTGCAAACTAAGCATAGTCTTCATGCACACATCCCTACTGATACTCACTCCTTCGCCGCTGTTTTTGCAACACGTCACCGGAACTCCATTAATTCTCCAATCCTCGATCTTAGCTTCTAGACTAAGGAACTGGGGATGGGATCCAGGCTATTCTAGATTCGATTCTAAATTCCCCTTACTCCAAGTGCACACCCATGCTCTATAGCTACCAACTGATGGAGCCTGGGGCCACTTACACAGTATCACTTAGTTGACAATCTTTTTGTGCAACATGAGAGGTAAGGGGAAACACTTTCTTTTCAATCTCCAAATACAGTGTAGCCAATTGGGGTACACAAAAACTCAGTTTGACATGAAGTCTCAAATTAGTAAGTTTATTCCAAATTCAGACTCAGAATCAGATTAATATAAACAAGTCTAAGCATTATGATATAGAAATACAATGCAAACAAAAGGAAACCAAATCTTCTGAAACGATTTACCCTAAATGATAAAAAGAGAACAACTATGTAAACAATAAGGATACAAAATTTTGTGTTAGATTGCATCAATTTGTCATTGAAAAGAGGCACAGATACTCTTTCTATTCCTACACTATCCTTAAGTGACAACCCTAAAATAAAGCAGAGATTTTAAGGAAAGGTGAAAATAGAAAGGTGCCAGCAGTCAGAGTCCTCCATAAAAGAAACTCTAACATGGTCAAGTAGCATAAAGCCACACTAGCCAAAGCAGAGGTATCTGAATCTCAAGGTGTCCTAAGTCATAATGCTAACTATCCCTCACTAAGGGGTATATTTACTAGAGAAGTGGCGGAGCGTGGCGTTAGCCTCCTTGGCTTAACCCCATGTTCCGCAACTTCTGAAAATGCAGGGCTGCACCATATTTACAACAATATGGTGCAACTCTGTGTTTCCCCCTGCGCTGGCGCTAAATTTAGCAGCCTAGCGCCAATGCAGGCACCCTTGCAACATAGTGCAATGCAGCACACATAGAAGTTGCAAAACTTCATTTTTTTAATTGGTTGTGCACACAAACAACTAAAGGCCTTCTGCTGTTTCTATGTGTGCTGCACAACGCAGCACACATGGAAACAGCAAAAACAAGGAGAAATTAAAAATTTCCCCTTGTTGCACCTGTTTGAGATCAGGTTTTCCCTGAACTTCATTTTCATGCTACCCCGTACTTACGCCACCCTTGTAAATATGGGGCAGCGTCAAAATCAATGGATGTTGCAGTGGAACGCCCACCATAACACCCATTGCTCACCCCTTTCACGCCAAGTGTAGCGTGAAAGAGGGCCTTATTTACAAGGCAGTGTTTTAGCCACACTAAGCGGGTTAACGCTGCCTTGTAAATAAGTCGAGCATATATCGCCACAGGAACGTCACTAATAGTGTCGTTCCTGTGGCGATAGGAGCTTGTAAATATGCCATTAAGTTGCATCATAACATAATTTACGTCCAAAGGACATACCACAAACTGTACTTCATACATTTCTATTCTACCGTCACACATTGGCTTCTTTTCACCACCTTTCCATTCCCATAAATCATTACTTCAGTTGTCCTTGGTCTCACCTCCTTCTCCCATGAGAACTCGCCTCTCATCCTATCACTTTTCCTTCGTACCAGCTGCCGCTTCACACACCTCACTATCTACTAAGAACAAAGACCCTTTTCTCTAACTAACAAAGTTTTGTCCACCTGCAGTGGGAAAACAAAATACGTCTAACATTTCTACTGCGAAAATACAACTGGAATTCAAACATCTCATTGTACCAATTATCCGTGAACACACTAGCAAACATTTATCATGAAATATTAATACGTAAGCATCACAATTCTATCAGTTATACCGCTAAACACGTATATGTTTCATTAGTTTGCAAGGATATTTAAATATGCAATACCCCCGTTGTCATTTTTCAACATTAGTCACACAGGATATCTGTGAGTGCAGACTACACGTGATTATAATGCACTTCTTACACATCTTCTCGGGATGGAGTCATTTTGACACTACTCCAGTAATAATAGAATACCATTTTTTCTTGTCTTAGCAATGGTTGATGTATGAATGAGTATTACTCATGACAATTCTAAGGTGGCAGATCTTGTAATGTTCAGTTTTGTATTATCTCTGCGCTTTTGGCTCAATCAGAAATAATTGGCTTTCAGTGAGAGCAAAAGTGGAGTTTGAATGCATCTCCTATGTAGTACCACTAGTGCAGGTGAATTTGATTGATGGGACCGAATCACTACTGCGTTTAAAAAGCATGCCTTTTCATGGTAGCATCCTCTACTTTCTCTGCTTCCTATAGTTGTTTTTAAAATTGGCTAAATTTGTGGCAGTTTGACTTCTGTTACACAATATGCCTAATTTGAATTAAACATCTCCTTGTAGTACTTTAAAATTACGCGTTTTAGCTATAATTTGACAATAGATGCAAGGGTCTTTGGAACACACTAAATGCTGAACACTACAGCATTTAAGCAGGAAATAAAAAGCTTTCAAAAAAGTTGTCAGATATATGAAAGTATGTGGCATTTCATAATTGAGTTTATTGAAGATATATAAGAATATGTGACCATGGGTTATACAGTTTTACTTAGGTGACGGTTTAGTATTGTCCTATTTGATCATCAGGTAATTTTTTGAGGTTACAATTATATTCCCATTTATCTCTTATTTTCACTCAGGGAATATATGTTTGTGTACTCAAGTATGAATTAATTAAGCGACAGATCACCAACATATGTGGTGATCCCATTGGGGGGTTACACATTATAGATGTCAGTCCTTAAATTATTAATGGAAGTGAAATTGTTTTATAATACCGTATTTATACATTTGCAGAATATTTGTTTCGGAAAGCACCAGTCGTGTGTAACAAAGGCTGCTCAGACACAGTTTGTCATATTAATTTTTGCCACACACTGAACATGTGTCCCTTTACGGTGATATTCCAAAATGGGTGATATTCTGATAAACGTAATTATTTATTTGATTAGTGTTGCTTGGAGTATAGTTTTTAAAAAAAAATTCTACTTGTTTTTATGTATATACCTAGATCAGGTTAAGAAATGTGGATTAGCATTTGATATAGCAGTAGATGTCCACCATGCCTCTCAATGTGCATTAATGTAAAACAGACCTATTATTTATTTTATTTCCTTTTCTCATAGTTTTCCCTTTTTTTTCGATGTTTGGTTGTTTCCCTACAGTGATGGGGCTAATCTGCTTTGTGGGTGAATAGACTGAGTAAAAACATGGTTGAAATTATTGTTTAAAATATTATTTGTTATATATGTGAAAAGAGCATATAACATTGTCAATGTATTGTTTGTAAGATATTGATTGTGCACTTATTATCATTTCTAAGTTACCTATGTAAGCTACTTCGTGTAGAAGCAGTATATGTGCTATAATAGGAAAATGCGTTATGTCCTGAAGAAGGTGGTTGTGATCAGATATACCCACCGGAACTCGTCGACGAACATACTTTGCACATTTTCAATCACATTTGATTGTTGAAATTTTAAAATGATATGAATACATAATCTTATGGTGCCCTATGAAAAGTGCAAATATAATTTTGTTTGGATGTTTATGTCATATTTTGTCTTGTGTTGTACATGGTATGAATTTTTAGGCTGATGATAAATAGTAAATTGTTATATATTTTTATATATATATATATATATGAAAAAAGAAAGTTGCCACTTCGTTGGGATGCACTCACTGAGGGTAAGCCAAAATTCAAGGCAGCACACTAGAAACCTCTCCCCACACGGGTACTGCCGACGCGTTTCGGATAACCTCCTTCCTCTGGGCAGTTTGTAGAAAAAGGAGAGGCAAACAACAGGCTAGCAGAACATCCCCTCTTTTATTTCTAAAAGTCTCAAATGCAAGTCAGGTGAGTTGATACTTGCATGCTGGGACTGGTAGTCTTGACTCCCAAGTGGGCGTTGCCTCGCAATTTCCTCAAAGTTAAAGGTGGGACAACCAAAGTTCCAAAGCGGCGCCGGTATAGCGAAGGCTCCCCCAGCTCCGTATCGCCATGCCAGTGCAAATGCCACGGACCTGCTTAGGATGTCGCAGCGGTGCGATCCCGTGACCTGGGCTGGCCACTATTACTGAAAAAGAAAGTTGCCACTTCGTTGGGATGCACTCACTGAGGGTAAGCCAAAATTCAAGGCAGCACACTAGAAACCTCTCCCCACACGGGTACTGCCGACGCGTTTCGGATAACCTCCTTCCTCTGGGCAGTTTGTAGAAAAAGGAGAGGCAAACAACAGGCTAGCAGAACATCCCCTCTTTTATTTCTAAAAGTCTCAAATGCAAGTCAGGTGAGTTGATACTTGCATGCTGGGACTGGTAGTCTTGACTCCCAAGTGGGCGTTGCCTCGCAATTTCCTCAAAGTTAAAGGTGGGACAACCAAAGTTCCAAAGCGGCGCCGGTATAGCGAAGGCTCCCCCAGCTCCGTATCGCCATGCCAGTGCAAATGCCACGGACCTGCTTAGGATGTCGCAGCGGTGCGATCCCGTGACCTGGGCTGGCCACTATTACTGAAAAAGAAAGTTGCCACTTCGTTGGGATGCACTCACTGAGGGTAAGCCAAAATTCAAGGCAGCACACTAGAAACCTCTCCCCACACGGGTACTGCCGACGCGTTTCGGATAACCTCCTTCCTCTGGGCAGTTTGTAGAAAAAGGAGAGGCAAACAACAGGCTAGCAGAACATCCCCTCTTTTATTTCTAAAAGTCTCAAATGCAAGTCAGGTGAGTTGATACTTGCATGCTGGGACTGGTAGTCTTGACTCCCAAGTGGGCGTTGCCTCGCAATTTCCTCAAAGTTAAAGGTGGGACAACCAAAGTTCCAAAGCGGCGCCGGTATAGCGAAGGCTCCCCCAGCTCCGTATCGCCATGCCAGTGCAAATGCCACGGACCTGCTTAGGATGTCGCAGCGGTGCGATCCCGTGACCTGGGCTGGCCACTATTACTGAAAAAGAAAGTTGCCACTTCGTTGGGATGCACTCACTGAGGGTAAGCCAAAATTCAAGGCAGCACACTAGAAACCTCTCCCCACACGGGTACTGCCGACGCGTTTCGGATAACCTCCTTCCTCTGGGCAGTTTGTAGAAAAAGGAGAGGCAAACAACAGGCTAGCAGAACATCCCCTCTTTTATTTCTAAAAGTCTCAAATGCAAGTCAGGTGAGTTGATACTTGCATGCTGGGACTGGTAGTCTTGACTCCCAAGTGGGCGTTGCCTCGCAATTTCCTCAAAGTTAAAGGTGGGACAACCAAAGTTCCAAAGCGGCGCCGGTATAGCGAAGGCTCCCCCAGCTCTGTATCGCCATGCCAGTGCAAATGCCACGGACCTGCTTAGGATGTCGCAGCGGTGCGATCCCGTGACCTGGGCTGGCCACTATTACTGAAAAAGAAAGTTGCCACTTCGTTGGGATGCACTCACTGAGGGTAAGCCAAAATTCAAGGCAGCACACTAGAAACCTCTCCCCACACGGGTACTGCCGACGCGTTTCGGATAACCTCCTTCCTCTGGGCAGTTTGTAGAAAAAGGAGAGGCAAACAACAGGCTAGCAGAACATCCCCTCTTTTATTTCTAAAAGTCTCAAATGCAAGTCAGGTGAGTTGATACTTGCATGCTGGGACTGGTAGTCTTGACTCCCAAGTGGGCGTTGCCTCGCAATTTCCTCAAAGTTAAAGGTGGGACAACCAAAGTTCCAAAGCGGCGCCGGTATAGCGAAGGCTCCCCAGCTCCGTATCGCCATGCCAGTGCAAATGCCACGGACCTGCTTAGGATGTCGCAGCGGTGCGATCCCGTGACCTGGGCTGGCCACTATTACTGAAAAAGAAAGTTGCCACTTCGTTGGGATGCACTCACTGAGGGTAAGCCAAAATTCAAGGCAGCACACTAGAAACCTCTCCCCACACGGGTACTGCCGACGCGTTTCGGATAACCTCCTTCCTCTGGGCAGTTTGTAGAAAAAGGAGAGGCAAACAACAGGCTAGCAGAACATCCCCTCTTTATTTCTAAAAGTCTCAAATGCAAGTCAGGTGAGTTGATACTTGCATGCTGGGACTGGTAGTCTTGACTCCCAAGTGGGCGTTGCCTCGCAATTTCCTCAAAGTTAAAGGTGGGACAACCAAAGTTCCAAAGCGGCGCCGGTATAGCGAAGGCTCCCCCAGCTCCGTATCGCCATGCCAGTGCAAATGCCACGGACCTGCTTAGGATGTCGCAGCGGTGCGATCCCGTGACCTGGGCTGGCCACTATTACTGAAAAAGAAAGTTGCCACTTCGTTGGGATGCACTCACTGAGGGTAAGCCAAAATTCAAGGCAGCACACTAGAAACCTCTCCCCACACGGGTACTGCCGACGCGTTTCGGATAACCTCCTTCCTCTGGGCAGTTTGTAGAAAAAGGAGAGGCAAACAACAGGCTAGCAGAACATCCCCTCTTTTATTTCTAAAAGTCTCAAATGCAAGTCAGGTGAGTTGATACTTGCATGCTGGGACTGGTAGTCTTGACTCCCAAGTGGGCGTTGCCTCGCAATTTCCTCAAAGTTAAAGGTGGGACAACCAAAGTTCCAAAGCGGCGCCGGTATAGCGAAGGCTCCCCCAGCTCCGTATCGCCATGCCAGTGCAAATGCCACGGACCTGCTTAGGATGTCGCAGCGGTGCGATCCCGTGACCTGGGCTGGCCACTATTACTGAAAAAGAAAGTTGCCACTTCGTTGGGATGCACTCACTGAGGGTAAGCCAAAATTCAAGGCAGCACACTAGAAACCTCTCCCCACACGGGTACTGCCGACGCGTTTCGGATAACCTCCTTCCTCTGGGCAGTTTGTAGAAAAAGGAGAGGCAAACAACAGGTGCTGCCTTGAATTTTGGCTTACCCTCAGTGAGTGCATCCCAACGAAGTGGCAACTTTCTCCTTTTTCATATATATATATTCACTGAAAAAACCATAGGTTTTAGGGACAGTTATAGTTACTTGGACATTGCACTAGTAAAAAACCCGTGAAATTCCCCCGTTATAGTTAGTTCAGCTAACTATAACTCGCGCCCCCGCAATGCACTGCTGATGACGTCACATATTACATCACTCATGACATGGTCAGTGACATCACTGATGACATCACTGATGACATCTCAAATGACATCACTGATGACATCATCCAGTGACTGTGTGTTTCTGTAAAGTTTAAATATTTTTAATATATATAGGAAAAGACGTATTGAAGAATGAGTGGGTGTGTAAGTGTCTGTATGGATGATTTAGTAGGTGCGTGACTGACTCTATAAGTGAGTGATTTAACGTATCTTACTGAATGCATGGGTTAGTGACTAAACTGGGTGAATGTCTGTATCCGTCTGTCTGTTGCTGTGTAAGTGGCTGCATGGGTTTGTGAATAGCTACATGAGTGTCTATATGAGTTATTGATTGGTTGTCTGAGTATCTGTATGGGTGCCTGAGTGTTTGTGTGGGTGGGGTGTGTGCGACTCTGTGCATAGATGTGTGAGTGGGTGATTCACTGGGTGGATGGTTTCAAGAGTGCATCTGTGATAGACTGTATGGGTGGGTAAGTGTGTGTAAGAGTGTGTTAGTGAGTGAATGTATGTCCCAGTGGTACATGTGTGAGTAACTACATATGTGAAAGGCAGTATATATGTGTGTTGGAGTATATAAATAGCTATAAGCGAGAGTGAGTGATTGTGATAGTGGCTGTATGGATGAGTGTGTGCTTGTATCAGTGATTGTATAAGAGCGTAACAATGTGCTAGTATTTGTATGATTAAGTGAGCTGGTGTGTGTATAACTGTATAGGTGAGTAAATGGCAGTGTGTTTAATTATTTGCATGACTGACTAGGTGTGTGAGTACCTCTATGGATGAGTGGCGGTGTTTGAGTGTCTATATAGGAGTAAGAGTGCATATGATAGTCCTGTACTGAGTGACCATAAGTATGAGTGACTGTACGGGTGAGTGAGTGGATGTGTGTGTGTGTAGACCTAAGAATCAGTGAGTGGGTATGTAGTTATTGGTGTTGGAGTGTCTATGGTTTTGCGAATGGCAGTCTGTAATTTAGAGTGGGTGTATCAAAGGTTATATTAGGGTGTGAGGAGGTGCATCAGATTATCACGTGGATGATGTCATCAGTGATGTCATTTGAGATGTCATCAGTGATGTCATCAGTGATGTCACTGACCATGTCATGAGTGATGTAATATGTGACGTCATCAGCAGTGCATTGCGGGGCGCGAGTTATAGTTAGCTGAACTAACAATAACGGGGGAATTTCACGGGTTTTTTACGAGTGCAATGTCCAAGTAACTATAACTGTCCCTAAAACCTATGGTTTTTTCAGTGAATTTCAAAGGTTTTTAAAATGCTAATTTCTAACTATAACGTGCCTGAAACCTACGGTTTTTTCAGTGAATTCCAAAGGTTTTGTAAATGACAATTTTTAAAAGTATTAATTGTTATATTAATTTTTTCATACTGATTTACTACATATTTAGAAACAATTTTTTTTTACATATTTTATTTTTTAAATTACATTGTAATTACATTATACATTACATTACAAAAAATACTTTCTCAGAATGAATTACTTTAGTTTAAATACTTTGCACATAGGCAATAGACTTTTAAGTACAGTAGTTACAGTTGTTGCAATGGGCAACACATTTTCAAACACAATGCAACATTCAGCTCAATGTGAATTTCTAGTTAAATGCAATTAGTTACTTTATGGATTACTTTTCTAACCACAGGACTGGATCCTAGATTCAGTCCTGGGACAACTCCTGTAAACAGTTGAGTAAAAGCGTTTTGGTTACAGTACTGATTTTTAAGGAATATTATTGTATTTTAAAAGTTGACACTTAGAAACTTTTTCTCATATAGTCACCAATGTTATCCTATGGTAGGAAATTCACTTAGCAGGTAAAAACTGTTATTGTTACTTTTTCTTACTCAGTGTTGGATCCTGGATCCAGCACTGGTGCATCTCCTGTAAACAGTTGAAAGAATGCGTTTAAGTCATACAGGCGATTTTTAAGGAATATTTGTAGGTTGTAAAAATCAACACTTTGAAACTTTTTTGCTGAAAACCAGACAATGGATTCCTGTGGAAGAAAATATAAGTTACTGGTAAGTACGGTTAAAATTACTTTTCAGGGTCAGTGCTGGGCTAAAAGATGCAGCACTGGGTTCTCTCCTGATAACAGGTGAGTAAATCGGAATTCGTATTTCGGCTGATTTTAGAGGAATATTTTAAAGTTCCAAAACTCCACACTTAGAAGAATTTCCAAGTGAAACCAGTCAATGTTAGCCTATGGAAGGAAATTCAAGTTACTGGTAAGTACGGTTAGAATTACTTTTCAGGGTCAGTGCTGGGCTAAAAGGTGCAGCACTGGGTTTTCTCCTGATAACAGGTGAGTAAGTCGGAATTCGGATTTCGGCTGATTTTAGAGGAATATTTGTATGTTTCAAAAATCAACACTTAGAAACTTTTTCAGCAAAAAGCAGGCAATGATATCCTATGGAAGGAAATTCAAGTTACTGGTAAGTACGGTTAAAATTACTTTTCAGGATTAGTACTGGGCTGAAAGATGCAGCACTGAGGTCTCTCCTGATAACAGGTGAGTAAATCGGAATTCGTATTTTGGCTGATTTTAGATGAATATTTTAAAGTTCCAAAACTCCACACTTAGAAGAATTTCCAAGTGAAACCAGTCAATGTTAGCCTATGGAAGGAAATTCAAGTTACTGGTAAGTACGGTTAAAATTACTTTTCAGGACCAGTACTGGGCTGAAAGATACAGCACTGAGGTCTCTCCTTATAACAGGTGAGTAAATCGGAATTCGTATTTCGGCTGATTTTAGATGAATATTTTAAAGTTCCAAAACTCCACACTTAGAAGAATTTCCAAGTGAAACCAGTCAATGTTAGCCTATGGAAGGAAATTCAAGTTACTGGTAAGTACGGTTAAAATTACTTTTCAGGACCAGTACTGGGCTGAAAGATACAGCACTGAGGTCTCTCCTGATAACAGGTGAGTAAATCATAATTCGTATTTCGGCTGATTTTAGAGGAATATTTGTATGTTTCAAAAATCAACACTTAGAAACTTTTTCAGCAAAAAGCAGGCAATGATATCCTATGCAAGGAAATTCAAGTTACTAGTAAGTACGGTTAAAATTACTTTTCAGGACCAGTACTGGGCTGAAAGATACAGCACTGAGGTCTCTCCTTATAACAGGTGAGTAAATCGGAATTCGTATTTCGGCTGATTTTAGAGGAATATTTGTATGTTTCAAAAATCAACACTTAGAAACTTTTTCAGCAAAAAGCAGGCAATGATATCCTATGGAAGGAAATTCAAGTTACTGGTAAGTACGGTTAAAATTACTTTTCAGGACCAGTACTGGGCTGAAAGATGCAGCACTGAGGTCTCTCCTTATAACAGGTGAGTAAATCGGAATTCGTATTTCGGATGATTTTAGAAGAATATTTGCACAATGGTGAAGGAAGGGGCGGGGCCTGAGGTGACATCTGTGCAAACGCGCCCCGTGGCGCGTTTTAAGTTGGGGATTAAGTCCCCTTGAATCCTGAGGGTCCCTAGGGGCCAACTAGCCCACCAGGAACCTCCAATATGCGCCAGGGGCTGCGTTGCAGAGACGTGTAGAGAGGCCACACCCCTTTTACACCTCTCTGCAACGCAGCTCTGTGCGCTTTCTGGATGTACCTGTTGGGCTAGTTGGCCCCCAGGGACCCTCAGGATTGAAGGGGATTTAATTCCCATCTTAAACGCGCCACGGGGCCTGTTTGCACACATGTCACCTGAAGCCCCGCCCTCCCTTCACCACTGTGCAAACACGCCCCGTGGCGCGTTTTAAGTTGGGGTATTAAGTCCCCTTGAATCCTGAGGGTCCCCGGAGTCCAACTAGCCCACCATATACCTCCAAAAAGCGCCACAGAGCTGCATTGCAGAGAGGTGTAAAAAGGGGCGTGGCCTCTGTACACCTCTCTGCAAGGCAGCCCCCTGGCGCATACTGGAGGTTCCTGGTGGGCTAGTTGGCCCCCAGGGACCCCCAGTATTCAAGGGGAATTCGTTCCCCCTCTGCGGTCGCCAGTAGATAGTTATAGTTACAACCTATTATCCATAGGAAATCTGCGACATTCTATTTGAAATAACTCTCTTGCCGGTTGACGTATCTTCGCAAAATTTTCAAACTTTATGGCCCGCTCCGGTCCGCTCCTACCCTGAAAGTCTCGGGGGATTCGTCAAGCGGGGGCCGAGAAAAAAGGGGGTCCCAAAACACGTTTTCCCCATGCAATTTTCCATAGGAAACTTTAGACACGGCTACAGCCCGAACTGCTGAACGGAATTACACCAAATTTGGCAAAGAGGTAGTTCTTGGTTCAGAAAGAACCCTTTTTGTTAAATGGTGTTAATCCGTTCAATAGTTGCTGAGAAAATCAAAAGTAAAAAGATAGTGATATCTATGACCGCGTCGAATTCGCGCACCCTCCCGATCACGAGCTGCATGCTAATTGACTGTCAACACTCCAAATCAGGAAGTGTTGGCAGCCATTTTGTCCCTCGGTAGAACCGAGGGACAGAAACAAGTGCGCAAAGCGCACAAAGGGGGCAGGGTAGATACACCTGACCCCTAGGTTTGCTCAGGGGTCCCACAAGGACCCCCTGGGCAAAAAAAAAAAAAATTTTTTAAAAATCGGCAGGATGCGCTCAGGGTGCGCGAATCCTGCCGAAAAAAATCGAGCGCGGTCTCCCGCGCTTCGATAGTATTTGCCCCCGGGTGGCCCAAGTCCCGGGGGCATGGTGGGGGGTTAATTTTATGTGTGGGGGGCCTCAAAGGGCCCCCCAAGCCCCGGCGACCGCCAGTAGATAATATATATTATCTACTGGCGGTCGCCAGTAGATAGTTATAGTTACAACCTATTATCCATAGGAAATCCGCGACATTCTATTTGAAATAACTCTCTTGCCGGTTGACGTATCTTCGCAAAATTTTCAAACTTTATGGCCCGCTCCGGTCCGCTCCTACCCTGAAAGTCTCGGGGGATTCGTCAGCGGGGGCCGAGAAAAAGGGGGTCCCAAAACGCGTTTTCCCCATGCAATTTTCCATAGGAAACTTTAGACACGGCTACAGCCTGAACTGCTGAACGGAATTACACCAAATTTGGCAAAGAGGTAGTTCTTGGTTCAGAAAGAACCCTTTTGTTAAATGGTGTAAATCCGTTCAGTAGTTGCTGAGAAAATCAAAAGTAAAAAGATAGTGATATCTATGGCCGCGTCGGATTCGCGCACCCTCCCGATCACGAGCTGCATGCTAATTGGCTGTCAACACTCCAAATCAGGAAGTGTTGGCAGCCATTTTGTCCCTCGGTAGAACCGAGGGACAGAAACAAGTGCGCAAAGCGCACAAAGGGGGCAGGGTAGATACACCCTGACCCCCTAGGTTTGCTCAGGGGGTCCCACAAGGACCCCTGGGCAAAAAAATAATAATAATTTTTTTAAATCGGCAGGATGCGCTCAGGGTGCGCGAATCCTGCCGAGAAAATCAAGCGCGGTCTCCGCGCTTCGATAGTATTTTGCCCCCGGGTGGCCCAAGTCCCGGGGGCATGGTGGGGGGGGTTAATTTTATGTGTGGGGGCCTCAAGGGCCCCCAAGCCCGGGGACCGCCACCCCCCGGGGCTTTATTAAAAATGGTGCGGGAGGGCTCTTCTGCCCTCCCGCAGCCCCGGGGACCGCCACCCCCGGGGCTTATTTTTTTAATTTAAATAAGGTGTGTGGGGGCTCCAGCCCCCACACGCCCGGGGACCACCACCTCCCGGGGCACTTATAAAATAAATGTGGGGGTCCATTACGGACCCCAGAGCCCCGGGACCACCACCTCCCCGGGGCTGTGCAATTTAAGGGAGGGGGCCGCGCAGCCCCCTCCTGGAGCCCTTGATGGCCCTGGGGACCACCACCCCCAGGGCCGGCTCCTGCAGTGTCCCGGGGTGCCTACCCCCGGGACACTGCTGTTTGCAATGACAGGACGGGAGCCTCGCGGCTCCCGTCCCTGTCATTGCAAGCTGCTTTGGATATTGGAAGAGAGAGCAGGAAACCTGCTCTCTCTTCCAATATCCAAAGCACATTGCTTTCCACATGGGGAGCTGCATCTTAGCAGCTCCCCATGTGTCAAACAATGCCGGCTCCCAAGGGACGCGGGAGCCGGCGGGACTGTGGGGGATTGGGGACCCCCCACAGTCCCCAACGGAGAGGAGCCAGCCCCGGGGGATGGGGTCCCCGGGGCAAGTAGTGGCCGGGGAGGGGGGCCACGCGGCCCCCCTCCCCAAAAAAATAAATAAAATAAATTTTTAAAAAACAGAAAGGCCGGCCCCGGGGGATGGGGTCCCCGGGGCCATAAATGGCCTGAGGAGGGGGGCCACGCAGCCCCCTCCAAAGAAAAAAAAAAAAACGAGGCCATGCCCCGGGGGATGGGGTCCCCGGGGCCAATACAGGCCCAGGGAAGGGGGCCACGCGGCCCCCTTCCCGTTTTTTAAAAATATTTAATTAAAAAAAGGGGTAAGGCCCTGGGGGATGGGTCCCCAGGGCATAAAAACTGGAAAAAGGAAGGGGGCTACAGAGCCCCCCTTCAGGGGACAAAAAAAAAAAATTTAAAACGATCGGACCCGCAGGCCCCGCCCCCTTCCTTCACCACTCTGCAAACGCGCCCCTGGCGCGTTTGCAGAGGGGGAACGAATTCCCCTTGAATACTGGGGGTCCCTGGGGGCCAACTAGCCCACCAGGAACCTCCAGTATGCGCCAGGGGCTGCCTTGCAGAGAGGTGTACAGAGGCCACGCCCCTTTTACACCTCTCTGCAATGCAGCTCTGTGGCGCTTTTTGGAGGTATATGGTGGGCTAGTTGGACTCCGGGGACCCTCAGGATTCAAGGGGACTTAATACCCCAACTTAAAACGCGCCACGGGGCGTGTTTGCACAGTGGTGAAGGGAGGGGGCGGGGCTTCAGGTGACATGTGTGCAAACAGGCCCCGTGGCGCGTTTTAAGATGGGGAATTAAATCCCCTTCAATCCTGAGGGTCCCTGAGGGCCAACTAGCCCAACAGGTACATCCAGAAAGCGCCACAGAGCTGCGTTGCAGAGAGGTGTAAAAGGGGTGTGGCCTCTCTACACGTCTCTGCAACGCAGCCCCTGGCGCATATTGGAGGTTCCTGGTGGGCTAGTTGGCCCCTAGGGACCCTCAGGATTCAAGGGGACTTAATCCCCCAACTTAAAACGCGCCACGGGGCGCGTTTGCACAGATGTCACCTCGGGCCCCGCCCCTTCCTTCACCATTGTGCAAATATTCTTCTAAAATCATCCGAAATACGAATTCCGATTTACTCACCTGTTATAAGGAGAGACCTCAGTGCTGCATCTTTCAGCCCAGTACTGGTCCTGAAAAGTAATTTTAACCGTACTTACCAGTAACTTGAATTTCCTTCCATAGGATATCATTGCCTGCTTTTTGCTGAAAAAGTTTCTAAGTGTTGATTTTTGAAACATACAAATATTCCTCTAAAATCAGCCGAAATACGAATTCCGATTTACTCACCTGTTATAAGGAGAGACCTCAGTGCTGTATCTTTCAGCCCAGTACTGGTCCTGAAAAGTAATTTTAACCGTACTTACTAGTAACTTGAATTTCCTTGCATAGGATATCATTGCCTGCTTTTTGCTGAAAAAGTTTCTAAGTGTTGATTTTTGAAACATACAAATATTCCTCTAAAATCAGCCGAAATACGAATTCTGATTTACTCACCTGTTATCAGGAGAGACCTCAGTGCTGTATCTTTCAGCCCAGTACTGGTCCTGAAAAGTAATTTTAACCGTACTTACCAGTAACTTGAATTTCCTTCCATAGGCTAACATTGACTGGTTTCACTTGGAAATTCTTCTAAGTGTGGAGTTTTGGAACTTTAAAATATTCATCTAAAATCAGCCGAAATACGAATTCCGATTTACTCACCTGTTATAAGGAGAGACCTCAGTGCTGTATCTTTCAGCCCAGTACTGGTCCTGAAAAGTAATTTTAACCGTACTTACCAGTAACTTGAATTTCCTTCCATAGGCTAACATTGACTGGTTTCACTTGGAAATTCTTCTAAGTGTGGAGTTTTGGAACTTTAAAATATTCATCTAAAATCAGCCGAAATACGAATTCCGATTTACTCACCTGTTATCAGGAGAGACCTCAGTGCTGCATCTTTCAGCCCAGTACTAATCCTGAAAAGTAATTTTAACCGTACTTACCAGTAACTTGAATTTCCTTCCATAGGATATCATTGCCTGCTTTTTGCTGAAAAAGTTTCTAAGTGTTGATTTTTGAAACATACAAATATTCCTCTAAAATCAGCCGAAATCCGAATTCCGACTTACTCACCTGTTATCAGGAGAAAACCCAGTGCTGCACCTTTTAGCCCAGCACTGACCCTGAAAAGTAATTCTAACCGTACTTACCAGTAACTTGAATTTCCTTCCATAGGCTAACATTGACTGGTTTCACTTGGAAATTCTTCTAAGTGTGGAGTTTTGGAACTTTAAAATATTCCTCTAAAATCAGCCGAAATACGAATTCCGATTTACTCACCTGTTATCAGGAGAGAACCCAGTGCTGCATCTTTTAGCCCAGCACTGACCCTGAAAAGTAATTTTAACCGTACTTACCAGTAACTTATATTTTCTTCCACAGGAATCCATTGTCTGGTTTTCAGCAAAAAGTTTCAAAGTGTTGATTTTTACAAACTACAAATATTCCTTAAAAATCGCCTGTATGACTTAAACGCATTCTTTCAACTGTTTACAGGAGATGCACCAGTGCTGGATCCAGGATCCAACACTGAGTAAGAAAAAGTAACAATAACAGTTTTTACCTGCTAAGTGAATTTCCTACCATAGGATAACATTGGTGACTATATGAGAAAAAGTTTCTAAGTGTCAACTTTTAAAATACAATAATATTCCTTAAAAATCATTACTGTAACCAAAACACTTTTACTCAACTGTTTACAGGAGATGTCCCAGGACTGAATCTAGGATCCAGTCCTGTGGTTAGAAAAGTAATCCATAAAGTAACTAATTGCATTTAACTAGAAATTCACATTGAGCTGAATGTTGCATTGTGTTTGAAAATGTGTTGCCCATTGCAACAACTGTAACTACTGTACTTAAAAGTCTATTGCCTATGTGCAAAGTATTTAAACTAAAGTAATTCATTCTGAGAAAGTATTTTTTGTAATGTAATGTATAATGTAATTACAATGTAATTTAAAAAATAAAATATGTAAAAAAAAATGTTTCTAAATATGTAGTAAATCAGTATGAAAAAAATTAATATAACAATTAATACTTTTAAAAATTGTCATTTACAAAACCTTTGGAATTCACTGAAAAAACCGTAGGTTTCAGGCACGTTATAGTTAGAAATTAGCATTTTAAAAACCTTTGAAATTCACTGAAAAAACCATAGGTTTCAGACACGTTATAGTTACAAATTAGCATTTAAAAAACCTTTGAAATTCACTGAAAAAACCATAGGTTTTAGGGACAGTTATAGTTACTTGGACATTGCACTCGTAAAAACCCGTGAAATTCCCCCGTTATAGTTAGTTCAGCTAACTATAACTCGCGCCCGCAATGCACTGCTGATGACGTCACATATTACATCACTCATGACATGGTCAGTGACATCACTGATGACATCACTGATGACATCTCAAATGACATCACTGATGACATCATCCACGTGATAATCTGATGCACCTCCTCACACCCTAATATAACCTTTGATACACCCACTCTAAATTACAGACTGCCATTCGCAAAACCATAGACACTCCAACACCAATAACTACATACCCACTCACTGATTCTTAGGTCTACACACACACATCCACTCACTCACCCGTACAGTCACTCATACTTATGGTCACTCAGTACAGGACTATCATATGCACTCTTACTCCTATATAGACACTCAAACACCGCCACTCATCCATAGAGGTACTCACACACCTAGTCAGTCATGCAAATAATTAAACACACTGCCATTTACTCACCTATACAGTTATACACACACCAGCTCACTTAATCATACAAATACTAGCACATTGTTACACTCTTATACAATCACTGATACAAGCACACACTCATCCATACAGCCACTATCACAATCACTCACTCTCGCTTATAGCTATTTATATACTCCAACACACATATATACTGCCTTTCACATATGTAGTTACTCACACATGTACCACTGGGACATACATTCACTCACTAACACACTCTTACACACACTTACCCACCCATACAGTCTATCACAGATGCACTCTTGAAACCATCCACCCAGTGAATCACCCACTCACACATCTATGCACAGAGTCGCACACACCCCACCCACACAAACACTCAGGCACCCATACAGATACTCAGACAACCAATCAATAACTCATATAGACACTCATGTAGCTATTCACAAACCCATGCAGCCACTTACACAGCAACAGACAGACGGATACAGACATTCACCCAGTTTAGTCACTAACCCATGCATTCAGTAAGATACGTTAAATCACTCACTTATAGTCAGTCACACACCTACTAAATCATCCATACAGACACTTACACACCCACTCATTCTTCAATACGTCTTTTCCTATATATATTAAAAATATTTAAACTTTACAGAAACACACAGTCACTGGATGATGTCATCAGTGATGGCATTTGAGATGTCATCAGTGATGTCATCAGTGATGTCACTGACCATGTCATGAGTGATGTAATATGTGACGTCATCAGCAGTGCATTGCGGGGCGCGAGTTATAGTTAGCTGAACTAACTATAACGGGGAATTTCACGGGTTTTTTACGAGTGCAATGTCCAAGTAACTATAACTGTCCCTAAAACCTATGGTTTTTTCAGTGAATTTCAAAGGTTTTTAAATGCTAATTTGTAACTATAACGTGTCTGAAACCTATGGTTTTTTCAGTGAATATATATATATATATATATATATCTGTGTACTGAGTTTCTGTTTGTCTATTTTTGTACACTTACACCCTTTCAAGATTTTGCTCTCTGCTCTTTTTAATGGGATCTTGACCTAGGGGATTCTGTAGTGCTTATGTCAAAAATATTCGCAATAGTCTGCACACTGGAATCATGCACAACCCAAAGGTAATAGCCAGTACAGACACAAATTGAATCAGGTAACTATCACCAACCGACTGACTATTAATTGTGCCCTCACTTTCAGGAGACATGCGTGCCAAAGATAAATCCTGCCCTGACCTGCCCGATGCATATAACCTGCAATAAACATTCTGCTCTCTCCTAAAAGCACACGTCATTTCAATACTACCAGACGTTTGTGTTGCATTGACTTCACCAGCGTGTGTGCAGTTCCTTGCTTGCATTTCTCCCTCATCTGCCTGTGTATTACACGCTATGACTCATACAACCATTCTCACTACTGCATTTTAGGTCCTGCTGTCTTCTCCTGGAAAGCTAGCTGTCATTGCCAGTTTGTTAGAACACTCATCACCCACTCCATCTGTGATATCACACTTAGATGCTGCCTGGCTGTGCCAATAGATGTGCTCTATGGAGCCCCACCATCCACTGTGTCTCTTCCCTCGTGCATGTCTCTCCCACATGTAATTGATTTTATGATCCCTTGGTAAAGCCCCCCTCCCCAGAAGTGTGCCTACAGTTTACCTACACCGCATATTCTGTGTGACCTAGGATGTGTACAAAACAAATATATTTATGAGCACCATACATAAAATCCTCCTCACACACCACTATGCCCATTTCCTCACATCTCCTTCAGCAAATGTCTAAGCATGAGATATGCCTTTGGCATGGTTGTCTGAGCCATCTCTTTATCACATTTGGTTTTGGCGTATGTAGCAGTGGTTCCTAGTGTCAGCACCACATTTTAGTCTGCACTCAACTTCGATGATGATCTTCCACTGCAAGATCAAGGTGATCTATGACAGCTTCGTCCTCGTGCTTCCACACGCTCCACCTGCTTCGTAAGAGCTTCAAGTGGATCCCCACTGAGCCCAAGAAAATGGCACCCATGCGCTCGTCAGCAGCAGACTCGACTACGGCAACGCACTCTATTCCGGCACCACCCAAAAACTTGAAGCTTCTCAGCCAAACGCACACATCCCTCCACAAGGCCGGGCCTGCATATCTCAACCGCCGCCTCTCCTTCAACACTCCCAGCAGACATCTCCGCTCCACCCAACTGGATCTGGCCACCATCCCATGGACCCGCAAGACCATGGCTGGAGGAAGATCCTTCTGCTACCTCGCTGCGAAGACCTGGAACTCCTTGCCTCTGCATCTTAGACAATCACCATCACTGCCGCAATTCAGGAAGCACCTCAAGACCTGGCTCTTCGACTGAACCGCAGACCCACCTCCCCCCAACTCAGCGCCTTGAGACCCTAATGGGTGAGTAGTCACGCTTTACAAGAAACTTGATTGTATGATTGATTGATTGATTGAGGATGTCTGTACCAAGGGTAAAGCTGAAGCTGTGTAAGGCACTATGGCTGAATGACTGGGAGACAAGGTGCACGTGTTGGTGGTTTGGGAAGTTGACAAGTAGTACATGAAATTACTCTCTGGTGCTTGGTTACAGGTAGAGGACATGACTGTAAACTTTTTCACAAATACTAAACTAATGTATGAATCCAAGGAGCCTGTGAGATCGAAACGCGTTGGTGTAGCAGTGGTGTCCACTAAATAAAGGAGAATTGATGAGGATTACATTGAGTGGGGCGTCTTCTTGGAGACAATTATAATTGAGGGCTCTAAGGTTCAGCCCATCGCCAGCACCCACGGTAGAGCGCGCAAGGAAGGAACCTGATTGTGCTTAATATATATATATATATATATATATATATATATATATATATATATATATATATATATATATATATATATATATATATATATATATATATATATATATATATATATATATATATATATATATATATATATATATATATATATATATATTAATCACACCTACTGGCGCTTGCCAGTAGGTAGTTACAGTTAGGATCTAGTTTCCATAGGAAAAGCATTTTTTGTTTTGCCAATAACTTTGTCGCCACTTGACGAATCTTCACGAAATTTTCAAAACTCATACGACGCTCACTTCAGCTGCTATCTTGAAAATTTTGGGGTGATCCGTCAAGAGGGGGGCGGGAACCAGGGGGTGCTTAAAACCACGTTTTCACCATGTTAATTCCCATTGGACCTTTAGATACAGCTACAGCCCGAACTGCCGAACAAAATTACACCAAATTTGTCAGGAGGGTAGAGATTGTTTGAAGGAAGTGCCCTTCTATGATTTGGTGTAAATCCAATCAGTAGTTGCTGAGAAATGTAGAGAAATTTCCAGTTGTATATATAGGGATGCGGTGGATCCTGGTTTGAAGTGTTGGCAGCCAATCAGATTTCAGCACGAGTTTGGGAGGGGTCGTAGATCCATGAGGATAATGAGACATGCAAATTTTGGTGCAGGCAGCACTAAAATGTGCATGTTTTGTCTCATTTTGCGTCAATTATGAGTGCAGTGATGAAAGCTGCCAAACCCCATTACACTGTAAATACCGATTCTGTGGAGATCGGTACATTTTGTGCGTTCTAGATTATGTCCATCTTCAGTATTTTAAGGGCCACGCAATTGGAATTTAGCAGGTGCAATAAAAACATATATTTATTGCACCCAGAAAAAACAAGTACAAATGAAATTTGCGGAGAGTGATGAATAATAAATGGTAAATAGCACATGGATTAACCACACCTCCTAGAGACCAAAAAGTTCCTGAAAAGGAGAAAGCACAATCATGACACTATGGCAACTGGTGATAGTTCTCCATCTTTGCTAGACCTCAAGCCATGAGAGAAAAAGTTAATGCGCATCCTCAAAATATCGGGAGTGGACAGCATCAGTGCCAGGCTTGAGGTTGGAGGAACTCAAGGATAGAGAAAAGCCTGCAGCATTTGTGGTGGTGGTGGTGGTGGTGCAGCATGTAGCCATCATAATTGTGACTGCATGTTAAGGAATGAGATGTGGATCTTGCTGACTATATTTATAGCAATCACTGTATGTCACAAATCCAACACTCACAACCCTTTTCACAGTGGTAAGACTAACATAACAATGTGTGCATAAACATTGACATCACAGGAAGGAACAAGAATTTGTATTCCGTCCTATATTATGAAGGGACATACATTGCGATGGATAGGGTGTGATATAGTCAGGTACCCAATAAAACAATATACTAAAGTGTGCCATAGGGCCTGCCTAATATATCTGCCACAGTAACACCGCTCACATCAACACAAACGTTGACTTGATGCATGCAGTGAGTGTCGTATGAATCAAATGCAGCTTGCACAAGGCGTCATCACAAGCATCCTTGCAATGTACCATTTCTGGCATAATCTACAAATACTTGCATGATACAGATTCGGGGCTGTTGCTGTAGGTTAGCCCTTGTTAGCCTTTACCAATCCTCTCTTAATGAAGTGATTTCCAGACCATGTAATGACAGCATGATGCTTGGACCACCGTTCTTATGCATGCATTGTGATCAATTAACACATGGCTGTTTAAGCATGGGAGTGTGAATTACTCCCTCTCACTATGACTGTGACATCCTTCATTTGCAGGTGAGTCACAAGAGCAGGTCTCTGGAAATAAAGGCACATCACAATCTAAGGGTACATCTTCCACATCTCGAAAAAACGTTATTGGCCTCACAAGTGCCCACAAAAAGGAAGTAGCACCAGCCAAGACTGGCTACACAAGTGCACCCTGTAAGCCTCCAACAAAAATACTAGACAAGTGTAGCTTCACAAGTGCCACAGTTACAGGAAGCTCAGGGGGAGATAGCAGCACTGTGTGTAGAAGGGCATCATCCAGCACCTCTGATGGAGGCCCATCTATGACTACCTCTTCCACCTCAAACCTATCCACTGTTGCCACCACTATGCCAAGAGACAACATTTCTCAAGCCCCACACATCACCCTACCCTCCAGGAACAGCACCACAACCGTTACCATGTCTGCCAGCATAACTACACCTGTAATGGTCAAGGATCAAAGGCATCTATTGCAATGCTGCCCATCCTTACTTCAACTGCAGGCCCCAGAACTGCAAATGATGCTGCAAGCACTATCCCTTCTGAAAAAAGCCTTGTGGTAGTAACTTGATGTTGGAAGAGGTGGAGGCCCTCATCCCACCTGAGGATATGATACCCTTCACAATTACATCCACCCAGGCAAATGTAATAGAGGAGCACACCGTGAAGACAATGGGAACAACTGAGGGCCATGATGTTGGGAGTCCACATTGACATAAAAGGAGGCCACAGGTGCAACTTCAGAGGTTGAAGCACAAGCCTTCACAAAGTATGTGAAGCATAAGCTGTGCATGCACCTGTCCAAGATGAATGAGGGACAGGACACTTTACTGGCAACCAGTGACAGGCAAGTTAGATGCCTATCCATCATCCCTGAGCTTGGAGATCTTTATAAAGAGCAGCTTGAGCACATCAGTCTGAGCGTTCTGCTCAGTGGCACAAGAAATGGCAAAGGCATTTGTACTGCGCACATACATGTGCTCCGAATAGCAGTATCCATACCCACCCTGAGTCATGCAGTGCTTACCAAGACCCTGTACACCTTGGGCAAGCTGCTTGAGTGACTGGAGCTTACCCTCTCGGAAGTAAGCCAACTCACTAGGCAGGAGAGGTCAATCCTTTCTACTGCCACATCTTCCATATCAGTCTCACCCTCATTAAAAGTCTCCCACAGAGAGACAGGATAGATCACCTCTATGGCTTAACTTCCTTGGTCTCCCAGGCAGTTCTGAATTACCAAATAGGCAAGGTAGGCACCGGCCGATGGGCCCCACTCCTTCTAGGGGCCCCGCGACAACGGATCCAAATAATATTCATTTGATCTTGAAAGGAAATTACAATAAAGCTTTCTTAAATTGTTTCCAATTCATTTTTGTTTAATAACATTAATAATTGTTAACGTTTAGTTTAGTGTAACAAAATTAGTTTATTAAAACTGTTGGTTGGTAAACTTAAAAGCGTATTAGGAAATAATTTGTGAGGGGGGCCCGAAATTTCGACTGCCTAGGTGCCTCCACAAGGTTTAATCTGGCACTGCTCCCAGGGAGCCCGCACCCAAAAGGAATAAGCCATAAGTGTTGGACTGGAAAATGCGTTCTTCCGACTCGTTGTAGCATTGTGCGAGTTAAGTTAGCATTTGCGGCACCATTTTGTATTCAGCCGCCATTTTGTACCATGATCGAAATTAAGCTTCTGTCTTACACTGCCTGCCTCAGCAGAAAGCAGCCTCGATTGTTTCTCTTCATTATTCAAGGTTGAGCTTCGCTGCACTAATGAATAGATTGTTCAGTTTTTGCATGCCTTTCCCAGTAGGTCGGCATGCTCCCACTCTTAGAGAGATGGGCACGGGCAGAGTAACCTTGAAACTAAGATAGCATGTACCCGGTCTCAGGATAGTAGCTCATCTTTCTGTACCACCTTTGTTCGTCAGCTCTGAGACTGGAAAATTCCAGTCTGGGCGGGTCTCTAGGGGTGCTGGAAATGTGTATGTTGTAGTACCATGTTGACGGGGGCCAGTCCCTCTTCCGCAATCTGAGGATGCTGGTCAGACCAGACTCCGCTCGAGCGTATACTAATAAATAACTTTGGTTTGTATTCTCTACTGTCTGACCGACTCTTCCTTTGTATGGAAGGCTGAGAGGTTGTCGCAAGTGACCCGACTGGCCCTAATCGGGTCACTTCCTTCAGTTGGCGCCCGAACAGGGACCCCATCGGGCGAGTGACCCTTCCTTGCCCGCGGACGGGTGAGGGGGACAGGGCCACGTCAGACGGGCGGACGGGGGATCCCTGCACGAGAGAGTCTGGTACTCGCAGCTGCCCTGTCTGTCTGACTGGGAGGTGCCTCGGCCAGTGGTCATCCCGGCTGGGGTCCTGAACAGCGAAACCCTTGGATCTGACTGTTTGGTCCGAAGAGTCGGCACTGGAGAATAAATTTGTTTGACCTGTGTGCACCAGGTGAGTTTACCTTGGTTTTGTTTTGTGGCCATGGCGCCACTTTGGTTTGTGTTTGGTACGGTCTGAGGAACATTTGGACAAGCGCTTGAATTTGTTTGGGTTCTTTGTGGACATGGTACCACTTTGATTTTGGACTTGGTGAGGTCTGAGGACCAACTTTGGTAAGATATTTGCAAACATCCGCCCGGCATAAATAGTGCGTTTTAAAATGCCCTGTTTTAGCAAACTATGCTGTGTGAGTTGTCGTTGTCGTTGTTGTTCTACTGATGCTCGATTGGAAGAGAGTCAGCCTGCGCCTCCGGAAGGCACTCCAAATTTTGAAATGTATGTCAAGCATGGCCTTGGCCCTATTATGTTTAGTACATTATGGCACAAATATACGAGGGACAATGCCGAGTTGCAATGGCCGTTGAGAGGCACTTTTGATGAGCAAAAGCATAATTTCCTGCAGGATAAATTGTTTGTGAAAAGAAGGAGGCAGTCAATGTTTGATTCCCTTAGAACATGGCAAAAGGAAGCTAAACAGAGACGAATGAAAGCAGAAAAGGAGGCCCGAAAGGTAAGGATGCAGACAGTGACTCAGAAAGCTGTTGCGTATGATAAAGAGAAGACTGAGAAGGGGATAGAGTGTGCCGATAGGAAGTTTCGATTGAAATGTGAAAAGTCTTATGTGGTTCGAGAAGAAAATGATACAATTTTTGGAGGAATTGTTAGACACCCGACCTCCACCTCCATATGCCCCGCAGAGAATATACCCTGCCATGCCACAGCCTCAGTCATCTTTCTCTTCTGCCCCCGCTGTTTCTGCTTCTTCCGTTACTGACCCAGCTGCTTTGGCTGCCGCGCCTCCTGCCAATTCTGTGGCTTCGCCTTCTGCGCCTGTGATGACTGCTAGCCTCCCTGCTACGCCTATTGTGTCGATGTCTCTCCTCTCTCCGACCCTTACACCCACAACACAGCCGTTGATGACATTGGTGCCCGCTCCCTCTGTCGCTACTCCTTCCCCTTTCCTTCACTCTCCGGCAGTACTGGGTAACGGAACACCTGTACGTGGACCAGGGGACGGGGACTGGGCAACAGCTAGGGAACGACTGGGGCAGATATTGATACGATCTGATGTGGGCGATGAAGAGAAGGTGGCGGCCAATCAGGCCGCTCAGTGGGCTCGTCACCCCATTTACAGTGTGGAGGATGTGTGGAGTGTGATGAAAGATTATGAGCCATTTGTGCAGCAGCATGCCCTTAAGCACATGTCGGCTACACTGATTGGATTGTGGGTACAGTGCTTCAATGATGTAGCACCCCAGATTATTTATATCAGAGACAATGTATATGCTGCCGGTATGGCGCCTGGGGAGGTTTTCGGTAATGTTGCGATTTTGGTAGCTTACCAAAGTAGGCTGTTAGAAAAGAGCCCGAAGACCGGGTCCCAGTTTCCGATGAGGGAAGTACATCCCATATATCACCCTGAGTTACCGGAGTTCCAAGATCAGCAGAATGCTGTTGTTAGACCAAGGGTAGAGGCCCGTTTTCAAGAACAGTGGGTCTATACCCCATGGAAGAGGAGTGAGGTGTTATCCCTTAAGACTCAGTTACCCGACCCTAGGAAAAATCCTACTGCATACTATAAGGAACTGACAGAAGCCACTTCATCGACAGTGATGGCGCTTACAGATATTGAAATGTTCATTGGTTTACTGGTACCCGTTGATATTTGGAGGCAGGTACACACACAGGACCACGGCGCAGAGTTGGGTGGTTCATGGGAGCAGATTAAAGCATGGGATCAGGAGAGGAAGCCTGGTGAGAAGCCTAGGGCTGAGATACTAGCTTTGCCTGGCCGAATTATCTCTTATATGCATTCTCTTATTCCACCAAGTAGAGTAGATTGGGACAAGTTAACGGCATGTTGTCAGAAGAAAGATGAAAGTGTGTCTGATTTTTTCACGCGGTTCGAGGGTGTGTTTTTGGACTTTAGCAGACAGGATTTGTCAGTAGAGGGGGGTGTCTGATTGTTCGTCAATAGATTTGTTACGAACTTGCTCCCAGAGATTGCAGCTCGGTTGCAGGCTTCGGAGAGCACTTGGACGACATCCTCCCCTTCTGTCATATTGAGTATGGCACAGTATTATGAACACAGGGAGAATGAGGAGAAGGAGAAGGTGGAAAAGAAGCACAAGGAGTTGAAGATGAAGGTGTTGTTGCAGCAGGCATCTAGGGGAAATGGAAGGGGACGTAGAGTTGTTCTGGCCCGGCAGCTCCCCCGTACTGGCAGAAACGCTGCGCCAGTAGGGCCTAATCAGTGTGCGTACTGCAAGGAGGAGGGGCACTGGCGTAGCGAGTGTCCGGTGTTACTGCAGAAAGTTGTGGCCCCCAGAGGACGAGGTTCTCGTGGACGGGGCGTGAAGAAAACGATAAGGATAGGGCTCGGGAGGAGAGGACATCGCAGGGTCGCTCAGATCAGAACTATTTTGATGACCCTCGAGGGAGACAGTATTACCATGACGATTATGATCTGGATGAAGTGACAGGGATGTCGCACAACTAGGACAGCCAGGGGCAGGGTGAGGGACCAGTTCAGATACCTGTAGATCAGTGCGGTCATTATGTCACCGCGGATCTGCAAGGCTCAGTTAAGAAATTCTTGGTGGATACAGGTGCAACGAATAGCTCTGTTTCTCGTTCGCTGGTTCCCGGGGCAGCTCTGTCTAGCCAAAATAATGTTTCGGTAGGATTTTCTGGTGTACCAGTTGTAAGCCCCTTATCCAAATCTCTTGCCTTGACTGTTAGTCCTTTTACTGTGGATTCAATGTTCCTATTGACATCAAATTGTGGAGAAAATTTAATGGGCCTCGATTTATTAAAGAAGTTGCATGCGACCATTTATTGCTCTCCGGAAGGTGTTTACATGACAGTGGGTTCAACTGTGGTCAGTTCTAATCAGTGTCTGGCCAAAGATGCTCCCCTTCCTGCTGAGTTTAAGGATGTGCCGCCAACTGTGTGGGCAACAGGTGACACGGATGTAGGACTGTTGCAAATTCCCCCAATTTCCATTAAAGTTAAAGACAATGCCATTTTGCCTCATATTCCCCAGTACAAAATTCCACAAGCGGGGAAGCGAGCTTTGCTGCAAATTATACAAGATCTTATTGAGTCGGGAGTGGTTGAAAAGACAGCGCCGAATGTGTGTAATAGCCCTATTCTTCCTATTCTAAAAAAGACGTCTTCAGACTCCCCCGATGAACACCAAGATGTTTAACGTTTTGTGATTGATTTGCACGCGGTTAATAAAATAGTGGTCCCTCGGTTCTCGGTGGTCCCTGATATTACTGCCCTTTTGACAAGGATTCCTTCTTCTGCTAAATTCTTCTCTGTCATTGATTTGAAGAATGAGTTCTTTAGCATCCCGATCCATCCTGACAGCCGACATTTGTTCGGTTTTACCCTAGCTAGCAGAAGCTTTCGATTCTGTCGAGCTCCTCAGGGCTATACTGAGAGCCCTAGTATATATAGCCAAGCCTTGAAAGCCCAATTGGACTCCCTCACACTTTCCCCAGGTAATGTATTGCTTCAATACGTGGATGACATACTAATAGCCTCTGACACTGAACAGGGATGCAAAGACAGTACGGTTAAGTTGTTGCTACATTTGGCTCACCATGGACATAAAGTGTCTCTTTCTAAATTTCAATACTGTCGACAGGAGGTCACCTATTTAGGTCACCTACTGTTGAAGGAGGGTAGGAGATTGACTCCGGAGCGCATCAGTTCTATTGTTAAAATGCCTATCCCTAAAACTCAGAGGGATGTGCACGCTTTTATTGGCATCACCTCCTACTGTCGCCATTGGATCCCTAATTATTCATTACTAACCAAACCCCTACTCACATTAACTACTAAAGATGTGCATGAACCTTTGCCTTGGACGCCTGAAGGTCAGCAGTCTTTTGAGCAATTAAAAGTCACGCTTTGCTCTGCACCTGTGCTTGGCACGCCTGATTATTTAAAGCAGTTCGTGTTGTATGTACACGAGACGGCTGGCTGTGCGCTCTCTGTTTTAACACAGACCTTTGGAGGTAAGCAACGGCCGTGTGCTTATTTTTCTGCTTTGCTTGATCCAGTCGCCAGAGCCCTCCCGAGCTGTCTAAGAGCGGTCGCGGCAGTGACCATCTCTATAAGGCAATCGGCTGGGCTCGTACTTGATACTGACCTCACAGTCATGGTGCACCATGCTGTGGATACCATGTTGAATAAGACCAAGACACAGCACCTCATCAGTGCACGTCTGACCGGTTATGAGCTAACTCTCTTTGCTCCACATATCACAATTAAAAGATGTGCCATTCTGAACCCAGCCACGTTACTACCCCTCCCTTCTGAGAGTGAGGAAATTGACATCCATGATTGTATTTTTCGTACAGAGGAAGGGACGAAGGGACGGGTAGACCTGACTGATGTTCCCTTATCTGACCCCCAAGGGGAACTATATGTCGATGGCTCTTGTTTCAAATTACCAGATGGCACCACCACTGCTGCGTATGCACTCACTACACTACGTACGGTAGTTGAGACATCACTAGTTCCCTATCAGTCCGCCCAGGCAGCTGAACTGGTCGCCCTTATTAGAGCTTGTGAATTGAGCAAGGGACTGGCTGTTAATATTTATACTGACAGCCAGTACGCCTTCGGGTCGCCCATAACTTTGGGCGACTCTGGGCAGAGAGAGGGCTCCTTACCTCCCATGGGACACGTATCCAGCATGACCCTCTTATACAAAGGCTTCTGTCCGCTTTGACACTTCCTAAGAAATTGGCCATAGTAAAGTGTAGTGCCCATAAGGCGATTACTGATGATGTGGGAAACTGGAATGCATTTGCAGATCAGACAGCTAAGGAGACAGCTCGAACAAAGATGAAAATGATGTTTGTAGAGGATCCCGCCAGGTGGGTGCCCGAGGCCACTATGTTTGAGGATACACTAGACAATGTGAAAGAAATCCAGAGTGAGGTAATGGTTGAGGAGTCAGCAGTATGGCAGGAGAGCACAGCATGCTTAGATGAGGACGGGTGTTGGACGGATAAGTCAGGGAAACAGAGATGAATGTTACCAGATGCATATGTCCTCCTGTAGTCACTATGGCACACGGGCCAGCCCACATTAGTGCAAAAGGTATCTGTAGATTATTAGATCCTGTATGGCAGAACAACAACATTTCCAAGGTTGCTGCTCATCTAGTCAAGTACTGTATGGTGTGCATGATGTAGAATCCTGGAAAAGGCACCCCTGCACCCCCTGGTAATTTTGCACCCCCTTATTTCCCTTTCGAGGTCCTTCAGATGGATTTCTCTCGAAATGGAACGAGTCAACAATCTGAAATATGTATTGGTGGTTGTTTGTGCATTCAGCAAATGGGTTGAGGCTTATCCCACTAAAGAAAATACAGCCATGGCGACGGCGAAGACACTCCTAAAGGAGTTCTTCCCTCGATTTGGTTTGCCCCGTTTGATTTGGAGTGGCAAAGTGATTTTGGGGTTTAATAGCATCCTAGGGGTGGAAGATTCTTATCTTTCTGATAGTAGTTGCAGGTGTCATCTTCACATGTTGCCTATGCGTACATTGTCTTCCTGCTTATTGTGCTTACTGTGTTGGAAAATTGACACCCACACCAAAGGCCCCAATATATGATGCTAAGTCTTTGGCCATGATGATGCAGGCTGTCCACGACCTAATGTCCATAGATGAGGGTATTTTGAATATTGATAATGTGTGTATTAACATGTAATAGTGGTCTCCTTAGCATATGAGCAGTTCTTGGTTTTCTAGCATTAGCATTAGACAAAATTGTTAGCAAATGCTAAAACGAGGGTCTGTTGGACTGAAAAATGTGTTCTGCTGACTCCTTGTAGCATTGTGCGAGTTAAGTTAGTATTTGCAGCACCATTTTGTATTTAGCCGCCATTTTGTACCATGATCGAAATTAAGCTTCTGTCTTACGTTGCCTGCCTCAGCAGAAAGCAGCCTCAATTGTTTCTCTTCATTATTCAAGGTTGAGCTTCGCTGCACTAATGAATAGATTGTTCAGTTTTTGTATGCCTTTCCCAGTAGGTAGGCCTGCTCCCACTCTCAGAGAGACGGGCACGTGCAGAGTAACCTTGAAAATAAGATAGCATGTACCCGGTCTCAGGATAGTAGCTCATCTTTCTGTACCACCTTTGTTCGTCAGCTTTGAGACTGGAGAATTCCAGTCTGGGCGGGTCTCTAGGGGTGCTGGAAATGTATATCTTGTATTACCATGTTGACGGGGGCCAGTCCCTCTGCCGCAATCTGAGGAGGCTGGTTAGACCGGACTCCCCTCGAGCGTATACTAATAAATAACTTTGGTTTGTATTCTCTACTGTCTGACCAACTCTTAATTTGTATGGAAGGCTGAGAGGTGGTCACGAGTGACCCGGGTGGCCCTAATCGGGTCACTTCCTTCATAAGTGTGCTACTGGCAGTGTCTGTTGAAGAGGCCACAAGACCCAGCCACATGCCTCTACTTTTTACATCTTATTTAAGTTATTATTTTTATTAAAATGTTTCTCATTGAGATAGGCAGAGCACACACATGCATTCTCTTGTGATAATCTCATTATTTTGCAAAAGTGTAAAGTGCTTTCAGTGAATTAGATTTCAGAAAGAATGCATGATTCTACAAGCTGCATTGCATCAGTATTCACATTCAGTTGCCTTTCCTTTTGCTGCTGGGGCTAATCTTGATCTGTGCTATCGCCTCCTTCCTCAAAGTCCAAAGGCATTAGAATGTATCGCCTGATGGCAATGTTATGGAGCAAGGCACACAATGATGAAGTACACTTTATCATGTATGCACTATTCTTCACCTCCTTTATGAAGCAGGCATCAACACTTCCCATTTTAAGAGGCCAATGGCAAGCTGAATTTTATTTAAGTCAGCTTGGATATAGGCTTCTTCATGCACAATAGCTTGGATCTTCTACTGGAGGTGTGAGCCAAGGCATAAGGTGGGGTCCAACATCTCCTGCACGGGCTAGACACATTGGTGTGAGTATTGAAAGTGGATAAGCTTTATTACTGAATAGTTATTATGTCTGCTAGTCACCAAGGGGTATATTTACAAGAATTGGCACTAACCAGATTTTGTGTTAGTTAGCGGCAATTTTCTTAACGCTGTCTATCGCAGAAAACTACCTCCCTGTTGTCAACATATTTATAATACGTCGATAAATGGCGATAGTATCAGCTAGCCGTGGCAAAAACTGGCACTAACACTACTGTCAAGGCAATAAAAAAGTTGACGCTAGCGAGAAAAAAGTGACGAAAGACCAATTAGTGGCAAAAAAGTTCACATTAGTCAGCCCAACGTCACTTTTCAGCCTCTAAAGGCAAAATTAGCCTATAAATACACCTCTAATGAAAAAATCAAAAACAACAATGGAATGCAGAATGGAGCAGCCAGAGTCAAGTTCAGCATAGGTCAACAACCTCCCCAAACCTCTGAACAGCCAGCATGACCAGCCAGAGTCCCAGGGGAAGAGGAAATGCAGAATTAGGGCCTCATTTATGTAAAGTGTGTGCATCGCTGGGGAAAACCAGTGATGCAGCACTTTTCATAGTGCCATCCGTGCGACACCACGGCAGCTGATGTCTGGCAGCGCGTACAGTCTCCGGGGCCTGGAGGCCTCGCTGGGCCTGCGTCAGAGTGGGAGGTGGCGGGGCAATGTAGTCGCTGTGGCCTGATGGTGGAGGCGGGCCATGTCGGGCCCAAGTCTGTGGGCCGTGGCGGCAGCCATTGAGGCGTCGACAATCGCCCTTACCTGGTGGCATGAGACACGTTGCTGACCTGTGTGAGAAGACCGCTTCGCGCCCCTTGGAGCTGTGATTGGTAGAGGTGCTGCTGCACACTGACGTAGGGAGGTCTGTATTGCATAACACGCGCCACCACTACACCGGGGTGCATGGAGGAGATTGTCAATGTTGGGCCTCTCCTCTCTGCATCACAGGTCAGAGGATGTGGTGCTGCATGGACACTTTGGAGGGTGGGGCCCTGAGCTGCGCTGAACTTGGTGGTGAGAGCGCTGCAACTTCATGCCTAAGGGGGCCCTGTTGCATCACCTGCATCAGTAGGTTCCCCAGTGGACTTGGCAGCAACTGCTGTACCCAGGCTTATGAAATCCCACCTGGCTGAGGCTCCTGCAGGCTGAGTCACAGATTCGGAGAGAGCGCTGCAGATTGAGCCCCAGTGTGGTTGTCCAGATGAGGAGAAGGTGGGGTACGGAGAGGAGGAGGCCCAGGGGCGAGCCAGGCCCAGGCCTAGTGCCAGTGGGAGGCGCACACCGTGCCCTGAGCAATCCCTGCGCTGCTGCTGACCAACATCACCGAGGGCACCACACAAAACTGGTAGGGGACTCCACTAACTGGCTCTAGTCGCTGATATTGGCCGTTGGTGGTGACGGGTGCCAGGGGTGCAGGTGTTGGTTCAGGCCCTTGGGTGTGCCTCTTGATCTTCTGTCACTCACTGGGGCACTGGGGAACACAGAATCTGGTTACCACTGTTAGATTGGAGGAGGTGACCGGGTGGTGCTGCCTTTCCTCACCCCCGGTAGTAAACTCTAGGCCTGGGCAGTGAACTTTGCTCCGTTCACGGAGTTTGCAGAGTTTTCTGCACTCCGCGGAGCTCGCGGAGTGCAGAAAACTCCGCTTCGGGGTGTGCAGCGGAGTTTTTTACCCGCTCGGTAAGTTCGTGAGCGCGAGCTGCCGCTCGGGTAGAATTTCTACCCGAGCGGCAGGAATACCAGCACAAACTTCGCACTGCACTCCGCCACCCGTGGAACTTCGCAGAGTTTTTTTGTAACTTCGCGGAGTTCCGCGTAGCAAAACTCCGCGAATTACGCTCAGGCCTGGTAAACTCTTGGGTGTATGGGGGATTACCATTGGTGCCACCCGAATGAAGATTCCTGGCTAGCATGCACCTGCTTGGAGGAGAGTGGCCGGCTTTCCACACTGCAGTGCACCACATGTCATACATTGTGCCTGGGCATCTGGCGCAATGATGGCCCACCTGCAGACGGGGGCATTGTCGACATTTAGCCGCTCCTCCGTGTTGGTGAACCGAGCGGGTGGGGATCGTTGACTGCCAGGGCAGGTGACAGTGGAAAGCCTTGACTCCAAACTTGACTCTGTACTCGCATTGGGTACCTCCCTCGAACAAACAGGCACTTCCTTTGAGGGCCCCATAGACAAAATCACAGTCAACTTCACACTGGAGCATGCAGATCATCACAAGCTGACTTACAAGGTACACGCCATTTAGCAAGAACTGGCCAAAGTCCCTCCAAGTACCCTGAGCGCAGCTTTGGAGGTGTAGCAGCTAAAGGCACATGTGAAGTCACTGGAAAGTACAGTGGAGAATGTGGAGGGCCGCTCCTTGCATAACAACCTGAGGGTGTTGGGTCTGCCTGAGGGAGCAGAAGAGGCTGATGCAGTGGCAAATACTGAGGCATGGTTGCGTGACCTTCTGCCAGCAGGTGCACTCTCCCCATTCCTTGTTGTGGAGCAGGCCCATTGAGTGCAGGCGAGTCGAACACTGCCGGGGACAGTTCCCAGACCCTTTCTCATCAGCCTCCTACAGCGATCGTGACACTGTCCTGAGGGAGGTATGCAAGCTGGGGGAGGTATAAGTGGATAACACCACAGTTATTTTCTTCCCTGACTATGCCACAGGGTGCAGAGCCAGAGGAGCTTGTTTCTAGTGGTTAAGCGATGCCTCCGAGAGTTGGGCATCAAATACTCCCTCCTCTTTCCGTAAAGTCTGCGAGTGATCTCAGATGTTGACACGCAAATCATTGATGCTGCAGAACAGTGCTGAATATGGCTGCAATCTACTGGTCGCCAGGTGCTGCGGACAGGGAAAAGAGGGGGGGCATCACTACAATATACCGTTCCTCTTTCAAAGCAACCTTTGAGTCTACCCAACAACTTGAAGCAGTGGCTATGAACTTTAATATTAAAATCAATAATACCTGGACCTTCACTGGCTTACTTCTTTACCGGCCGCTGGGCTGAGATCCACGTTTATACAATCACTCCAGACTTTCATGGAATCGTGTTTAGACTTCCCCACTTTTACAATACCTGGTGACTTTAACTTTCACCTCGAATCCAATAACAACGGAGATACATCCACTTTATTGGATAACATGTCAGGATTTGGTCTGACTCAAATTATCTTAGAACCCACGCACAAGGCCTGCCACACTCTGGACGGTATTTTTACTAATAACCCTAACATCACACTGAATAAAACATTACCTCTAACATGGACGGACCATAAAGCCATTTTTTTTAAATTTCCTATCACGGAGAGAAATATGTCCCCTTCAAATAGGTCGCCCCCGGTCAAGTTCCGCCCCTGGCACAAAAAGGTGTTTGAAGATGCCCTTGATAGTAACCCCCCTATGCTAGTCCTAGACAATAATATGGCTACTGACAATCTTGATAGATGGATTAGATCAGTAATAGACCATTTGGCTCCAGAAAAAATAAAGAAACAGAAAAGAAATCAAGTCTCAGCCCCTTGGTGTAATTCTGATCTTAAAATCATCAAATCAAAATGTAGACAACAAGAAAGTACATGGAGGGCTGACTACAGCAAGGAAGGCAAACTTGCCTATAAATTAGCCCTAGTGGTACACAAGGAAGCGATTAAAAATGCCAAAATGAACTATTTCACAAACAAAATAGAGGCGGCTAAAAAATCTTCTAGAGAGCTTTTTAAGACCGTCACCGTCCTGTCTAAACTACAACGGGAGAATCAGTTCATACCAGATCAAACTTTCTGCAATAAGATCGCAAACTTCTTCCAAACCAAAGTACAATCAGTCTACAATAAACTTTTAGGGACTACATCAAACTCAACTAAAATTCCACCTATGTACGAAACTACTCATGAAAATCGAACCCCTTGCCATTTATCCGGTTTCTCCCCTCTAACAGTAGAAAAAGTAAATGACTTGTTGTTATTGACAAAGTCAGGCTCTCCTACAGACCCGTGTCCCCCTGCTATAATCTACATCTGGTCTTAGACAAGATCAGCACTCATCTAACCCCCTCCTAAACAATGTGATTAGCTCTGGGATTTTCCCCTTGTCCTGGAAGAAAGCCTGTATTAGGCCTATCCTGCAGAAACCCTCTTTAGACCCCACCGAAGTAAAAAACTACTGGCCTATATCCTGCCTATCACTTGTGGCCAAAATCTTAGAAAAATCGGTCAATAAAGAACTAACTTGCTATCTAAATTCCAATGACCTCCTAGACTCCATCCAACATGGCTTCAGACCACGTCACTCCACAGAATCTGCATTGATTATGGCCACAGAGGAGATTCATAAACGGCTGAATGGGGGGGGGGGGGGGAGAGCCGTCCTTATCCTACTTGACCTAACAGCTGCATTTGACACCGTTAACCATTCGGTGCTAATGCGGCGGCTGAAGGCAATGGGTATTAAGTAGACAGCTCTAACCCTACTCTCCTCTTTTCTCACATCAAGGGAGCAGAGGGTGTGCTTGGACAATCTTAAATCAGAGAGATTTTGCCTCCCATGGGGGTACCGCAAGGCTCAGCACTATCGCCAACCTTGTTTAACATCTATGTCATCCCTCTGGCCAAGCTAATCAAAGCGCATGGTTTTTCGCTGGTCTCTTACGCTGATGACACTCAGATAGTTATATCTATCTCTTCGAGTGTTGGACTTACGGACGGCAGTTTCCATAACTGTCTGAAGTGCATCATGGGATGTATGAATCTGAACTTTCTCAAACTGAACACAGATAAAACAGAGGTCATGGAGTTTGGAAAAGTTCCACCAATATGGAATCAAGCATGGTGGCCAACTGAGGCAGGTAGCTGCCCCCTCCCGTCTGCTAAGGCTAGGAACTTGGGAGTGATGTTCGATGACCAGTTAAACTTTGCAGGACAGATCAACCTCCTGACTTCCTTGTGTTTTTTCTTATTGAAGATCCTGCACAAGATTCTGCCTTTTATTCCCCAGGATCTAAGAAAAAAGGTAATGGCCGCACACATTCTCTCAAAAATAAATTATGGCAATGCACTGTTTTTGGGCATTGACAAGTACCAGGTAGTAAAACTTCAGTCTCTACAGAACGCCGCAGCTTGAGTGTTGCTTAACATTCCCAAATACCACTCCATCTCTAGTAGCATCAGGCAGCTTCATTGGCTTCCGATCCAACAGTGTGTCGAATTTAAAGCTCTCTGCCTGGTACATAAGGCACTGTATGGTGGGGGAGCATTAGCCATGCAAAACATTTTCTATGGTACTCCCCGTGGCGGGATCTCAGCCAACAGAGGACTAGTTCAGGTCCCCAAAATTCAAAGAGCTAGATGGGGGGGGGGGAGAAGCCTCACCTACCGGGCAGCCAAACTTTGGAACAAATTGCCAGTCTCTATTAGGCTACAACCTAATAGACTCCTGTTTAGGAAAATGGTCAAGACATGGCTATTCCCCCCAAAGTAATTTGCTACTGTCCCTGGATAGCACACAACACATGCTACACTCAGCGCCAAGATGGCATTTGTGCGCTCTACAAATACCTTACTTACTTACTTACAGGGAGTAAAGGGTCTGCGCAACAAGCTGTCATTCGTGGAGCCAGTTGTACTTGAAGGTGTAGGAGGAGCAAGCATCCCCGCCACAACTACAAGCCACCCCCAATCTGCAGCAGGTTGTACAAGAGAGGCGAAAGGAGCTGCAAGCAGCGCTGATGATGCTCAATTGCACTCAGAGACAGGATCCCCACACCTCCCCTGAACGCTCCCCCAGCGACGTGGACTCCACTGCGACTTGATCATCCGGTGCAAAGTCCATGGAGCCTGCGGATGTGACTCGTTAGACAGCAGATAACCTAATTTAATGTTGACTGGTTGTGCGTCTCTCCTTCTTCCACTGTTACAGACAGCTCTGGAAAGTCTCTGGCTTTCTGCAGTCCCTGGTCTCCAGCTTCCTCTTGCTGAAGTACCGGTCTACCGAGGTCAGCACTTAGAGGGCATCAGGCCCAGGCGTCACCCAAAGGGAATGAGCAGATACCATGATGAGCGATGCACGTCAGGGGTGGTGGTCTCCTTGGTGCTCCAAGCTGCAATGGTAGGAGGTCCATGGCATTGTTGACCTTCCCAAGGATGAATTGAGGGAGTTCTTTGATTATCCAAGGGCCTAATTTATGAGGCCCTAGCGGCACTCTTGCAACACTGTGACATCACGTGTTTGACATTCCGGTTGTGCAATGTGCACAGCATGTTTACAAGGCCACGCAAAGCCACTTCACATGGCTTTTCATGGACTTGTGAATATATGCCCATTTCACTCATTATACAGTGTGAAAGAGGTGTTACTTGCATTGGTGACTGGCATGGCTTGTGGGTGGTGGGGTGGGAGCGGGTGCTGGAGGCCCCAGGGGGGTCACCGGGGGTCGCAGAGGGGGAACACGATTGTGGGCGGGAGCGCATAGTAAAAAATAAATAAAAAAAATACATAACTTAGCTTGCTGCTGGGTCCCGCGTCTCTGCTCCTGCTCTCCTCGAGGAAGAGGAAGCACAGACAGGCCCCACTGACCAATCACAATGCTGCAATGCAGAGTTGTGATTGGTTTTGACCATCCTGGTTTGACGCTCAACCAGGGAATGGGGGTCTGGGCCTGTTCTCCACGCAGGCTGTAATGCAGCCTGCATGGAGAACGGGGAAAGTGCGCTTCACTGGTTTGGGTGGCCTGAGAGGGCCAATCAAACAGTCATTGCGCAATTAGGAGTGGGCAAACAAATCCTCCCCTGCCCTGCTCCAAGAACAGAGCAGCCCTGCCCGCCCGCAAAGCAGCACAAACATAAAATGAAGATAACTGAAAGTAATTATCATTTTATATTTCTACTTCTCGCACTGCTTGAAAGCAGTGGGGCGATGCTCCTCCGCCATAGCCATAGCCACTGGTTCAATGGGTGTTGCTGTGGGCGTTACCACGCCAAACCAATGGAATCTGTAGCATTCCTAGGTTTACGAGAAACCTTAAACCTTCGAAATGCATCAGAATCTAATACCACACCAAGGGTGACGTTTGGGAGGCGCTACGAGGATAAATGTTTTCATTTCTCCCTCTTTTTTCCATGTGTGCAGCATTCTGCAGCACACAGAGTAAGAGGAAATACCCTTGATTGATAGGTTTTGTGCAGGTTAGTGTCCCTACCTGCACAACTTCAATCAACTCCGCAACAAAGTCACCCTTGCACCATGGCGCAAGGGTGCCTGCTTTGGCGCATGGCAGCCATTGTGCGTCAAAGTAGGATAAAAATATAGGGGGGCTTATTCATGAGTCCCTCCGACAGTTTAACGCTGCCGGTGTGTCATTTTCTTGACATACTTGCTGCGTGAATTTTGCACCACGTTGCGCCATATTTACAAAGTGACGCATCTAGGCATATGCGTGACCTTGTAAAGCCCTGTGCCATATTATACCTTCGCCAGGTATGATGTATGCAGGGTGTGCAGTCCCACTCAACAAAGCCTCGTAGGAGTGGCACAGTGCAATACATCAGTTTGCACTATGACAATTCTACGATGCCACTGCGTCAAAACCTTACGCCTGCCGCATGGCAGGCGTAAGAGTGACGCAGTGCATAGGGATAGGCTTGCCCCATGCATTGCTGGAATTGCGTCATGCTTGCCACACAACTACAGCAATGCGTGACTTTAGCACAGACAGATACGTCAGGATTCCAGACTTATCTGTCATTGATTGCGACATGGAGCACCGTACTGTATGGCGCATCCATGGTGTCAGAAGGAGGGCACAGTGAAAAGTGTTGCAACGCTGTTTGGTCGCTGCGATGCAAAACTTTTCATGAATGAGGCTGAGGAATGCTCCCTATCTTATTGATAGGGCGCATTCCTGACCTTTTGTTTTGGCGCTGGGCAGCGCAGCAATATTCCTTGCAGCACTGTCCAGCACCCAAACATCTTATATGTGGACCCAAGTGTTTGCACCAATTTTAAGACAAGGTATTTTTTGGTCTTAAAAAATGCCTCTAATTGGACTTAGAGGCAGTTTTTTCGTTTTGGCAACATACAAGGAACTCCTTGTAAATATCGAGTAGTGTGTTTAGTGGCAGTTTTTTCACGGGAACGCCTACCTTGCATCTCATTTTCAGTAAGCCCCGCTAACAGAAGTGGCAATATTGAAAATTCCCGTTTACGCTGGAAAATTGATGCTATCTGGAGTTAGCGGCAACTTGCAAATAGGGTGATAAAAAAAGCTGCCGTAACGTCAAAAAATTGATGCTACAGCAGCATTAAGTTCATGTAAATATGCCCCCAAGTACCCATACACGTTGTAGGTGATGTGTGGTATGATCAATGTTTCTCACCCACAGGATTATGGAATGATGGGTTTACCCACGGAAACTGGCATAGCAGCTCAAAATGTACGGTTATGGTGTGCTGCTTTTTACAGTTGTCTTGCAGTGACTTTTGTTGTTGTTGTGTGGCTTGGTTGTAATTCTCCTGCTGCATTGCTTGCTGTAGGAATATAAGGCTCTGGAGTAGACAGGAACGTACCTTGGTCAGTATGATGGGGGGAGCTTCAAACATGCTGGGACATCTTGTTATACACATTATATGAGAAGCAGTACATGACGGGGGGCTTAAGGAGCAATGAAAAGAAACAGGAGTGCGGATTGTTAGGAGTACTTAAAAAGCAATATTTTTCAAACTATTCAACATTTTTTATGGCCTTTAAAACATAGATGAGAGAGTGTTTATGTTTTTGTCAGTGTGGGAACGTGAGATTCCCAGGTGAAATCCGACAGACACTGCACATTACCCGACTGAAAGCACCTGTATCCAACTATTCACTACAGAATATGTTTTTTTTGGGGGGTGTGCATCATCCCAAACACCCCTGGCAGTAGTACACTCAACCTATGATTGTCTCATCTGTGCATGGATCTATATATTTGTGGGAGATTTGTCCCCATGGTTTTCAGCGGCGCATCACACTTCTGATTGGGGTTTATTTTCTGCAAGCACTATTTATCGCATGCAGTAAATACTACTATCTGTGTTTTCTGTATCTATATTTAATGCAAAGAGAACCATGCCAATTTGTACTGATCACGTGGCAAATAGTGTATGGGGTATTCCACTTGTAAGTGGATGGGACAGACAACTCATGGGATATTTATTGGGATAACCAATAAATAACAATATACCAGACTCATAATCGAAGCCTGGGAGGGCACAACTCGTATTTGCGAAATATTTATAACATCCGATAAATATTGTACCCAAGTGCATCATTTTGTTGATGAGGCCTTCTGCCTCTGCAAACCACTGTTTGCATAGGTGCTAGAATTATTAGTATGTCAGAAAATTCTGGTAGTCGGATACCTGAAAAGGACCTGGTAAATAAAGTCACATGCGGATTTTGGTGCAGTAAACTGCTGGGATTTATTGCACCCGATTACCGAATCCCAATGTATTCTTATCTATTTTTTGTGATAAATAACAATGCAATTATGAAAAACTCATAATCAAGGCTTTAATTTCTCTAGCCACTTCTGGTTTCCAGTGGCAGTTGGTGACCCACAAAAATGGTGGTTCGACATAGATAAAATTAAACAATATACAAAAAAAATTACATTTTAAAATAAATAAAAAAAGTTTCACTGACATTTTTAACCTGCAGCACTCCTGTCCTTGGTGTTCTCAAGCCGGCTTCCGACTCCTCCAGCCAGCTACCGACTCCTCTGGCGCAAAGTCTTAGCTCCTTATCCAATCCTGTCACTGCTCTCATGCTGAATCAGAGAAGTATCTGGATTGGCTGGAGCAGGCTGCTTCAGCGCTCAGAAAAGCACTGAAGGCCTGTGCCTGCTATCCAACAGGGCTGTCTATGACAGCCGGGTTGGAAAGGTTGAATTGCGCATGTCTGTTTGGCCGTAATAATGCAGCCTTGTCAAACCGACATGCCCAACTCACACTGAAAGGGCCACTCGTCATTGCTGCCTAAAAGCAGCAATGATGCACTGGCCCCGTCCTGCCCTCTCAGTTTGGCACAAATCCAGAAAACTAAAATGGTAATAAAATCCTTTCTTTACAATTTTATTTTTCCATCTTTCTGCAGCTGTGAGGGGAGGGGGGGCGGCGCTCCTCTGCTCCCATGGGTGAACCGCCGCTGCCGTATTCAAATTGCTGGAGTTCAGGAAGATGGCTTGCTCAGTCCTTGAATGTAAAGTCTGTGTGGTGTAATGACAGATGTATGACCATTCCATTTTGCAAGTCGCAAATTGCAACTTTTTTGCAACTCTCCATTTGCGACTCACAAAATGGGATATACAACAGTGTTTGCGATTCCTAAATGGGTTGCAAGGGACCTGCCTCATTAAAATTCATGAAGCAGGTCACAATTTGCGACCCATTGGGAATGACCTGTACTCACAGGCATGGTGGCCTGCTGGGGTCAGCAGACCACCATGTCTGTGACTGTGTTTTCAATAAAGCAGTTTTTTTTTAATGCAGCCGTTTTCCTTAAAGGAAAACGGGATGCTTTTCAAAAAGGAAAATACATTGTTTCAGTTTAATTTTTTAAGAGAAGGCAGTGGCCCGTGCACCCACATTCGCAAAGCAGAAGGGGTCCCTTAGGGACCCCTTCCCATTTGCGACTGGTGTACCACCAGTTTTCCATTGTCGGTAAAATGCAAATGTTTTGCGACAGCATTCTGGTCACAAAACATTCATACATGGCACTGTGAGTCGCTATTAGGAAGGGATTTCCCTTAGCATGCCTCTTCCTAATAGCGAGTCTCAATCCCTATTTTGCGAGTCGGTTTATAGGTTACCGACTCACAAAATAGGGTTTGTACATGCCGCAGACCAATTTAGCAGTCGCAAACGGCCTGATTTCCCATTTGTGACCGCTAAAAACGATTGTACATGTGGCCCTTTGTTCAAAACTGGAATTGTAATTACAAAATGCAGAAACAGTCTTAAAATTACAAATATGTATACAATTACAGTTGACAAAACAATTAACACAGTTAGCAAGGGTTATCACAGTGGCAATCTTTTCCCTCCAGGGATTGTTGGGGTGGTACCAATACCAAAACCCTTGTCTACTATTGCAATTTGTGGTCTTCCATGTAATAAAATACCTGTCTGCAGGCATTAGCATTAGCATAATAAGAATGCACCCTTACAAGCACATTGCCTTCAAAATATGTCTTCCACAATTTATACGTCAGGTCTACTGCCGTTACTGTAATATTTTGTAACAAACAGATCAACCTTGATCAGTGGTTTGTCACTATGATTGTCTGGGGCCTCCTGTATTGAGGATAATCTTTCCCACAAGAAAAAAAGCGCAATTTGAGCACTCAATTTCAGTGGAACCACAAACCTTCTGCACAGTCTAAGGCTTGTAGAGTGGAAGATCATCAGATGGGTGGAGGTTAAGTCACTCTTCACTGCTGCTTCTTAGAGCTCTTTTTCTGGCGATCACATAAGGTCTGACGGCAGCTGCAGGGCCAACTCAGACCAAAAAATGACAGAAAGAAAAAAAGGAAGATGGGTAGATGGGATGGAGAAATGAGGAAGAGAAGAAGGAAGGATAAAAGAGGGAAGTTGTAGCCGGTGACTTCAATGTCACCTTTGAAAAGGAGGATTTATGTGAAACTAGGGGCGGGAGATGAGCTGTGGCTCGTCCCTCCCCTTGAGTTACCACCTATTAAAAAATGGACCCAAACGGCATTGCAGCTTAATACCTTAATTCTTGAGTATGGCCTGAGGGCCTCCAATGGCTGCACTGAGGGGCAGATTTACAAGAAAGTGACTCAGTGCGGAACGCAAGCCATTTGGCTGCGCTGCACTGAGTCACTTTCAAAGCACAGGGATGCAACATATTTACAACAATATGTCGCATCTCTGTGCTTCCCCCTGCGCTGGCGCATAAACTGCTGCCATGCGCCGGTGCACACACCCTTGCACCATGGTGCAAGGATGCCTGCGTCGTGGGAAGATTGATTTTGTTCAGGAAGGGTTCCCTTCCTGCACAAAAACAATCTTTGAAATGCCGTTTTACAACTTCTATTTGTGCTGCATTGCAGAATGCAGCACGCATAGAAAGAGGAAAAGAAAACGAGGAGAAACGAATACATTTCTCCACGTTGCACCTCCCTACGCCTTCCTTGGGAGGCGTAGCATTCACACGCATTTCCAAATTTACGATTCCTCGTAAATCTGGAAATGTGTCTGGTTCCATGGGTGTTGCGTGGGAACACCCACAGCAACACCCATAGAATGCCCCTTTCACGCAAAGTGCTGCGTGCAAAGGGGCCATATTTACAAGGACAGGAAAAGTCACGCAGGGTGGCTTTTCCTGTCCTTGTAAATATGGAGCAGTAAAATGCGCCACCGGTACAACACTAAAAGTGACGCACCGGTGGCGCAAGGGGCTTGTAAATCTGCCCTAAATCTGATAAAACAGGGGCAAATACCTACAACAGAACCACTAATATGAGTCGTATTGACTACTTTTTGTTAGATTTAAGATTATGGCCTGGAGTGATTGATATGGCAGTGGGGTCTCCCATCGACAGTCAGCATAACCCCAGTAAGCTTGATTTGACATCACCTTGGGCCAAACGCTCTAGCCTCCCAAACTCTATTCTTACAACTAGGGAGGTATGCCCAACTAATGATAACAGGCGTCTGAAATGGGCACATGTAGCTATGGATACTGGGAAATTAAAAGCAATCAAACTCAATCTCCTGGATAGCAGCAGAGAGATATATAGATTATTTGAGCACCCGGGTGGATTGGCTAAGATTGGGGCCTGTCATACTTACCTTTTTAACCAGTTGGCTTCTTACTTAAAAATGGCGCAACGCCCGCAGGGCACCTCCAAGAACACCAGGCCACAGATCTCTTAGTTTAACCAGGAGTGTAGGAGCCTCAGATCAAAATTGGCCACTGCAATTAGAGCAAATAATGTGGTTGAATTGAGAGAAACTAGGAGGCCCTATAAGACAGCTTTGTTTAGAGTGAAAAAGAAATGGGAAGCAAATCGATGGCTGTTGATTAGTGACGCTTGTCATAGAAATGACTCTCAACGGTTCTGGCTTTTAGTCACCAGGGGAGATGCAGAAAGACGTGGCCCACCCACGAATAACATTGCCATTGCTACCTGGCATGATCATTTCTCTGCACTATATACTGGACCTAGTGAGTTTGCCACTGAGGCCCCTATTCTGGACTGCATTTGTCCCAAGACTAGCGGGCTTTTCTCCTTAGCTGAAGTTAAGTACAGCATTAATTCTATTGTTAGGAACAAAGCCCCGGGGCCAGATGGCATTCCTGGTGATGTCTTTCTTAGTGACATTGAGAATTGGTCAATATATACTTTGGCACTAGCCAACGGAATAGCTGCAGGTGCCCCAATACCACCTTCCTGGAAGGGAGCCGAGGTGATTCCAGTTTTTGAGAAGGGTGACCGCTCAATGCCCTAAAACTACAGACCCATCAGCCTGATTAATAGTGCCCAAAAGGTCTTTGCCCGCGCACTTCTTATGAAGATCCAGACTTGGATATGTGACAATAACATCTTGTCCCCTTTTCAAGCAGGGTTCAGACAGAAAACTAGCACTATCAACCAGGTTTTTCGTTTCCTTTTATTGGCCTGGAAGACTGTGACTATTGGACAGGGAAGCTTGTACGTAGCATTCATTAACTTAAAGTCTGCATTTGGCCTTATCCCCAGATACAAGCTCTGGTGCGTCCTAAAGGAGATGGGCCTCCCCTCTGAGATCCTGGTGTTGGTTGCTCGTCTCCATCAGGAGAACTACGCAAGGGTCCGCTGGGGTAGCCAAGGACAATTGACAGACCCAATTAGAGTTGATAGGGGGGTCCGACAGGGCTGTGTACTGGCTCCTACTCTCTTCTCGCTTTTTATAAATGGAGTTGTTCAGTATCTTACTGATATTCCTGCTGACGCACCAACTTTGGGGAGACTCAAGGTGACAACTCTACTGTTTGCTGATGATACGCTGATAGTCTCCAAGACCCCTAGAGGTCTGCAATTATTTTTAGATCGCTTCAAGGCCTTTTGTGCAATGAGAGGCTTAGAGGTTAATACCTCGAAGACCAAACTCCTTATGCTGAATCCCCACAAATCATTTCAAGGCAAGTTGACACTGGGTGGGATTCCCCTGGAGAGAGTGACCACCTTTGACTATTTGGGTGTCACTCTCTCCGAGGATTTGGCCTGGAAGCACCATGTAACAAAGCGGACTCTTCAGCATAGGCAGACCACTGGAGTCTTGAGTAAAGAGCATAGGACATCCCAGATCTAACCAGTAGCAGCCCCACTCCATATTTATGATCACTGGGCTGTGGGTTCAGCATTGTGTGGGGCCGAACTTTGGGGCTTCGAAAAACTGGACGGTCTTCTTGCGACTAAGTATACATTTTTGAGAGCTTTATGCTCACTTCCCCAGAGTACCCCCCTTCACCCACCAAGACTGGATATGGGCAGATCCTCAATTGTGGACAAAACTATGCTACGCCCTCTTCTCTTTTGGTTGCGTTTAAAATCCACTCCTGAGTTGCTCCCATATGCTGCTGCACTTGCTGAAGTTAGTGCTCTTGACTGTTTCAAGAAAATTGGTTGGCTCTCTAAGGTGAAGTCCCTGCTTTCTACGATAGGGCTGGAGAGAACATGGGACATAAAAGACCCAACATTATTGCCTAGTAAAGATCTGATTGAGAAACAATATTGGAATTGGGTGGCTCAGACTTCAGTTTCTTACTGGTCTTGGGGCCGCCTTACATTGGATTTTATAGAATTCAAACTGTTATGTGTCAATGAACATTATCTGGAGGCTATTACGATCCCGCAGGACAGGAAGCTTGATATGCAATTCAGATTTGGCTCCCTTCCGGTGAATACCTTTACAGCCTCTTGACAGCAGCCCTCCCCTACAATGCAGTTTTGTCCAGGTTGTTCCCTTGCAGTTGAGTCAATTAGCCACATTTTCTTTGTGTGTCCCATGTACCATTCCCTGAGAACCAAATGGTTATCTCCTATTTGTAGGTGGCTTGGCACTCGCTGCCATTGCGAAGCGTTGCGCATTCTAAAATCCGAATCTAGTCTCCTAGTTGCATGCGCAGTTGCCAAGTTTCTTGGCAAAATGTGGATCATTAGAAGGTCCATATTGAAAATGTAATTGTTTTTAATCTTTTTTAACTAATCTTTTAGTCTTATTTTAATTAATTATATGTTTTTTAGCTTTGACTTAGAGTCATTTTTAGCACTGTGACTCCATGGCGGGCCATGCTACGCAGCTCCATCGCGGCATAGGCTCTTGCTGACACAGTTTTAACCGCTCTGGAAGCCATTTTAACTGGTTATATCAATGTCTAGGAAGATTAACACAGTAGAAACTTGATGATTTGCAAGTAATGAACTTTGGTATGCTTTTTATCTTGTTTCCTTGAACTGTATGCATTTGCACTTTTATAGTCGCAATGACCGAAATAAAGTTTTATGATGATGATGGCAAGAGAAAAGGTGTTTATTGTTGAAGTACCAGAGTGTTCTCTCCTCTTGTAATGTCCAGCACAGATGCTTCAGAGTAGTCAGCTGAATGGTGCTGTCAGAAGTATGCTATTCTATGTTTCGGTGTAGGAAGTGAGCCACTGCCTACGAAGAGGGATTCCTTTGTCTCCTAATGATCACCCCTTGTCAATGAGGATGCTGATGCAAAGAGGCAAAGTACCATTACTCAAAATGTCTGACACTCCAAATTCCATATGGCTGTTGCAGGAACACAGTTCACAAGGCAGAAAAGTGATGGGATTACCATATACAAAATTGAGTAACCTGTTGCTGTCCGGAAGGCATTAGCAAAAAAACACATCAGGATAAGTTGTAAGGATAAATTTGGTTTTTCACTTGAATTTTTCTCTATGTGAGTTTAGTCTCTGTTATTTATAAGTCATTCTGAACTTTAAATACAGTGAGACTCCCCAACACCTGTACAATATATATTTTTTAAAACCGATAACAATTAAATGGACAAGGGAAAACACTATTCTCTAATCACGACCATACGTATAAACTGCTTGCATTCATGAATTCTATTGTAAATATCAAAATATGATATAAATAACTTAATTACGAAACGTCCAACCACGCAATGTGTTCTAGGACGGATGATTTCATGGTACTTCGAAACTTTTAAAGATATTTTAGAGGGTATGTGAACCGTTTGAGCAATATCGTGCAAAGCATGTAAGATTTTGTTTTACTCTAAATTATTGGATTTGTTTTACTAATAATCTGGCATCTCACATTCCTTCTGTGAGATGCTTTAGTCTCAGAAAAATTCTAATGTGAAATGCATATGATAAATTCAAGCCTACACTATGTGTGAGAGAAGTGAATCAAGCCATTTAAACACCAACTTCTGCCACCTTTACCCATCAGAGACCCAGTTAATGGCTTTGAAATTCTCCCTAAAAATGATGATTACCTGTGGCATCTTTACCACACTGCTCTCCTCGCCACCTCCCTCCACTTACACCCCATACAGACCAATATAACTCAGTCATACTGTCGCCCTTCATCACATAGCCCTCTGAACTCAGTCCAGTACTGAAAGCTGCCCACCTATTTCCAACCCATCTGATACTTCATCCCTCAGACCATTAGAAGTCTTGCACTCACATTCAAAGTTCTCAGCTTGACCACTCCGTACAACTATTTCCTCACATCAGGCATGTGCCCAACAAGTTTCAAATCAGTTCTGTATCCACCCAGGTAATACAAGCGCACATCTGACCCTTCTTCTCCCTTCCACTATCACCAGGTAATACAACTCTCTTCTCCAGACTACTGAATACGTTTGTCTTCAACTGTCTCACGCTCTATGGGGCATATTCTCAAGGACTCATCGCCGATTTAGCGGCACTTTTCCACCACGAAAGTGGCAATAGATTTACCGCCCTATTCACAAGCCTGCGCTAACAGCCGACATCGTCAGTTTACCTGCGATAGCTGCCGCTAAAAACATCGCCAAGGCTGACAGCGACAACTAACGCTAATCATATGCAGAGTATGCGTTTCCGTGCAAAAACTCACGATAACACTACTTCGTGATATTCTCAACGGCCAGCCAGATTGGCGATGCCGTCCAAAAACAGGCGATAAGGCACGTGAGCAGCAGGGACTTAAGACCTGCTTTTTTCTAGTCTTAAGAAGGATGAAAACCTGCAGTATAAAGGGAGCCCAGCCCAGAGCCACATCTGAACACCAACAGATGCCATGGAGCTACTAATCTTGCAGCTTTGAGACCCAAGAGGGCCACAACACCCACCGCCACCACCCCCAGGAACACCCCCACCCCCAGGACCACCCCCCCGGACTACCACCGAGGCAGCGCAGAACAAGACAGCTGGTCCTCCGGGGGGTTTGTGGGGTTCTGGTTGGCCTCTGTAGTTGCTCCAGCTTCCTCCATGGTGCTTCTCAGTTGTTTGGGTTTTGTTTTTATTCTATTTTTTTTTTTGCAGCTTTTATGGTGATTTTTCCCGCCTGACGTGGGAATGGCAAGCCTGGCGCTGCTTATCGCTGATATTTTTATCGCTGTTGGGCCCATCGCCACTTTTTTCACGTTCGGGTTTCCTTTTTTATTGGCGTCCCGGTAATTTATCGTGGACATTTGACGCGTTATCGGGAAACTATCGCCTGTTGCCGGCGTGTTGAGAATACGCCGTTAACACGGCATTAGTTTCCCGCGATAGACGGCGTTATGTAAGGTTGGCGATAATTATCGCCCGTTCTTGAGAATATCCCCCTATCTGTCCTCTAACAACCTGCTTAACGACCTTTATTTGGGCTTTTGTACCATTCACTCAATAGAATGCGCCCAACTTTATCAAGGTAGCTCATCACAACCCTTCTGTTTTCTACTGCTAGACCTATCTACCACCTTCGAAACCATATACTATAACTGACTACTGTCCTCTCCCAACTCACTCTGTGCCAAATGTCTAGCACACAAATGGCTCACGTCATTCCTTTCCGGCTGCTCTGTCTCAGTCACATGAGGCTCTAATGCTTCAGTACCACCCCCAGGGCCAGACTGGGACCGCAAACCAGCCCTGGCAATTACCACGGACCGGCGTGGGGGGGGGAGAGAGACTGATGGAAAACACTGCTGCTGCGCTTTTGTTACAGGGGGCCGATTTTGCCACACTGCTGCAAAGCCGGCCCCCAGTAACAAATAAGGCCCCCACCGGTCCAAAACCGGACCCCACCCTTCCGGCCCAACGGTAAAGCGCCCGGTACCCGCTACCCGCTACGGCCACTCTGGCCCTGACCACCACCATATCCAGTGGGCCTCCCTCAATGCGCTCTCTCGCTCTCTCTCTCTCTCTCTCTCTCTCTCTGGCATTATCTCCTCATCTAGGTTCTCATACCTTACTAATGACAATCACTCTTACATTTTTTTCTCATGGTCTACTTTTCCACCTAATGTGTAATCAAGCCTATGTGACTGTGTAACCACCATCAAGCCCTGGATGGCATTACTATCGCTCAACGTAAATGCCTTTTAAACTGAACTCCCATGCAGTCCCTCGCCATACTCATCCTCGTCTTTCCATGTAACACCGTGAAGATTGCACCTCATGCTAGAAACACGTGTTTGCGCAAGAATCGTAATTAGGAGTTGTGTGATAATTATTACAATCCTTGCAGTTTTCTAATGATAAATTCTGGCTCTTTAAACCTGTCAGAATGTATTGAGTGATAGGACCCATAAAAAAGGCAAACATGGGGGATTCAGTGTGTTATACACCGATGGAGCATGTTATGTCTCATTTGCAAGTTAAAAAGCCGGAATCGGAGGTGTTTGCCACACGTCATGAATACCTCACTCCTGGGTAATGGTATTTGCCACGTGTAGTAAATACCTCACCTATTCCATCTAACTTCTAATGAGGGACTATGATGTAGACTGGGCAACTGTAATAGTCTATTAATGGGCCTCGCCATTATTCCTTTTTCCCCCCTCGGTAAGATCCTAAAATTTGCCATCAGAACTTCGTGAAATTTACTCAGGCATACTCCTACCCAGACATACTCCTACCCAGGCATACTCCTACCCAGGCATACTCCTACCCAGACATACTCTCATCTCTTCATATCGCCTGTAGTCTGGCTGGTTCTCTACCCAAAACAGACCCCCCCCATACAAGTGATTGGCCTTTGTATTTAAAGCAAGGAATGGCTTGCCTCCCCTCAACTACCTTATCCGCTGTACACTAATCGAGAAATTAAGGTTCACCAATCTTAACCTCTTTATCACATCCAAGCCACAATGTGCAGTCTGGTTTTGTTTCTTTTATCTTTTAGATCCTTTTTACTGCAACTTCCTACAACTAGGCATTGGTGCAAGCTTCTCTGTTCAGGACATAAAAAACTTTGAAATGTCATCCTTTGCAAATAGAGTTGCACATCATTACAGCCCCAGTGCCCACACATGGAAACATGTCATTATGGCTGTATATACACATCCTGCATGTTCCAATCCGAAAGGTAAATATCTGTATATAAATGAGTTGTTCTTGACCTATGCATACAACTGGTGTAATGAACCCACGCCACAATGAGTCTGTTTTCTTTTTAATGTTAATTACCTTATCCTTTCTACCACCCCCGTTGCTCTGTTAAACCCTTGATCAAAATGTTATTGCTACTGCTGCTAAGTGAAGTCAGTAAATAATAGTCTGCACTCTTTCAGAAATGTAGCTAAGGACATGGGCAGCCTTCATGGGCTTTGTAGGTCATTTCTGTAGCTGTTGTTGCTGCTTCTGTCAGTGTTTTGAAGGGTACTCTAAGTAATAACTACATTATGCAGGGCCTGATTTAGACATTTAGATTGCAAGTGCATTTTATCCTATGGCACTTGTAATAAGGCAGAAGGATAGCGGCCTCATTTGTGATGGATTAACCCATCCGCCAAAGCTCTAAAAGTCTTTCAAAACCATATAAAGCAGCGTAGCTTATTTGGATCTTAATTGTGAGCGATGTACGTGGAGCTCGATCAGGGTAAAAAGCACCAGTGCTTGGTAACTTTCTATTGGTGCCAGGTGTAGCATATTGATGTTATGTGCTGTAGGACCCTCGTGATTCTGGGCAGACTCTGGAGAGGAAACACATGATATGCGGTGAGGTGTTAGGGTGTGGTTAACGTGGAGCATGGGATAATGCACAGTGTGTGAGTGTATGCTGAGAAATAAAGAAATATTTGACTGCAGCTCCTGTGTGGCGTATCTCATTTGCATGCTCCAGGGCTGGGGAAGACGCTACACCAGGCAATTTGCATCAGTGTTGAACCGCCAATTGCAAAGACAGACTGATACAAAATGGTGGTCAGTGCAAATATTTTTGAAATTGTTATAGGTGTAAATTGTTAATGCAACTTTGCCTGACACGTGCAAAATTGCTTAGGAAATTCTCTTGCTATAATCCAAGATGTGCCTTTTAGTAACTACCATCAATGCCGTACAATCAGTTGTGAAATGCAAAATGATGGACCCTGCAAAATGTGATGAGGGGCTAGTGAGTTTCCCATATCTCCCAGATATTCATGGGCTTTGGGTTGAATGGGGTCCTCTGAAGGGTTGAAGGCCCCCTGAAGGATTGAAGGCTCCCGTACACTGCAGCGGCTGCGGGGGCCTGCGTAACGCCCCTGTATATAATCCTATTTTCAATAAGCACTGACTTTCTGAAATCTGGAGAGCAAAAGGTACTGGTATGGACATTACAAATTCATTTGATTCAATCTCTTAAAGCTGTGCACCATGCATCTGTTACAATAGGAATAACGAAAAGGAACACCATTTACATTAACACAATAGATAAGTTCCCTGCCATTGAGAGGGCATGTACTTTTTTGTGCAATGCATGCAGCAGTGGCTCCTCCGCTATGGTGGAGGAGCGTCACCCCCGCCTCAAAACGTCAGGAAAGGAAAAATGAAACGATAATAAACATGTTTTATTATCATTTTATTTTTATTTTCCTGCTGTGTCTTGGGGGCGCGGTATGGGGTGACAGGCACTAAGGGGAGTGGTAGGTGCACTGCCCGCACTGCGCTTGAAGGTTTGGCCGGACGTCTCAGGCCGGCCAAAGTGTCATGCACAGTGAAGCTCTCTCCAACCCCAGCTGTGTTGTTGGGTGAGAGAGGAGGCACAGGCTCCCAGTCTCCCTGGGAGTGCAAATTCAGAGCAATCAGGCCAATCCTGAGGTGGCTCTCATGACATGAGAGTATTCTCAGGATTGGCCACGGTGGAGTCTGGGAGCCTGTGCCTGCGAGTAGGAGAGGAGCAGAAAAGCGGAACGCGGCCAGCTGCAGGTAATTTTTCTTACATATTTTTTTATTTTACCCCGTGACTCCGTTCTCCCCACCCTGCCACTCTTCCATAACACCGGCCGTACTGAATCCATCCAGAATAGTGGAGACATAAAAAGCTGTATCCCTGAACATGGTAGTGCTCTTCATTGCTGTGTGTTTTACTTAACGATAAGGAAAGACCACATTGTTAAACAGCTAACATATATTGCGTTGGAAAATGACCCTCTCTGAAGGGTCATTCCATATTCTTTGCCTTCCACCTCCTCTTTTTCTGACTTTCTTTTTGTTGGCTTTAGGACTCTTAGCACTGTACCACTGGCAACCAGTGCTCACATGCACATGCTCTCTTCTCTAAACATGGCAAAAATTACTTAACACTTGTTTGGTATATTTAATTTACTTGTAAGTCCCTTGTAAACTGGAATATCATATATCCAGGGCATGTAAATTAACCCCTTTACTGCTAGGCCTTACACCCCCTCCCTCAACCGCACAAAGCCTTATTTTGGCTATTTGAGGTAGTTCGCGCTTAGGCCCCTGTAACTTTTTGTCCTCATAAGGTATCCTTGCCAAATTTGCGTCCTTTTCTTCCAATATCCTGAGGTTTCTAAAGGTATCCAGGGTTTATGGATTCCCCTGGAGGGGAACGAGAAATTAGCCAAAATACAGCTAAATTTGGGGGTTTTGAAAAAATGGGAAAATAGTGCTGCAGGTGAAAGCATCTGTTTTTTTTCCCTGCGAATGGTATCAATAAAGGGCTTGTGGTGCTAAAATCACCATCCTCCAAGCTTTCAGGAACAGGCAGACTTTTGTCAGAAAATCAAAATTTTCTGCACAGTTTTGGCATTTTACTGGGACATAGCCAATTTTTCATATTTTTTGTGCTTTCAACCTCCTTCCAGTTAGTGGTAGAAATGAGTGTAAAAGCAATAACGGATCCCGGAAAGCAATACATTTCTAAAAATTAGACAGAATTCTGAATTCAGCAAGGGCTCATTTGTGTAGATCCTTCAAGGTTTTTTATAGAAATGAAAAGTTGAAATAAAAAAATACTGAAATTGAGTTGAAAAAAACAGCCATTTGTGCCAACGCTTTCACCTGTAACTTCTTCTAAGCATGGCAGATTTTTGAAAGCAATAAATTGTTACGTCCACTGGACCCTTTTCATTGCAGGGATATATAGGACTTGTAGGTTCAACAAGAACCCGAGGTACCCAGAGCAATGTTCCCTCTAATTTTTTTCCTCTGTGTGCGGCAGTGGAGGGTCTCTGTGCGCTGCAACCATGGCTATGTGCGCCAGGAACCAGACCGCGCGCGTGTGTGCAGCGCCAAATGTCACTCCAAACGTTTACTTAAAAAAGTGAAAAGATGGTGCATTACTTGCAGATACGTTTAAACAAAACACAGAACAAGGCATAGTAGGGCGGCCTATTTAAGGGAGTTCCTCAAATACTAAAATAGATGTTTTGATCTTATTTTGCCATAGAAAATAGTTCAAGAAATGCATGCCTTCGCCCAAGTAGCGCGGTATTGGCAGACCGCAGACCTTTACTACTTCATCTTTTTCATGTAATTCAGATACAAATTCATGCTGCCTATCTTCTCCAGATGGAACTGAAGTGCCGTTTATAGAAATAAGGCCAAAATACTGAAAAATGATAGATGAATCTGAACTAATACCGTAGTCAAAAAGGCAGAGACTGCTATACTGCAAGAACATTCGATTACTCGCACAGAAAGATTGCAGAGGTGAATCTCGAATGGGGAGAAGTCAATTACTCCCTTCAGTGCATCAGATAGTGTGAAGCAATAACTGCCCAATGCTGTTTAGCCAGTGATATTTCTGATTTTTATATATTTCCCGCATCTTCATTGCTTTGATTTTGTTCACAAGAAAGTGTCACTCTTAGCCTTTGAATGCTAGTCATCATAAGTACATTGAAATTATGAAAATGTCACACATAAGCAATCTGAAACCTTGGCAGCTATGCTCGCTTTTCTAAGAAAAGAGTACAGCAAGTTTAAAAACAGGGCATGTGCTTTCAGAATAAATTGTAAGTACAAGCTGTGTTTTTAAACTTGCTGTACTTCTTTGTTAGTAAAGCGCGGTGCGGGCAGATGGTGTGCTTTTCTTTAAGTATTCATGTTAATTGCAGTTGTGATTAACATGAATACTTAAACAAAAGCCCACAATCCTCCGCAGCCGTGCTTTACTGACTAAAGAGCACAGTAAGTTTAAAAACACAGCGTGTTCTTTCAGAAAGTACACGCTGTGTTTTTAAACTTGCTCTACTCTTTTGTTAGTAATTGACAGGGTTGCCTCAGCTGCCCTTCTTGTTCAAAGGGACAATTATGGGGGTTTTCACAAACAAACAAATTCTGTAGGAGCTTTTTAATTGGAACTCACACTAGTCCACCCGTTAGCTTCTCTTCTCACCTGCCTCTCTACTTTGTGCTAGATATTGTTGCTGCATTTCCAAGGCCAACGACAGAGTTCTGGGACTAGACTGCCTGTGGACAAACAGTTTTGTGGGAAAAAGATAAGCCCAGCATAACAGTGTACCAAAAAAACATGCCCTCACTCTAGCATTGATGTTTTACCACCTAACAAAGCCGGTGTGCTTTAAACATGGGTATTAAAATATTCTCGGAAAGGGAAAATAATGTAAGTTTTGGGCTACCAATTGGGTCTCCCATAATAATTGAATGCTTGCATGCACTAGACCTCATCCTGAAATCTCACCAACCATATTAGTGCAAAAAGCTGAGAGGTATGTTTGCTCTTGAGGCCACACTAATACTCAGCTGGAACATCTCAGGAATAATCCCTAAAACAGAAGATCTAGTCTAGCAACCTTTCATCAAGCAGAATGATATCTGCTGCTTCCAAGGAACGTGGGGTATGTCAGAAATCTCAGTTGATGGGTTTGTGGAACAGTACATCCCAGCAGTTAATCCAAAAAATACAGGCCCCCCGATGGGCAGATTAGTAATTTGGGTCACCACGAAGCTTTATTAGACAGCCCAACAACACATTGTGGCGAACACTCCTTTAAATATCCAGTATGTTAGGCTAACTAGGGTCTCGATACTAGCAGAAGAACTAGATGTACTGAAAATCTATGCCCTTTGAGATGTAATGCATATGACAAGTTCGTATTCGCAGCCCTCAAAGATACAGTTCTGGCAATCAGAACTGCAGAATTAAAGCCACCCAGCATACCGTAGTGGTATGTAGCGACTTAAGTACATCCCCTGCCCAATCAAAGAGATGTTAGAAAATGTAACCACTGAGGAAGAACAATCCTTGGCATCTCGGAGGCCGACAATGAGATGGGGCATGAAAACTAGGCAGGGGGAAAGGCTTAACATCACCGCTAATGGGCTGTTGCCTGTATCTCTTTCATGACTGGACTTGTTTAGATGTTTTAGCCAGCAGAATCTATAAATCAGGAAACAGGTCAAGTCTGATCAACTATTTTCTGGTCAACATCAAAGTCTAGGCTGGGGTCTTGGACATGGGGGTTGTGTCATGCCCAAAATTGACCATGATCCATTAGTGGCCACAATTATGCTGATCCGAATGACACCATGCCCCTCAAGAGAATAAGGTCTTGTATACCATCCAGCAATTCTCCAGTCAAACAATAGGTCAATTAAATGGAGAATGGTGAGCTACATAAAGTGGTTCCATTTTTAATGGAAGAATCAGCTTAAGATCCCAAGAACATTCTTTCTTCTAGGGAAAGAAGCATTGGAATGGGACTGAAGTCCTATAACTGAGTGAATACAAAGCCTTCTCCTACTGGCCTACCCTCAAACCCCTTGAGGCAAATCATGATCATTGTAAAAACGAGTGATTTGATGAGGAGTGCTGGAAAAGAAATCAAGAGCTCTCTTGCATTGCATCACTACTCGACCAAGGACAAGATTAACTTTGTCAAACTCAGAACAAAATATGAAAAGCTAACAGTGGCAAAAACATCAAACTCATTAGAGAATGTGGGATGAACTCATGCAGGCAGATAGAGGTAAAAATCCAAAGAGATTCTGGGAACTCATATCCCATTGCTTGAAAGGATATGGAAATCTCCAGGGGTCATATATAGGTGCACACTAATTAGCCAACAATTTGAAACAGCTACTCGCAGTGAGCAAAGGGGAACAAAACCCCCCACCAAAACCTGCTAAGCAAAATAAGAAGATGGCAGGAGCATCAATTTGATCACCCTACTGCTGGAGGTAGAACTAGCTATTGAGAGTCAAAAGCTGAATACAAATTCAGAGTCTGATTTAGCCCCAGCAGATCTGTATCAAGTAGAACCTACAGTATGGCGATAGCCTGATTAAGGTGTTCAGTGCAGCCCTGGCAACCAGCGCCTTACCATGCTTGTGGCAAAAACGTGCCGTTACTAAAGCCATTTTCCTACCCCTGAGGCTAAGGTTTAAAAACACAGAGTGTACTTTCTGAAAGTACACGCTGTGTTTTTAAACTTGCTGTGCTCTTTAGTTAGTAAAGTGCGGTGCGGGGCAGATTGTGGGTTTTTGTTTAAGTATTCACAGTCCTGCCAAGTGCCACGCATCAGGCGTTAGACTAACGCATTTCAGTGTGGTGCTCCGCATCACCACACTGAAATGCATTGTCACGCATATCCGCATATGGCAACTGCCACTGTGAAAGGAACTAGTGTGTGGCATTTGGCAGCGCGCATTGTGTAGCTGCGGCGTGGTTCGCTGTTCCTGCAGGCTTGGGGCGCTGCTGGCAGGCTCACAGTGCTACAATGTATCAGCAGGTTTGATTCCGCGGCGCGGCTCTGAGTCAGACGACCTGACTTCAGGGCCGGGCCCAGCCTGGTTGTGATCCAATTGCCCAGTGGCGCCACAGGGGGTGAGGGCGTCATGTCCTGCTGCCAGAGCGCCGTGGGAAGTTTGTGAAGAAGGTGCAGGGGCTCCCCGTTTTGCGGGCGGCAAATGGCTCTCAGCGTTGCTCTGTGCTGCTTAGTGCTTGCAGCGGCCTCTCCCGGCCGCCCGCTCTGTGGACCTTATGATGGCCGCTGCCCGCGGTAATTAATTCAATATTGCTGAGCCCTGTCTAAGGAGAGTCAAGTTCAGTGGATGTAGTCAGAGTTTTATGATCTATCACACTCACTGACGACCAATAAGGTTCATGCAGCAGCTGCTAAGACAGACAGGGCTCACAGCAGAGGCAGTCAGCCTGGTGGACTAAAGCGGGCAGCGGCATTCCAAACCAAAATGATTGCTGAGGGGGTGGCTGGAGGTCACATGCCTCCCTGGCCTGCCCTTACATATACCTCTGTCTCTCACGCACTGACTGGGGCTTACCCCTCCCACCTCTTGTGCCCCCTTGAGAAGAGGCCACAGGGCCTCAGAGTCCCGAGCCGAGGACTCGCTCATTTCCGGCCCAGTCCCCCCTGTGTGCCTAATGGATCGAAGAGAAGGGAAAAAGTGACAAGGAGAGGTCACAGTGAACCAAAAGGGGCATATGTGAAAAAGTGAGAGGAAAAAGGAGAAACCAAAAATAAAAAATGCCACGTTTAATTATAACACGGATTGCTGATCAAGCAATCCAGAGCAACATTAGTAGCAAAATAAATTGCAATGGCAGCGCAGCTGCTCGCGTGACTGGGGTAAATTATCCCGTGACTGGATCAGACCCCACCGGCGCCGATGGCAGAGTGAATCTGTGGATGACCTTGGAGACCACCGGAGTGTTCCTCAGCAGCCCAGAACACATGCAGTTGAGCCAGAATAATGCGACTTTGCTGAGGGAGTCCACGAGGTGCAGTCACGGACCGCCAATTGCCGCAAGTAATTGCCTGAGTGACAAGTTGCATCTCCTAGGCTAGTTAAGTTGCTATTACTAATATATAGTTTCTTGATGCTCACAGGAAGCACCCGTTCTTTCCATTCACAGATGCGTATTCACACACATTTTCCCACTGGTGTGCATAAATCAACCAAAACAGCCATCATCCAGACTTACCCATGAATCCATCACCCAATTGTTTACGTGCCTCTTGGTATAGTCTGTGTATACGGCTGCATGCACGTGTATTTCTGGTTGCGTGTCCCAATGTTTCATACAACATAAGATATTTACTAGAAAGAACTTTTGCACGGGAAATAATTAGCCAACTCTAGTGCCTTTTCCAATGCTTGTTTCTGGGATAAGAAGAGATAATGTGTGTGAGGGGTACCGTGTTCATATCCACCCACTTCTTTACAGTACTTTTACTTTCTGTCTGTAAGTTATACTATTTTATAGTGTACACCAAGAAATAATGGGTGTAGTTTCTGGTATTTATATGTTTCCCTTGTCTTCATTGCTCGATTTTGCTTGCGATAAAGTGTCACTCAGTCGTTGAAATGTCACTCATAATTACACTGAGATTATAAAATGTCCCACATGGCAATCTGAAACCTTAGCAGCTATGTATTCATGTTAATCACAGCCCCTTCACGAGCTGTGATTAACATGAATACTTAAACAAAAGCCCACAATCTTCCCCGCACCGCGCTTTACTAACAAAAGATTAGAGCAAGTTTAAAAACACAGCGTGTACTTTCTGAAAGTACACGCTGTGTTTTTAAACTTGCTCTACTCTTTGTTAGTAAAGCGCGGTGTGGGGAAGATTGTGGGCTTTTGTTTAAGTATTCATGTTAATCACTCGGCTGTGATTGACATGAATACTTAAACAAAAGCCCACAATCTTCCCCGCACCGCGCTTTACTAACAAAAGAGTAGAGCAAGTTTAAAAACACAGCGTGTACTTTCAGAAAGTACACGCTGTGTTTTTAAACTTGCTCTAATCTTTTGTTAGTAAAGCGCGGTGCGGGGAAGATTGTGGGCTTTTGTTTAAGTATTCATGTTAATCACAGCTCGTGAAGGGGCTGTGATTGACATGAATACTTAAACAAAAGCCCACAATCTGCCCCGCGCTTTACTAACAAGGGCCAACAGCCCCAAAGCCAGCCTTACCTGCACTCCCGACTCTTCCTCCGGCACACCGCATCCAGGAAGTGCCGGTTTTTCGTGCCGCTCGCTTTTTTAAAGCAGCGGCGCAACTCTCTCGCTGGATGTTCTGAATGTGTGCGCGCTCCACACACGGCAGTGCGCGCTCACGTTGAGAGAGATGCGCGCGCGCGCGCACCTTATAGGGAACAGTGACCCAGAGCCAATAATTGAGCTGCACTTTGCAATGAATTTTCATTGTGTACTGGGTATATAGCAACTCATTTAGTAAAGAGTGAAAAATAGGTATCAAGGAAACCTATGTATTTCCAAAATAGGAACCAAATGTAGAGTTTAGAAGCACTGGTTATTTGCACATCTCCGAAATTGTGGGTACCCATACAGGCATGTGAATTAGGGGACATTTTTCAAAATTTCTTTTTTACAGATTGTCTTACAGTTAGAAGGCAGAAATGCATAGAAAGTCAATTGGTAATAACACTTGTTCTACTATTCTGTATTCCCCTATGTCTCCCGATAAAAATGATACTTCACCTGTGTGGGTAGATCTAGTGTCTGCGAGAGGAAACTGCCCAAAACGCAACGTGGACACATCACATTTTTCCAGTGAAAACTGACCCTTTTTTTGTAATGTGTCTAGCTGTGGATTTTGGACCCTAGCTCAGCCAGCAACTAGAGAAACCTAGCAAACCTATACATTTTTAAAAGCTAGACACCGAGGGAACATCAGGATGGGGTGACATGTGTGTCTCTCACCAGGTTATGCTACCCAGAATCCCTTGCAAACCTTAAACTTCGCACAAAAAAACACATATTCCTCACATTTCTGTGATGGAAAGCTCTGGAATTTGCAAGGAGCCACAAACTTCCCCCCACCCAGCGTTCCCCCACGTCTTGTGATAAAAATGGTACCTCATTTGAGTGGGTAGGCCTAGTGCCCGTGACAGGAAAAGGCCCAAAACACAGTCTGGACACATCACGTTTTTCCAGGGAAATCTGACCCTTTTTCGCATTGTGTCTAGCTGTAGATTTTGGACCCTAGCTCAGCCGGCACCTAGTGAAACCTAGCAAAACTGTACATTTTTTAGAAATAGACACCAAGGGGAATCCAGGATGGGGTGACTTGTGTGGCTCTCACCAGGTTCTGTTAGCCAGAATCCCTTGCAAACCTCAAACTTTGCCAAAAAAACACCTTTTACACACATTTCTGTGATGGAAAGTTCTGGAGACTGTGGGGAGCTACAAACTTCCACACACCCAGCATTACCCCAAGTCTCCCAATAAAAACGGTACCTCACTTGTGTGGGTAGGCCTAGTGCTCACGACAGGAAACGGACCAAAAAGCAACATGGGCACATCAAATTTCTCCAGTGAAAACTAACCCTTTTTTTAGCAATGTGCCTAGCTGTGGATTTTGGACCCTAGCTCAGCCGCAACCTAGGGAAACCCAGAAAACCTGTACATTTTTTTAAAACTAGATACCCAGGTCAATCCAGGATGGGGTGACTTGTGTGGCTCTCACCAGGTGCAGTTACCCAGAATCCCTTGTAAACCTCAAACTTTGTAAAAGAAAACACCTTTTCCTCACATTTCTGTGATGGACAATTCTGGAATCTGTGGGGAGCCACAAAGTCCCACCCACCCAGCATTCCACCAAGCCTCTCGGTAAAAATGGTACCTCACTTGTGTGGGTAAGCCTAGTGCCTGCAATGGGAAATGGCCCAAAACGCAATGTGGGCACATCACATTTTTCCAGTGAAAACTGAACCTTTTATTGCAATGTGCCTAGCTGTGGAGTTTGCACACTAGCTCAGCCGGCACCTAGGAAAATCGAATACACCTATACATTTTTTAAAACTAGACAACCAGGGGAATCCAGGATGGGGTGACTTATGTGGCTCTCATCAGGTTCTGTTACCCAGAATCCATTGCAAACTTCAAACTTTTGTAAAAAAACACATTTTCCTCACATTTCTGTGATGGAAAGGTCTGGAAACTGTGAGGAGCCACAAACTTCCACCCACCCAACATTTACCCAAGTCTCCCGAAAAACATGGTACCTCACTTGTGTGGGTAGACTTAGTGCCCGCCTCAAGAAACGGCCCAAAACATAACGTGGGCACATCACATTTTTCAACTGAAAATTTACCCTTTTTTGCAATGTGCCTAGCTGTGGATTTTGGACCCTAGCTCAGCCGGCAACTAGGGAACTCTAGAAAAACTATACATTTTTTAAAACAAGACATCCAGGGGAATCCAGGATGGGATGACTTGTGTGGCTCTCACCAGGTTTTGTTAACCAGAATCCCTTGCAAACCTCAAGCTTTGTAAAAAAAAAAAAAATTTACTCACATTTCTGTGATGGAACGTTCTGGAGACTATGGGGAGCCACAAACTTTCACCCAAACAGCATTCCCCAAAGTCTCTTGATAAAAATGGCAGCTCACTTGTGGGGGTAGGCCTAGTGCCTGCGACAGGAAATGGCCCAAAACTTATTGTGAAGACATCAAAATTATCTATCACAAAACAACCTATTTTTGCAAGGGGGGCACCTGCGTTTTAGGTCCAGGGCTCAGCGGCCATCTAGGGAAACCTACCAAACCCAGACATTTCTGGAAACTAGACACCCGGGGGAGTCCAGGGAGGTATGGCTTGTGTGGATTCCCCAAACCTTTTCCTGCCCAGAACCCCCTGCAAATCTCAAATTTAGGTAAAAATATCACATTTTCCTTGTATTTCTTGGTGGGATCGCCACGCCGGCACAAATGTCCTACCACCCAGCGTTCCCCAAGGTCTCCTGATAAAAATGATACCTCACTTGCGTGGGTGTCCAATGCAAAGTCAGCCTAAAAAATGCATATAAAGAAAATATAGTGCTTAGAGCTTGCTGTGCTATCCCCTCAATCCCTATGTTTTTGGCGCTTCCCAGTCACAGGCCCTTTGCCCACCCACACAAGTGATGTATCATTTTATTTGTGAGTACAAGGGGAACGCTGGGTGGTAGGACATTTGTGCCAGCGTGGTGATCCTAGGCAGAAATGTGAGAAATAATTTATTTTTTTTGCTAAATTTGCAGGGGATTCTGGGTAGGAAAACGTTGGGAGATGCACGCAAGCCAAACTTCCCTGGACGTTCCCGGGTGTCTAGTTTTCAGAAATGTCTGGGTTTGGTAGGTTTCCCTAGATGGCCGCCGGGCCCAAAAACACAGGTGCCCTCCTTGCAAAACAAGGTTGTTTCGTGGTAGATAATTATGATGTCTCCACAATAAGTTTTGGGCCCTTCCCTGCTGTGGGTACTTGACCCACCCACGCAAGTGAGGCACCATTTTTATCGGGGGATCTGGGGGAACACTGAGTGGTAGTCAATTTGTGTCATCCTTGTAATCCCACAACTGTCCCACACAGAAATGTGAGAAAAATGTGATTTGTTCGAGGTTTTCCTGGGATTCTAGGTAGGAAAACACTGGGGGATCCATGTAAGCCCCCCCCCCTGGACTCCCCCGGGTGTCTAGTTTTCAGAAATGTCTGGGTTTGGTACGTTTCCTTAGATGTTCCTTAGATGTCCGCCGAGTACCGGTACCAAAAAAGTAGGTGCCCTACTTGCAAAATCAGGTCGTTTTGTGATAGATAATTTTGATGTCTCTACAATACATTTTGGGCCCTTCCCTGCCGCGGGTACTTGGCCCATCCACACAAGTGAGGTACCATTTTTATCAGAGGACCAGGGGGAACGCTGGGTGGTAGGAAATTTGTGTCATCCCAGTGATCCCACAACTTTCCCACACAGAAATGTGAGAAATATTTGATTTTTTTAGCAAAATGTGTGGTTTGCCAGGGATTCTGGGTAGGAAAATGTTGGGAGATCCACACAAGCCACATCTTCTTGGACTCCACCCGGTAGACCTAGTGTATGTGACAGGAAACAGCCCAAAACGCAGCATGGACACAACACATTTTTTAAGTGAGATCAGACGCTTTTTTTCGCAATATGCCTAGCTATGGATTTTGGACCCTAGCTCAGCCAGCACCTAGGGAAACCTAGCAAACCTATACATTTTTGAAAACTAGACACCCAGAGGAATCCAGGATGTGGCTCTCACTAGGTTCTGTTACCCCGAATCCCTGGCAAACCTCAAACTTTATAGAAAAAAACACATTTTCCTTACATTTCTGTGATGGGCAGTTCTGGGATCTGTGGGGAGCCACAAACTTCCACCCACCCAGCATTCCCCCAAGTCTTCAGATAAAGATGGAACCTCACTTGTGTGGGTAGGCCTAGTGCCCGCAACAGGAAATGGCCCAAAACACAAAGTGGACACATCACATTTTTCCACTGAAAACTGACCTTTTTTATAATGTGCCTAGCTGTGGGGTAGGTTTTCCTAGATGGCCACCGAGCCCGGGACCAAAAACGCAAGTGACCCCCTTGCAAAACCAGGTTGGTTTGTGATAGATAATTTTGATGTCTCCACAATACATTTTGGGCCATTCCCTTTCGTGGTTATTTGGCTCACCCACACAATTGAGGTACCCTTTTTATCAGGAGGCCTGGGGGAATGCTGGTTGGTAGGAAAATTGTGGTTTTTCTGATTCCAGAAGAATATGGCACAGTAATGCAAGGAAAATGTATGACTATAGTCACATTTTGAGGATTGCATGCCTAGAGACAATCTACACCTTGGCAGAGAAAGACCCAAAAGAGAAATATTACTGTCCATCCATCTGTTCCTCAAGTACACACATATAGTGGTTGGATTTGGCATGAGGGTGAGTGAAAGGTTCAAAATGTATATTTTATTAATAAGAGATGTCACAAAAATAAAATGCACTGTTAATAATTGAACAGTGGAAAACCTGAGCCAATGACTCAAAGCTCGCCAGCTGTAAAGCCGCGTTTAGGCCCCAATCTCTTTACAGGCCTTTCACACACCTTACATACGTGACACACACAAGACCATTCACACCACCAGCAGTGGGCCCAGCACATTACAACATTCACATCAAAAGACAATGTAGAGACAATGTACACCCTGGCAGAGAAAGATAAAAGACAAATATTACTTCACAACCATCTAGTCCTCAAGTACATACATATACTGGTTGGATTTGGCATGAGGGTAAGTGAAAGGTTCAAAATGTATATTTTATTAACAAGAGATTTCACAAAAATGAAATGCACTGTTAATAACTGAACGGTGGAAAACCTGAACCAATGGCTCGTAGCTCGTGAGCTGTAAAGTTGCGGCAATACTCCAACCTCTTTACAGGCCATTCACAAACCTATCATATGTGACACACACAAAATTTTTCACACCACCAGCCATGGGCCCAGCACACTCTACAAAAGTGGTATGCAGTTCCTAATGTTAAAAGCAGGAGATAGTGTGTTTTCCTGGGCTCCACATGGAGGTGTGGAGTCACAGAAGTGGGGAGAAGAATCCTATCCTCTTGGAAAAAGACCCTCACACACCCAGCCAGCTAGGTGTCTTGCTTCATCATCGGGTCTGCTCCTTATCGGGTCGGTGCTGCAATCCCCGATCGGCACCCGAGATGGGGCCTTCTTGGCGGAGATCTTTATTCCATATGCCGGTGGGTGAGGTGCGTGTGAGGGCCCTAGATCAGTGTAGGTGATGGTGATGTGTAGGGAAGTGGAATAAAAACGGGGAGGTGGTCCACTCAAGATAATTTTAATGAATGTGGCCCCTACCCTAGTTAAAAATAAAACAAGGCGCGTATCTCCACTCTAAGGATGTGAAGTTTATGCGCTTGTAGAAAAGGTCAACATGTTTCTTGCCCATTAATCTATTAGATGGCAATTCATCAGGACCAAATAGGATCTACCTACACTTTTTGGTGGTGGTCAGCAATGAAGTGAAGTGAGAAAGTAACCCCCATTACAGCACCCTAAAAAGTGGTACCTGTAGATCAAAAACACAACCTGCAAAGCAAAACAGAATAACAACATTAACGTTATATGTCACGGTATTCTGGTTAAGATGGAGACAAGGGCATCAGATAGTGTTCATGATGCAGCTCAAGCATGCTAAACACAAGTGACTCGTGGCATGCGTGATGTGAGCACTCAGTATCACTTGAAACGGTAAAACATATTGAAACTAGGCAGCTAAGGAGAGCAATCATCATAAAAAACTCACCCCATGAGGGTCAAGGTTGCACGGCATCAGTACCGGCTGGTGTAGACACTAATGTGTAGTGTCCTAGTAAGTAAGGAGAGACATGAATAGAATGTAAAAAATGGAAAGGAACAACATATCCCAGGTTCAATAGCCTGGAGGTGAAAAAAGCCATACAATGCACAAGGGCACCCAGCAGGACTACCCTGTATGCAACTCTCCAAGCAACTGTGCTTATGCTCCAATAGGAGACACACCAATTGTTTGTACTTCCCAGAGACTGTGCAACATGGCGGGAACCCCAGTCAGCGCGCCGGCCAGCACACCCGACACTCTCCAAGGTGAGGACGGGTCTGCATCCAGCGAACGTGACGGGACCCCACAGCCAACGCTAAAACAGGCATCTAGACAGTATGTAAACTAAGCCCGTGTTGTAAGGTGGAAACACGGTGTCAAATGCGAGGGAAACAGGAACCAATGCTGCCTCCAACGCCTGTACTCCAAGGTGTGCTGACCGAGATAGGAGTGCTGTGGCCAGCAAGTATCACCGCATCAACCAAGCTCCACCCCACAGGCACGGGAAGGTGCCCGTAGTGTAAGGAGCCCGAGCACGGGTAAGGGAGATGTGCTCAGAGACGCGGAATCAAGCTACTCACGGTTCCTCTGGAATAAGGGCGGCGGTAGTCCTACCCTCACACAGCCGGTCCGGGCTGTGTACCCAAATGCCAGGTACTCGCGTCTAAGTACACGCGCACGGCAGGTGGCGGGGGGCGGGACTTCCGGTGAATCTTACCAATGCTCAAAGGCACAACTAGGGTGCGAGCCAGATGGCGGGCGCCATCTTGGGTGACCCTCATGCACCGTGGACTTCCTGAACCGCGTCTAATGCAACCAAAGGATCGCCGCATTCCCCATAGCAGTGATGGCGGTGAGTGCATGATAAAGGAGTTCGATATTGCTACTCTTGGCCCCCAAAGCCATCTGATGATCCACTGACAGTGCTAATGTAGCCAGGAATATCTAATATGTTGTAAATTCAGTCAGCTGGGAACTAAATAGAACCCACAATGGGGTGTGTGTACTAAGTGTGCTCGTATCTAAGAAGTATATCTATACCTGCTAGGGTTTGATAAATTAACAAAGGATCAAACCTGCAAACACGATGTGGTACTTGTTTGTGTTACACAGATGGTCAGACCAGGAGAAGTCCCCTTTGTATGATATATGCCGTATTGCATACTACGGCCAACAGCGGTTGTTCATATATTACTGGGATGTCTCACTGTAGGTGGAGGTATGCTGAGTCCATAAAATCGATCAGGTCAGGAGACTCCAAGGAATATTTTTGTTGAGTCCTGACCGGTCAGTTGCTAATCGTAGGACCCACCTTTGTTCCATACGAAACAGTGCGTTTTGGATATCCCCCGGTGTGTCTCTAATACGCCCCATTCAAATGAGTCAGGCGAGTGTTGTGCCTCTTTGAAATGGGTGGTCATTTTGATGTTGTTCTTCTGGCACCTAAAGTTGCTTCTATGTTCCATTATACGGATTTTAACCGGCCTCGAGGTCATGCCGATGTACAGCAGATCACACTTGCACTTCAGTATATAAATGCAGTTAGAGGTGTTGCAATTGGTATGTGTGGTCATTTTCCAACCAACCCCATTGGAGAACCTCAGTTCTTTAGTGACTTTAGTGAGGTGGCAAACAGAGCATGAACCGCACGGGTAATGCCCCATGACCGGGGGTAAATCCCACAATGTTCTTTGCCCATTGCTCTGTTGTTTCTTGGGTCTTGTGTGGATTAACATATCCTTGATGTTATTAGTTCGTTTGAACGCAAACCTTGGTATGGGTAAGTTAAGTATTCCTGTGTTGAGGATATTCCAATGTTTACGGATTATTTTCTTTATTCGATTGGAGTCGGGGGTATACGTGGTGACACACGTAATAGTCGTGTCAGTTTCTCTAGTTCTGTCTTCCAACAGGTTCTCGCGGTTGTTGTTTTGAGCTCTTTTGCACGCGGTGTCAACAACCTGTCTGGGGTATTCCCGCTGGAGAAGGTCTTTCTTCAGTGTCTTGGACTCCTTTTTGTAGTCAGTTAACGTGCTGCAGTTCCTTCTGATACGAAGGAACTGACCAAAGGGTAAGTTCTGTCTCAGGGCTCTAGGATGGTGGCTACTAAAAAGTAAGAGGCTGTTCCTATCGGTCGACTTTCGATAGAGGGTGGTGGAGATTTTATCACCCTCTAATCTGACCAATAAATCAAGAAAGGGAATCTCTGTCTCTGAGATGGTGCTAGTAAATCTCAGATAAGGGTTCAAGGTGTTGATCCATGTGCAAAACTCATCGCATTTGGTTCGTTCTCCTTTCCAAAGGATCAAAATATCATCGATAAATCTTTTCCACATGAGCACGTTTGTCATATATGGATTTCTGGGGTTAAAGATCTCTCTTTCCTCGAACGCTGACATGTACATACATGCCAGACTCAGCGCAAACGTGCTGCCCATCGATGTGCCCTGTGTTTGATGGTAGAGTTTGGTGTCGTATTCAAAGAAATTTTCTGTAAGCGCTAAAGTGGCACATTCCAATATGAAGGCCACTGGTATCGGTGAGTTCCACTCACTACTGACCAATGCATCTTCAATCACCTCGAGTGTTGCCCTTTGAGGGATATTGGTATAAAGGGCCTCAACATCCAGCGTAACCAGTAGGTCTACTGATTCTGGATGTTGAGTGCCCTCGAGCAAACGTAGGACATCTGTGGTGTCCCTGATGAAGGAGGGAGTTGCCCTGACCAATGGTTGTATAAAGTGGTCAACAAACTTGGACAGAGGTTCCAGGATGGAACCGATCCCTGACACAATGGGGCGCCCCGGGACTGGGGTGGTTCTCTTGTGGATTTTTGGAAGGCAGTAGAAATAGGGGGTTATGGGTTCTTTTGTTACCAGGAAATCAGCTTCCTTCTTGGTGATCCACCCTTGTGTTTCTGCAGTGAAAACCATAGTAGAAATAATTCTACTCAATCTCGGAGTAGGGTCTTCTTTTATAGGAGTGTAATATCTCCTATCACTCAGTTGTCTGTGGCATTCCATATCGTAGTCCAATGTGGACATAATCACTGTTGCCCCGCCTTTATCTGCCTGTTTGATGGTGATACTGGCATCACTCGCTAAGGTCTTGATGGCAGCAGTTTCGTCACAGGACAAGTTATGGAATGGAGCAGTGGTTGTCATGCTATTCAGATCTTTCAGCACTGCTTGCTCGAAAGTCAGCACTTCGTTAGGAATCATGCTGCTATTTGGTGTAAAAGTAGAAGGTTTGTGTAGACCAGAGTCGTTAATGGGTGGTGGTGATTGGTCTTGAAAGAAGGCTTGTAAGCGAATTTTGCGGAAGAAACCCTGTACTTCGCATATGTCTCGAAATTTGTCATTTTTAGGGGTTGGAACATAGCCTAGACCTTTCTGCAGGACCCTCTCTTCTGTGGGTGAGAGGGCTCTCGAGGAGAGGTTAAGGATTAATTTCTCTTCCCCCTGGTTTGACTCCTGGTCTCTACTGATCGTGCTGGTTGGTCCTGCCATTGGACTCTTTTTTTACCTCTTCTGCGCCCTCTTCCTCTGCCCCAACCTCTGTCTAAAAAAGGTGGCTCAGCCCCGGGTTGGAAGAAGGGAAGGGGGCCTTGTTGGTACATGGGAAACTGCCAGTAGGGTGGTCCCTGGTATGGAGGTATGTTATAAGGCGGATACACCGGGTGTTGGAAAGGTCGATTTTTTCTGTTATTCCAGCTGCCAGTGCTGGAGTCACTGTTAGATGATGATCCCCTGCGTGATGAGATGGAACCCTCATCGGAGGAGTAACCTGTGGCTGTGGCAGTGTAGTCTGTTTTTAGGTACGGATAGACTTTCTCAGTGGAGAATTTCTGGATGTCCTTCTGAAGTTTTGAAATTTTTTGTTTCCTCAGGTACTCCCGATTATCTGCTATTTCTGCATTTATTTCAGCCAGCTTGCTCTTATATGCTGCTGTTTGAACAATAACCTTGATTGCCCCCTCTGCTTTTTGTATCCTGATCAGAAGGGCATCTGCGATTCTCTTGGCCGTGTTGATTATGAGAATCAGCCAGTCCCTAGTGCATTGCCACGCTACTAGGGACCATTCTTTTTTAAAGATAGCATCCTCCAGAAACAGGCGTGGGACGTTATTGACAATCAGGCCATTCGGGGCTATGTTGGCTCTTAGATATTCTGTCATCATTGCCCCATGTAGAGTAACCTTAAGCCACTCGTGTTTCATATTGGCTAATGAGGTCCAGTCTTCTGACTGGCTGCCGGAGGCTGAGCTGCCATCAGGCCCCAGCAGTGATGGTGCTCTCAGAATCTCTGTTGCTGCTTCATCACCGAAGCTAAGTCCCTGATAGTCCTCCATACTAGTTGTCGGAGGTCCTAGTGGACTTGAAAAGGTGATAGTGTAACGGTTGTAAATCACACTATCTTTTGATCTTGGACCAAAGGAACATAAGATATGTTCCTGGTAACCTAATATAATCCCGCGGGCATGAGCCCGTGCAATCAGTGAATCAAGGAGAGGGAGAAACGGGCTATTCTTTATCCAGGTCCAGCATACATGTCCGTTAGTTAAACTCTACAAAAGTGGTATGCAGTTCCTAATCTTAAAAGCAGGAGATAGTGTGTTTTCCTGGGCTCCACATGGAGGTGTGGTGTCACAGAAGTGGGGAGAAGAATCCTCTCCTCTTGGAAAAAGACCCTCACACACCCAGCCAGCTAGGTGTCTTGCTTCATCATCGGGTCTGCTCCTTATCGGGTCGGCGCTGCAATTCCAGATCGGCACCCGAGATGGGGCCTTCTTGGCGGAGATCTTTATTCCATATGCCGGTGGGTGAGGTGCGTGTGAGGGCCCTAGATCAGTGTAGGTGATGGTGATGTGTAGGGAAGTGGAATAAAAACGGGGAGGTGGTCCACTCAAGATAATTTTAATGAATGTGGCCCCTACCCTAGTTAAAAATAAAACAAGGCGCGTATCTCCACTCTAAGGATGTGAAGTTTATGCGCTTGTAGAAAAGGTCAACGTGTTTCTTGCCCATTAATCTATTAGATGGCAATTCATCAGGACCAAATAGGATCTACCTACACTTTTTGGTGGTGGTCAGCAATGAAGTGAAGTGAGAAAGTAACCCCCATTACAGCACCCTAAAAAGTGGTACCTGTAGATCAAAAAAACACAACCTGCAAAGCAAAACAGAATAACAACATTAACGTTATATGTCACGGTATTCTGGTTAAGATGGAGACAAGGGCATCAGATAGTGTTCATGATGCAGCTCAAGCATGCTAAACACAAGTGACTCGTGGCATGCGTGATGTGAGCACTCAGTATCACTTGAAACGGTAAAACATATTGAAACTAGGCAGCTAAGGAGAGCAATCATCATAAAAAACTCACCCCATGAGGGTCAAGGTTGCACGGCATCAGTACCGGCTGGTGTAGACACTAATGTGTAGTGTCCTAGTAAGTAAGGAGAGACATGAATAGAATGTAAAAAATGGAAAGGAACAACATATCCCAGGTTCAATAGCCTGGAGGTGAAGAAAGCCATACAATGCACAAGGGCACCCAGCAGGACTACCCTGTATGCAACTCTCCAAGCAACTGTGCTTATGCTCCAATAGGAGACACACCAATTGTTTGTACTGCCCAGAGACTGTTCAACGTGGCGGGAACCCCAGTCAGCGCGCCGGCCAGCACACCCGACACTCTCCGAGGTGAGGACGGGTCTGCATCCAGGGAACGTGACGGGACCCCACAGCCAACGCTAAAACAGGCATCTAGACAGTATGTAAACTAACCCCATGTTGTAAGGTGGAAACACGGTGTCAAATGCGAGGGAAACAGGAACCAGTGCTGCCTCCAACGCCTGTACTCCAAGGTGTGCTGACCGGGATAGGAGCGCTGTGGCCAGCAAGTATCACCGCATCAACCAAGCTCCACCCCACAGGAACGGGAAGGTGCCCGTAGTGTAAGGAGCCCGAGCACGGGTAAGGGTGACGTGCTCAGAGACGCGGAATCATGCTACTCACGGTTCCTCTGGAATAAGGGCGGCGGTAGTCCGTTCCTCACGCAGCCGGTCCGGGCAGTGTACCAAAATGCCAGGTACTCGCGTCTAAGTACCCGCACACGGCCGGCGGCGAGGGGCGGGACTTCCGGTGAATCTTACCGATGCTCAAAGGCACAACTAGAGCACGAGCCAGATGGCGGGCGCCATCTTGGGTGACCCTCATGCACTGCAGACTTCCTGAACCGCTTCTAATGCAACCAAAGGATCGCCGCATTCCCCATAGCAGTGATGGCGGTGAGTGCATGATAAAGGAGTTCGATATTGCTACTCTTGGCCCCCAAAGCCATCTGATGATCCACTGACGGTGCTAATGTAGCCAGGAATATCTAATATGTTGTAAATTCAGTCAGCTGGGAACTAAATAGAACCCACAATGGGGTGTGTGTACTAAGTGTGCTGGTATCTAAGAAGTATATCTATACCTGCTAGGGTTTGTTAAATTAACAAAGGTGCAAACCTGCAAACACAATGTGGTACTTGTTTGTGTTACAGAGATGGTCAGACCAGGGGAAGTCCCCTGTGTATGATATATGCCGTATTGCATACTACGGCCAACAGCGGTTGTTCATATATTACTGGGATGTCTCACTGTAGGTGGAGGTATGCTGTGTCCATAAAATCGATCAGGTCAGGAGACTCCAAGGAATATTTTCGTTGAGTCCTGACCGGTCAGTTGCTAATCGTAGGACCCACCGTTGTTCCATACAAAACAGTGCGTTTTTGAATATCCCCCGGTGTGTCTCTAATACGCCCCATTCAAATGAGTCAGGCGAGTGTTGTGCCTCTTTGAAATGGGTGGTCATTTTGGTGTTGTTCTTCTGGCACCTAAAGTTGCTTCTATGTTCCATTATACGGATTTTAACCGGCCTCGAGGTCATGCCGATGTACAGCAGATCACACTTGCACTTCAGTATGTAAATGCAGTTAGAGGTATTGCAATTGGTATGTGCGGTCATTTTCCAACCAACCCCATTGGGGAACCTCAGTTCTTTAGTGACTTTAGTGAGGTGGCAAACAGAGCATGAACCGCACGGGTAATGCCCCATGACCGGGGGTAAATCCCACAATGTTCTTTGCCCATTGCTCTGTTGTTTCTTGGGTCTTGGGTCTTGTGTGGATTAACATATCCTTGATGTTATTAGTTCGTTTGGGCCCAGCACACTCACATCAACGGACAGTGCCGTTCAAGGGCCCATCACTTTTATAAGCCCACATGACTGATACAGCAATCACACAGGCTGTTAGTTAATGGAGTGTGTGCACTGGATTTTGGCTGGTAGTGTGTGTGGTGACCAGCAGCAAGTCACTACTCACACACCGTCAACCAAGTGCCAGTACACACATACCACCAGCCAAGCACCAGTCCACGCACACCACCAGCCATGCCCCAGTCCACGCACACCGCCAGCCAAGCCCCAGTCCATTCCCACCACCAGCCAAACGCCAGTCCACGCACACCGCCATTACATTAGTTTTTAACAAAAAAGAAAACACAAGCCAATTGAAAGTAGATACAAAACTATAACTACAAACACAACAGCTGTAACTAACTACATCACACTAATGACAACCGTGAAACTGAACAAAAAATGCAAAACAAACAGACCCAGCAGGTCACTTTTACACTCACGGTTGTTCCCAAAAATTCTTTTGTGTGTGATAGAATCTAAAACATGTCAGAACACACAGCCCAGGATTAAAAGGACAACCAGAGCAGTGCATACGATTCTCCTTCTGAATACCTCTTTGCATATAGACTCTACATCTCTTACAGGGATCATTTTTTGGGCGTGGGAGGAATGTAATCAGGAAAGTGGTGATCTCTCAGTCTAGCAACATCCTCCACCGCTCCAACTCTAGGAACACTTGCCTGTTCCTCTACAACAAAGCTGCCTATCACAGATTCCTGAAACTGAACAAAAGTCATCCTTGACTCTGGAGAACAATCCGTGAACACAATAAAAGCATTACAATTTGCTAAGTTGAAGATATGGATAGCCAACTTCTTATACCAAATCTAAGCCTTACGGACAGCAGTGCAAGGTTCTAACCTCTGATCTACTCTAACTACACCACCCATGTGCTTATAGTAGTCTAAATATACATAGGTTTGCGTACTTCAGCAACATGACCCCAAACAGTCACAGGTGAAGTACTGTCATCATGGGTGGTAGTCAGCATATAGACATCCCTCCTGTCCACAAATTTCACAGCTGGCAGTTCATCACTACGCAAGGCACTGCACTTTCCCCTCTCAGGCTTTTTACAAACAAGCTCCTATGCATAACCTTTATGGTTAAAGTGGATTGTGCCACAAGCAACAGTGTCCACTTTGAACAATTCCCTAAACAATTGCACACAAGTGTAGAAGTTATCTAGGTACAAATGGTGACCTTTGTTAAAAAGTCCTCTACCAAATTCCCACACAATTTTCTCACTAACTTCAAAAATGGACGGAAAACTAGGGGGGTCAATAGTGGAATCCCTACCAGTGTACACCCAGAAATTATAGACATATCCTGTACTACTCTCAGACAACATATACATCTTAATTCCATAATGTGCCCTCTTACTAGGAATGTACTGCCCAAAAACCAAATGGCCCTTGAACAGGACCAAAGGCTCATCAACAGCTATTTCTTTCCCTGGAGCATAGATCTCTGAAAATCAATCTAAAAATTGATCAATGAAAAGCCAAATCTTAAAAAGACTGTCACAATCAGGGTGATCTTGTGGGAACGCTGAATCATTATCATCCAAAGCAAAAGCAAATACCAATCACGCCTCATAATAGCAGGAAATATGGCCGATTCTGTCAAGGGACTGGCAGACCAATATGAAGACAGGGACGGCTTCCTTATCAAGCCCCTCAAAAAGTTAAACCCAAAAACTTCTTCATCTCATCCAGATTTGTGAGATTCCACCTGGTAGCTCTAGAGTGGGCCTAAGTCTGGCACTGTAGTCCCTCAAATACTGTTCAGCATTCAAATTAGTCTGCTCAACAATCTCTGACAAATATACATTGCCCATAAACAAATGAAAAAAGTTTACAGGAAAAAACGTTCACAATTCACTCTACACCCTGCAACACCACTAAAGGCAGGCAACACCGACTGCACCATGTTTGGGTCAATCCAGAGTCCAGCACTTCCAATGGGAAGCCTTGCAGCCCCAGGCTGCAATCCAGATGGTTCTTCCTCCTCTAAAACAGGCACTTTATCAACACTGAGAGTAGCTTCATCATCAGATGATTTGTCTCAGATAGAAAATTCAGTGCCAGAATCTTGCACTTCCTCCTCTGCCTCATGGTCAGAGGAAGATTCAAAAAGCATCCCAAAAACCTGCTGAGCTATAATCCTGTGGCTAGCCATAATCCTTACTAATAAAGGTAACTTGACAAATAAGGCAACAACAACAAACACTTTGTAAAATAAGTAATAAACAAAATGTGGCTTTATCGCAAAGACCTCTATACTCCAAAACTATACCACTCACTTACCAGAGAAAGCTAGACTCACCACCACCTTCTCTGCACAGACACAGCAAGGACCAACGATATCCCACTAAAAAATAAAAATAAAAATAAAATTACACATAAGACAACACAATACTCATCGTGCACAAATCCAAAGAGAATTTCTCGCTCAAACATAAGCTAAATATGCTGCTATTATGATACCACTTACAAAAAGTTAATTCATGCATGATGTTAGATTTGGGGGTCTCTAGTTGGCAGAGGTAGGTACCTTTGACCAAATAGGGACCCTTGCGTGTAGTCAGGGTATGGGGCTACACTCCTAAAATAACCCCTGCTCACCCCCTTGGTAGCTTGGCACGAGCAGGCAGGCTTATCTCAGAGGCAGTGTGTAAAGCATTTGTGAACACATACAGTAATATAGTGAAAACACTACAGATGGACACCACACAGGTTTTATAAAAATAAGTATTCTTTATATAGACTTAACACAAGACCAAAACGACAAAAATCCACAATACTGTAATCAGAAACAATACTTCAAGATGGTAGAAATAGCTTAAAAGTAGGTTATTCACTTAAACGCAGTCTTTAGCAACAGGTAACCCCAACTGGAGTTATCACGACGCCAAGGTCAAAGAAATCCCAAAGTACGGCGCCGACCGCGACGTCGGGCCCGGAGTCAAAACAGACCCACAAAGAACAGTACCTTGGAAAAGCAAAAACAAAGACAGCTCACGGCGTCGGGGAGATGCGGCGTTGTTGGCGCTGTGCGGCATTGGTTCCTTGCTTCGGGGGAGGCGATGCGTCGGGTCCTCGATGCTTGCGCAAAGCAGGGGATGCGTCTGTTCCTTACCGGAGAGGAGGTGATGGTGCGATGGCGCCGAAACCACGGTTCCGTACGAGGTCACGATGTCGATGGATTCTTGACCACCCATGTCGAGGATCGGCTCTGCGATGATGTCGGCTTTGGAGTCGATGCGACACAGCAGCAGGCGTCGGGCCTACGTCACAAGTTGGAGCAGCGCTCACGGCTTATGGCAGGTTACGATGTCGCTCGCTGGCGTCGATGTGGCCCGGCGGCCGGCGTCGGGTCTAATTTGTAAGTCGGAGCAGCGCGATGGCTTCGATGCAGATTACGGCGTCGCTCGCCGGCGTCGGTGTTGCAATTTCCTTCTGTAGCAGCCAGAACAGCAAGTTCCAGATGCAGGCAAGCAGAAGGGGTGAAGTCTTTGTATCCCTGAGACTTCAGACAGGAGGCAAGCTCAAATTCAAGCCCTTGGAGATCTTATTCAAGATGATGAAAGCACACTCAGTCCTTTTCTCCTTTCTTTGGCAATGAAGCAACTACTGCAGGCCAACCCCCAACAGCACACAGCACAGGGATAGTCTCCTCCTTCAGTTTCCTGGTTCTTCTCCTCAGCAAAGGTTCGTCTTGATTCCCAGTAGTGATCTAAAGTTCTGGGGTCTGGGTTCCCCTTTTTATACCCACAAATCCTGTCTCTGAAGGCAGAGAGTGTCTGTACCTAGTCCAAACCAGTTCTGGGTGCATTCCGCCAGTGCACAACTTCTTCCTTTGTCAGTGTGGGCCATGGTCATCAGACGCACCACAGGAAGTGGAGCCAGCATTGTGGAAGGCAGGCACAGCCCTATTCAGGCCCAGGTGCTACTCCTCCCACCACTCCCAATGCAGTTAGGTCTATTCAGCCTAGTGCTGACTCACCCTGTCTCCTGGATCCACCCCAGCCCCTGTCACTCACAAACCAGACATGCAATAAACAACCTAGCAGAGGCAGGCTGGATGGTTAGGTAAGAAAATACCTAGGGGTATATTCACAAGAACGTGTGATAACTACCGCAAGAGTAGCGTAACGCAACTTTCAATATCGCAGCCTAGCATGGGAAAATAACCCTGTGTCAACGTGGAATTCACAGCAAGGTGGTAGCATGCGATAGTCACCAGATAACGCGTCAAATGTCATCGTGAAAATCAACGCCACGCCGAAAAAATGCGAAACGCGAACGCGAGAAATAATGTGATGAGGCCAATTGCGGTACAAAAAGTAGCAAAAAGCAGCCACAGGCCTGCAAATCCCACGCATCTGCCGGGAAATTGCACCATAAAAACCACAGAAACAACACACCAGAAACAAGCCAAAGCACGTAGCAACATGGATGTACCCAGACCCAGTGCAGAGGTCAACGCGAACCCCACAACCCCCACAGACCACCAGCAAGGAACAACGGGGTCGGGGAAGGCCAAGGAGAAAAGGGAGAGGAAGACAGGGTGCAGACCGCAGGAAAACAAGACCAGGGCCACGGAGTCACAGAACACTACCAGCAACTGACCCACAAGCAGAACACCTGGAATGCAGTCGGAGTGCCAAGGAGGCCAATCCAGGAGTTCAAGAGGCACCGCCAGGGCGTGACAACCTAAACCAGGCACAAACCCGCTGCCAACAGGAAGGCAGCAACGGCGACAGGAGGTGGCAGTCCAGTGCCACAGGAGGAGCTGGAGGAAACCCAGGCCACAGTCATCAGTGTGGAGACGATGCAAGGAGGTGGGAGTACGGACACAGCTCGACAGGACCCGACACAACAACAACAGGGTGAGGATCCAACAGGGACTGGGGGGACGGGGGTGATGGGCACAATGGCACACATGCACAACGAGGTGTAGCACACTGCACACCCACAATTACCCAGGGACATGTCCCCCATCCCCGTGGCACACTGCAGCACACACACATAGCAATCACAGCACATACCATGACAATGTGGCACAAAGTGCAACACCCAAACTGCAGAACAGGGGACACAACTGGGTCCGCCCAGGCGCAGAAACAGAACAATCACATTGGACAGAGCAGGGAACTGTGAGATGCATATCTACAGCTACAACCCACATCAGCCATGTAGGCCAAATGTACACTGTCCCAACTCAAATAGCCACCTCCGCCCAAACAGTCACAATGTACATTGTCACACAGTCTGCATGTCGACAAGAACAAGGCGCCAACACAATGCCAACATGCACCTCCCCTTCACAATGCAGAGGGACAAACAACACCTCCAGCAGGTCAGAACAGACAACCCATCAGTGATGCCGGAGACGAACACCACACCTTCGACACCGACGCCCTATAACAGCCCATGGACATCCCACACAACCCACCACCAGGACCAGGGCAGACAAGCTACTCAGAGGAGAACCCAGCCCCTGCAACAGCCCACACAGCATGAAGCACCCGCAATCACGGCTGGCTCACAGCACTTCACCGACCCACACATGGCACCCCAATGCCAGGTGTCAGAACGCCAAAAGGAGGTGGCCCAACAGGTGCGGGTGTTGCCGAACCCATGGAATGCGAACTAGAACACATATGTGGGTGTCCAATACCCTTCAGGGACCACCTACACCCCACAAAGGAGACCCACACTGCCATAGAGACACATGCAGATGCCCATACCCAGTACAGAACCATGCCCAGGGGCACACACATATCAGTCACACACCCACGTTGGCTCTGCGTACAACGGCACAGTACACTCCCCTTACGAATTGAGTGGGTGACGACAAAGCTACATGTCCAGGTTCTAGCCCGCTGCCGGTGGTGACATGTCTGCGTCCGCTGTACACAGCACAATGTAATGTCGTAGGGCCCAGGGCCCCTATGCATACAACAAGACCACAGGGACACATGCACATATCATGCTGAACTGGCTACGGGCACGTGCGCCCGGCCCCTTTATTGGCAGGGCCACATGTACAGTGACGCCTGTGCTGGATGTGTGTGGGGTGAGTAGAAGCCAGCCCGCACGGAGTGCTTGGTGCAGGCAACAACCTGAACAGTGAACACCAGTGTAATGGAAACAGAAAACACCAGCATAACAGAGTCAACTGCAGAGCAACAGGGAGGGATCCGGAGTAAGGACAGAGGTCACCCAATATTCAGTCAGGAGGTTCCGTGAGTTGCAGTGCACTGAGGTAGGGGCACTAGAGAAGAGCGCGCTCATGTGAAGAAATTGCTAGGATTGTGTCCCTTCGGGTTAGTCCTGATGCAGATGCAGTGGGGTGTCTTACACCTGCATCAACTTCCTCATCAACGTCCCAGGTCTCCCACACTGCCTGAGGTGACAGTTGCGTCCGCAGTCCACAGCGCAATACCCAGTAATAGATCCGGGTGTGTAGCTTGACTACCATCACCAGTCTGCATTCCTGCCTTGGGGCTGTTGCCTCCTGCCCTCCCATTGTCTGTGCCTTCTCCCGTCTGCACACTTGACACATCTTCCTCATCATAGTCCCAGGTCTTCCCCACTGCATGAGGTGACATTGCTGCGCAACCTCACAACAGCACAAAACTCAATCAGTAACGGACAATGGCTTGCGGTGCACTGAGTCACTGGCACCTGGAGTGCTGAGCAGGGTATCAGGCCGATGATGGCATCCATGACAGGTCTGAGCAACTCCGTAGGTCTGTCAGGACCACCGTTTCGACTCTGGCAGATGGCGGTTGGAGGTGGTCCTTGCGGTGGTGCCGTGTGCCTCCTGCTGTGATGCGACGTCCAGGCCGGTCAAGACTCGATGCTATGTGTGGGCCCTGGTGGCCCGCAGTTGAGGCCGGAGGATGCGGACAGCGCAGGGCCACAGACACATGGCGTTGATGACCCCAAGACCATCGCTACAGAGGCCATTCAATGTCTCAGAAGAAGGGGTCCCAGGCCTGAGCAGCACAGAGTTAGTGGCCCCGGATGCACTGCGGCCGACACAGGCACCCAGCCACGGGACGGTGACTTGCGGTGCAGTCAGATGGGCCATGTGACCTGAGCGGGTCCCCATCAATGTCCGAGGTGTATGTTGCGGAGGGTTGCGGGGGACAGTGGAAGGTGTCCTCCAGGGCATGATGCGGAAGGTCTGATGTTATCTGGAAGCAGCAAATGGAGGAGTGGAAAGCGCAACCCTCGTTTTCACCAACAATTCGGTATCAGCTACATGAGGATGAAAACTAGCCCTATTCCATAGACTCAAACGCCACCAATGTACGACCAGTGAGTGTCCATGAATGTCGGGAAACACACTTAGTGGCACAGGTGCTGAGAGGGGATGCAGTCTGCGATGATGCCGGTACACAGATGTGAACTCCAACATTGCCAAATCAAGACTCTGTGACCTACTGGACCGCAGTGTAGGCCAGAGGCAGCGGTCAGCATGGGCCCACAAACATGTGTCGTGTGCTTGTGATGCATTCGTTTGCTTCACTGATAGCAGGGAGTTTCGTGATATCACCCCTGCAGTAGACATCTGGTCACTGCCATTCATGACTCAGGACACAGTTTCACACATGGGACCTACTGGTCCGACGAGTGGGCCGAAGGCGGCAGTAGAGTGCGTCAACGAGAAAGGAGTAAGGCGGGCCTGTGTCGTGGAGGCCGTGATGGTCTGAGGAGGCTGCCAAGGTCACGGGCCTCGGGCTTGGAGCTTGTGCCGGCACGTGGTGGGCCCTCCTTGACACACGCCGGTGTCGGCGCAGGGGCGGGCCTGATGGGTTCGTCGTCCAGCGTGCCGGGGTCCGGCAGGCGCACAGCATCGCAGGCAACTCCGCTCACGAGGACGGCGTTGGCCTCGTGGCGGGGTGGGAGGCGCCGCCCTGGCAGAGACGTGGGTCTTTCCGGAAGAGGACCACACCCAGGCCTACGTGCTTTTTATTGACACCCCTACGCTGGCGTGGCGTACGCCGGGCCATCCCACTTCGGTGACGCTTAGGGGGGGGCGTAACAGGCAACATTTCAGCGAGGTGCCCCACTGGCTGGGGTGACATGGTGGCGTCCACTGTCCACTACACTCCATACACCAGCGGTGTATGTCGCCATGGATATGGGTGTGTTCTGCATACTGCGGTGTGTCCAGCACATATCCGCCACTCTTGGCATTGTGTAATTTCCCAATCATGGTTCTACTGCATCCTTCACACATGCCCGGTTGCCACCTCTCCCCACATTCGGCTATTATGTGGCTGAGGTGCCATGTCGTTGCTGGCTCATGTTCAGGGCTTGCCCATGTGAACATTGTAAATTGTTCTGTCGTGTCTGGTGGGTGGGCATGTTGTTATGCCTGTTGTATGTGATTTTGTGACGTGTGCATTGCCAGAGTTGTGAGTTGCATGGTTGTGGAGTTGAGGTTTGTGGGGTGTTCATTTGGATATTGCCATGGGGCTGGGCATTTCCCTTGTTGCCATCCTGGGAACGCTGGTTGATGATGGACTGTCGGAGGATGAAGGTATCATGCACACTGGCTGTGTATTTGAAGGCGACATTGTTGGGGGTTCCACGGTATTCTGTTGTTGCCTGCACATTGATTTAAGATGTGTGCTTCTTGTTGCGGTGACTGTGTGCTGTGTCACCAGGGGGCACAGGTAGTACATGTGTGCTGTGTATTGCCCCCAACATGTGCATGCATCCTGCTTGGGCGTATGGTCCTTGCTTGGTCTCCAGCGGATCCTGCGCATTGTGTTGTACGTATGGGGACTGGGGTACCAGGGTGATGGTGATTTCCAGGACAGGTGTGGGGGACTTGGATGTGGCTGGCTCTGAGACTCCTCCGACTCTGGCGGGTGTTGGTTGGGGGGTACCAGGGGCCAACAGGTGCAGCCAAGCCAGCAGCTTTGTGTGGGGTGGGATGTTGGTTGTCCGCTGTGTTGGTGCCATAGGCCTGTTAGGCGATGGTGGTCAGGATGCGTAGGATGTTTGTCACTTTCAGCCTGTAGTGGACGGTGACATTGTCAGATGTTGGGTCTGTGCGGCTGGTACGCTTCCTGGGGTTCCGCTGTCTTTGTCTGCGCTGCGTCTGTGGTGGTCCGGGGGGGGGGTGTTCTGGGTGTGGGTTGGGGTCCTGGGGTGGTGGCGGTGGGTGTTGTGGCCCTCTTGGGTGTCCGGGCCGCATGTTGAGTGGCTCCATGGCATCTGTTGCCCTTCGGATGTGGCCCTGGGCTGTGCTCTCTTTTGTGGTGCTGGCTGCCGTCCGACTTTACACCAGGTCAGAGCAGGTGTAAATTTCCTGGTGCTAACGCGCCTTATCGCCTGTTTTGTGTTCTTATCGCCGATGTGGCTGGTCGTTGTGAATGTTGAGGTGTGATGTTGTCTCGACTTTTGGCACGGGAACGCCTACTCTGCATCTCATTAGCGATATTTGTGGGGTCCTCTGTGGCGATGTTTTTTGCGGCTGCTATCGCGGGTAAACTGGTGCTGTGGGCTGTTTACACCAGCTTGTGAATGGGGAGGTATATTTATCACGACTTTGGCTGCGATAAAGTGCCGTTAATTCGGTGATAGCTCCTTGTGAATATGCCCCCTACTTTCTAAAAGTGGTATTTTCAAACACAGAATGTAAAAATCACCCACACTAAAAGATGTATTTTAACATTCTGAGTTCAGGCATACTAAACTCTAATTTCTACCTGGTTCCCTGGGTCAGTTAGGATTATAAGATGTTATAATCAAACTGCCCATTCTGGCCTATGGGAGCAGGTAGCCTTGCAATAGTGAAAAACGAAATTGGCTGTAATTCACTATCAGGACATGCCACACACATCAGGGCATGTCCTACCTTTTACATACAATGCACCCTGCCCTTGGGCCTACCTTAGGGGTGACTAATATGTAGAAAAGGGAAGGTTTAGGGACTGGCAAGTGGGTGCACTTACCAAGTCAACATGGCAGTACTAGACTGCACACAGGCTCTGCAATGGCAGGCCTGAGTCACACTTTACAGGCTGCTTCTGTGGGTGGCACAACCAGTGCTGCAAGCCCGCCAGCGGCATTTGATTTACAGGCCCTGGGCACACGCAGTGCACTGTACTAGGGTCTGACAAGTAAATCAAATAATCCAATCATGGAATCACTAATCCATACAACAATTTACCATAGGGAGCACTTGCACTTTGGCACTGAATAGCAGTGGCAAAGTGCCCAAAGCATCTAGACCAGCAAAAACATAGCAAAACACAGGAGGCAATAGCAAAAAAATGGAAGGGAGACCTACGCCAATGGTGCCAGGTCTAACACATGACATTAAATTAATTTGGAGTAAACACGACAAAAAAGATTTTCTTACCAGACACATGCCCCTACGCAAACTGCAGATCAACCTCTGCCGAAACCGCAAACAGGAATCAAATCAATGGAATCAAAAGCTTTACACTAGAATAAAAAGGAGAACTAAAACATTACAATCACATATGAAAATAATGCACCAGTCTACACACAATCCACCAGCCAAGCTGGGGGCAGATGGCCCTAAAAATATGGCCATCACATTCACTCCCAAAAGGGGAGCAGCTTTGGCCAAGGGGCCGCTCCCTAACAATAACAACTTAGTGAAACCAACATCCCTGGTGTCTAGTGGCTTCTGCCCCCCCTTAGGGGCAGGTGGACCTGGAAGCATAAGGCTGATCTGCCCGAAGGGGGGCAGAAATGTCCAAAATAATCATCCCCTAAAGTGGAACGACCCTTGCCCAGGGGGCCGCTCCTCACAACAAAAATACTACCTAAAAAAATCCCTGCTGTCCAGTGGCTTCTACCCCTCTTGGCAGCAGATGGGCCTAAAAGAATAAGGCTGACCTACCCCCCAGGGGGGCAGAAATGGGCAAAATAACCAGGCCCTAAAGGGGATGAACCCTTGCCCAAGGGGCCGCTCCCCAACAACAACATATTCAAACTAACATACCTGGTGTATTGTGGCTTCTACATCAATAGGGGGACAAGAAGGGCTCTATAAGAGGTCCAACATACGTGCCCTAGCAAGCATATAACAACATGTGGTATGTAGTTCCTCGAAAATAAGGGTGAAGAGAGAGTGTGTGTGTGTGGTAGAGGGGGGAATTCCACTTGTAGGAACTAGGGTCCTCACACACCAAGCAAGCTAGGTGTCATGCTTCATCATATGGACCTGCCCCTCGTCGGGTCGGCGCTGCAATACCCGACGGGCACCCGTACAGGGGTTCTTGAGCGGGGATCTTTTATTCCAAGCCGTATGGTGAAGTGCGTGTGTGGGGCCTCTAGGGTGTAGATGTGGGTGAGTGGTGATGGTTAAAACAAGTTGGATAGTCCAAAAAAAAGACTTTATTAAGGATGGCTATCCACCTGACTAAAAACAAATGAAGAGTGGCAGCTTGCTGTCTTAATGATTCAGCTCAGCTTTGCTCATCTCTGGTGGTCAACATGTTTCATGCCCTGCGGTCCCATCGATCCTCGGCATTTCATCAGGACCTAACGTGAATAAAATCTATCTACACTGTGTGGAGGGTGCAAATGCTACCTACCACTAAGAGAACAGTCTTCTCAATTTCGTTGGGTGATCACAAGTAGTGTCACCACTAGTTCCCATCCGTGTTCAAGCGGGGTTGAGACACCAAGATTCTAGTGTCATCTGACAGCTGCTCCAGTCGGCTGCAAACCTACCCCCACGTCGCTTCAACCGGGAAGGCTTCACCCTTATTTTCGAGGAACTACATACCACATGTTGTTATATAGTATTGTGGCTTCTGCCACCCTTTCGGGCAGTTGGGCCGATCTGCACCCAAGGAGGGGCAGAAATGGTTAAAATATTCACCCCTTGAAGGTGAACGACCCTTGCCCAAGGGGCCGCTCCGCAACATAGAAAAAATAAAATAATCATTGGTGGTCTAGTGGGGTAGACGGGCCTAAAAAGTATGAGCTGATCTGCAGGCAGCCAGCAAAAACGGCCAAAATACTTGCTCTCCACAGGGGAGAGACCTTTCCCGAAAGGTCCTCTCCCCGACATTGCAGAAATTGATCAAAATTAGAAATCCCTGGTGTCTAATGGGCATTCCTGCTGCACGATCTCGACCCCATGTGTGATTGTGCAGCAGGAATGCTCCAAAGAGACATAGGAGGAAAGGAAAATCCTTTCCTTTCCCCTGATTCCTCTTTCTTACAAATTCTTCCCTCCGCAAAGAGAAACTTACCTTTCTCCTTCGACTCGCTGGAAAAAAATGGCTTCCAGTGCGTCCGGCAACCTCTAATAATGTCAACGTGCAGCGCCAATAGATGCAGTGGAGGGGGGGCGGGGAGCAGCGGAAGCGCTTCCGCTGCCATCCCTGGTGGGGGTTTCACCAAGGGCAGCCCACGGCCCCCATGGGTGGGTGCCAGAACGGCCTGGAGCCGTCTGACGCACACGCCCACCATGGAGTCTGACAGCTACCAGCCGTCCGATGCACAAAACCGGTTAAATAATACTAGTGGGTTTCCGGCACTAATTGTGCCACATACACAAACAGAAATGTCGCACGCCTGCAACAGCAAGGCCTGTGTGCGCAGTTTACTGCCACTTTGACTTGGCATTTAAAACCATTTGCCAAGCCTTAAACGTTTCTTTTATTACACCTAAGTCACCTTTAAGGTAGGCCCTAGGTAGACCATTGGGCAGGGTGCTGTGTAAGTAAAAGGTAGGACATGTACTGATAAGTTTTGCATGTCCTAGTAGTGACAAACACCCAAATTTGTTTTTCACTACTGTGAGGCCTACTCCTCTCATAGCAATTCCTTAATACACTTTTAAGCTATAATTCCTGATTAGAAAGAAATAGCTTCATCATATTTTATATCTTTGGAATGGTAATGATAAATCCTCTTTACTGGTAAAGTTGGATTTAACATTACTGTTTCAGAAATGCCACTTTTAGAAAGTTGACATTTCTCTGCTCTTACTGCTCTGTGTGTCTGCAGACTGTCTCCAATGCACATCTGGGGTGGGTAACAGCTAGACTTTGTGTATTCACTATAGACAGCCACAAACACAGGAAGGGTAGGTGTGACAGAGAACTCATCTGCATTTATCTGCATTTTGATAGATCTTCTAGGGCAGGAAGAGAGGGGGAGCTGACCCACCTGAATAGGCAGTGTCCTATTTCCCACACAAAGCGCTGGTTACTACCTACTGATAGTCTGGAGCCAGTACTGGGATGAGAGGAGGACCTGTGCACTTCAAGGGCCTGCTTTGAAGTCACCCCCACTTCAAAGGCACATTTGGGTATAAGTACTGGGGTCTGATCCTACCAAGACAGCACACTACTGGACCTGGAAAGAACTTCGCCAGGAGTAAGAACTGCTGTACTACAAGGATTGCCACTCTGCTTGACTGCTGCTCTGGAAGAACTGCTTTTCTGCTTTGCTGTGCTGCCTGCTACCTGCTGATCTCTGCCCTGCTGAGGACAAGGATTAGACCCATCTCACTTGAACCCAGCGTGATTCCAAGGGCTTGCTAGTTTGCCCCTGTTCGGAAGTTTCAGGGCCACTCAAAGACTTCCTTCAAACCTGCATCAGCACCTGGACACTGCCATCTATAAGTCCTGCCCTTCCAAGTGGTGCCCATCCAGTCATGGCCCTTGAAAGGTGACCTATGCTGTACAGAACTATCAAAATCGATTCAGTGATGACTTTGCGACAATCAGAACCGACGCATTGCCCTTCAACACCGATGCAGGAGCTGATCAATGACATCGCTTCAACAGCCTTTGTGGCTCGACAACGACTCAGTGCCTGCATTGTAAGGGGTTCGTCAACAAAGCCTTCATTGTCTTCGACATCAACACTTGCTCTATCCAAGGTACTTTTTCAGTGAGACCTGCGTGAGTCCTGTAGCCGGCCTGCCCTCCATCGAGGTCAGCCTGAGCTTTGAACGTCAAACACCAAAAGAGTACACCTCTTTGGCCTTAGGCCAATGGTGTAGTTGAACGATTCAAGGTCACCCCCAAGAGGGTCATTCAATGAGTGTCCATGAGGGAATTGATCTAAATCAACCCCTCATTCCCAAACTGGTGAGAGTCCAGCCACTTTGCTATGGCTCCCAATGGACCCCGGATCAATCAGTGAACGATGACAAGTTTGAGACACTGACTTGACTCGGAAAAGAAGAATGAAAGTGTATGCAGATCAATGTCGCCATGCCCAGGAGGCTGGGTACTGGTTAAGCAGAGACGAAGATGGAAAATGGACGCTCTGTTTGCCGCAGATCTGTTACAGGTTGTAGCATGCAAGGGACATTTGGTGACAGCACATTGTCCAGGACAATCCATCACTCGGACACATCACATTTTAAACACCTACAGCAACAGTTGTTGAATCCTGAAACCATGCATGAGGCGACCCTGCCACCCTGGCTGCAGGTCCGCCTCAAGTGCCTGAGCCTATGTCACAGTTGCCCGATCAGGGTGGACCTCGATCATCTCGGTTCACCTGAGCTGGCAGACAAGTGAGATTGCCTCGTTGACTAATCGAAGAAATGTGTTTTTACTGATGTGTGTCAATTTTTATTTAACAAAGGGAGAGATGTAGCATATTAATGTTATATGCTCGAGGACCCTTGTGGTTCTGGGCGGACTCTGGGGACGAAACACGTGATATGCGGGGAGGTGTTAGGGTGTGGTTAACGTGGAGTATGAGATAAATCGCAGTATGTGAGTGTATGCTGAGAAATAAAGAAATATTTCACTGCAGCTCCTGGGTAGCATATCTCATTTGCATGCTACAGGGCTGGGGAGGGTGCTACACCGGGCAATTTGCATTCATTTTGAACCAGCAATTGCAAAGACGAACTGATACAAAACGGTGCACATTTTTTTTTTTTATTGTTGTAGTTGCAAATCTTTAAATTTGCCTGACATAAGTGCAAAATTGCTAAGAAAATCCACTTGCTATAATCCAAGATGTGCCTTTTAGGAATTACCATCATTGCCGCACAATCAGTTGCGTAAGGTAAAATGATGGACCCTGCAATATGTGATGAGTTCTCCAGAGTTTCCCATATTTCACAGATAGTCGAGGGCCTTGGGTTGAATGGGGGCCTCTGAAGGCTTGATGGTCCCCCGAAGGATTGGAGGCTCCCCTACATTGCAGAGGATGCAGGGGTCTGCCCCTGCATATAATCGTATTTTCAATAAGCACTGACTTTCCGATATCTGGGGAGCAAAAGGTACTAGTCTGCACTTCACGTATTCATTTGATTCAAACTCTTAATCCTGTGCACCGTGTGTCTGTTGCAAGAGGAATAACGAAAAGGAATATAATTTGCATAAACACAATAGATAAATTCCTTGCTATTGAGAGAACATATACTTTCTTGTGCAATGCATGCAGAATAGGGAATACATAAAAAGCTGTTTCTCTGAATGAAAACTGTAGGGCTCTTGATTGCTGTGTGTTTTACTTAACAGTAAGGAAAGACCACATTGTTAAACAGCTAACATATATAGGTTTAGGGAACATTTCAACATCTCCGTTGTATGCAGAGGGTTCTTGAGACAAGAAAGACCGGTTTTTATTAGTAAAAGGTATAAATGGCCGTCTCATTTCATTAATACATTTTGAAATCTACGGTGCAATGCTGCCATCTATTGGAATATAGAAGCACTGCAGCACAACTTGCTGAAGTTCGCGTGGAGGTTTCTGACTGTGATAGGTCCCCAAAAAACAAAATTGGGCCCGAGATCCACAAAGGTTAACTTAGAGCAAACGTCTAAGTTTACCTTTGTGAATCGGGCACCTTGTTTGACAACAGAACTTCATAACAAATTTACAAAATCAAAGCAAATTAAAGTAACAGACTGCATTATGGCCCTCTGAAATTAACATGTGTTAGTTACTGAGTTCCAACTCCTCACACAGTACGCCCAAAAGAATGAAAGAGCAAACATACACATCATAATGATAACTTGCCTTTTTCCAGAAAGAATATTATAGTTTTCTAGAACACATAAATTGTAATATATGTTGCCTCATACATTGCAATATAAACCAAAACTATCCAGTGCATAAAGGTACTCATGATATGTAGTATAATGTACCCTACCTTATAAGGGTAATGCATGTCACTGGGATGTTCCTGACAATGCCATAGGAAGGCAAAAATCAGAACACGGAGTGCCTTTATAAGGGCATGGAAATACTAGGTGAGGTGCCATAGCCCAGGGGCGGCTCCTCTGCTAAGGGGGAGGAGCGTCGTACCACTGCTCTGCAAGCAGTTTAAAAAAGAAAACTAAAATGATAATAACTAATGTTATTATTGTTTTTGTTTACCTTCCTGCTTAGGTGCTGGGCAGGTGGAGCTGGGCTGGCCAGAGCAGGGGCCAGGGGGCTGAGTGTTAAGCACACTCTAAAGTGGGCAGGACAGTTTGGCCGGCACTCTTTGGCCGGCCAAATAGTCCTACGCACTTTGCATGTTCCCCATCAGTCTGCATTACACAGCCTGGTAGGGAACATGCACAGCCTTTCTGTCCCCATCTGAGCACTTAACCACGGCGCTCAGACAAATCACAACGCTGCATTGCAGCGTTGTGATTGGCCATGGGATTCTGGGAGGCTGTTGTGGCGCAGAGAAGATGTCGGAGGAGAGGCGGCGACTGGCGGCACCCATGTAAGTCATTTTATTTTATTTATTTATTTTATCGGTTCAAGGAAGTGCCTTTTGCTTATTTGATGTAAATCTGTTCAGTAGTTGTTGAAAAATGTAAGTCTAAAATTATAGTGATATCTCTGCCCGGGGTGGTTTAGTGGTGAACTGCGAATGCACGCGCCAACGGGAATGCTCTGATAGGTTGGACGCAATCTGAATAGAAGTTGCGGCCACCATTTTATCTATCGGGAATGGTTCCTGGGGCTGAAAATCTGTGTGAAAGCCCACATAAGGGGTCAGGGTGGAGATACTCTGACACCATGGTTGAGAAATGGGGGTGTTAGTGACACAAGTTATGTGTCAAAAATGGATTATTTTTATCGCGCGCGATATTTGCAACAACGCTGTGACCACCAGCACAGCCCCCCCCATGTACCATCTCGGGGACATCACAAATATAAACGTCGTCATGAATATTGGTGGAAATATAAAAAAAATACATCAATGAATCATTAATATGCATTGCTATAGAGATATTGATAAATGTTTTCATAGGGTTATTTATATAGTGAGTTATCTACTGTAATGGTTAGAAATAATTATATAGTTAAAATTATTAATGTGGTGGTGCTATTGAATTCCTGCTTTTGCTTTCTGATTTTGCTACATAACCGGGGGGATCACGATTACCGACATCATCGCGATCTCCGGCCTCACTTCGAAAATGGGAAATTGTTTTAGAGATGGTTGTTCTAGAAATACACAAGAAAAACATGAGTTTCAAGAGTACAGTAATAAACCCCGGGGGGCATATTTACGTTCCCTGGCGCATCCCTGCATATCAGCAGGGATGCGCCAGGGAAAATGCGTCATGCAAGTTTACCCTTGCGCCACGTCCAATGCGCCGCATTTACAATGCGGCGCATTGTGGCGCAAGGATAAGCAGATGCGTGACGCATCTGCCGGTGGAAGGTTGGCGCAGTGCTGAAGTTGTGTCGCAAGAGCGACGCAACTCCAGCACTGTTCCAACCTTCCCTATCCCTAACATGGTGCGTCAATCCTTACGCCTGCTTGAAGCAGGCGTAAGGATTTGACGCACCAGCGTCCGGAAAAGTGACTGCGTGAAATCTTGTAGATTTCACTGCGTCACTCTTCCGAGGCGTTCCTGCGCCGGCACGCCCCCTGCGCCGGTACGCCCACATGAAACCTGACGCAGGTTTCATGTGGCGCAGGGGTTTACTACGTGACGCATCTCCCTAGATGCGTCACGTTGTAAATATAGCGCAACGCGGCGCATGGTTTGCGTCGCCACTGCGTCACATGCGTGACGCAACGGCGGCGCAAAAGTGGCGCAAGGGGCTTGTAAATATGCCCCCTAGTGTGTAAAATACTGTAATATGTCTGCATATATGTGTTTTCACTTTATGGAAAAGGCGCGATCGTCGAGGTTAACGACGTAATCGCGACATCCTGAATAACTGCAAAACAGAAAATAGGTCTGAAAATGGTTTATAAAGAAACTTAGTGTAAAAATATGAGTTTAAACATGCTGTGAAAGAAGTATGGGGCATATTTACATTCCCTGGCGCATCCCTGCATATCAGCAGGGATACGCCAGGGAAAATGCGTCACGAAAGTTTACCCTTGCGCCACGTCCGATGCGCCGCATTTACAATGCGGCGCATCGTGGCGCTAAGGATAAGCAGATGCGTGACGCATCTGCCGGCGGAAGGTTGGCGCAGTGCTGAAGTTGTGTCGCAAGCGCGACGCAACTCCAGCACTGTTCCAACCTTCCTATCCCTAACATGGTGCGTCAATCCTTACGCCTGCTTGAAGCAGGCGTAAGGATTTGACGCACCAGCGTCGGAAAAGTGACTGCGTGAAATCTTGTAGTTTCACTGCGTCACTTTTCCGAGGCGTTCCTGCGCCGGAACGCCCCCCCCTGCGCCGGTACGCCCACATGAAACCTGACGCAGGTTTCATGTGGCGCAGGGGTTTACTACGTGACGCATCTCCCTAGATGCGTCACGTTGTAAATATAGCGCAACGCGGCGCATGGTTTGCGTCGCCGCTGCATCACATGCGTGACGCAACGGCGGCGCAAAAGTGGCGCAAGGGGCTTGTAAATATGCCCCTATGTATATAGTAATATGTGTAGTGCAATGTTCAGAATGGATTTTTTTACATATTGTTTTTGGATGTGCTGGTGGCCATTTAATGTCTGCTTTTGTTTTCTGTTTTTGCGACGTATCTGCGGGGATTGCCACGTCGGCGCGAAGATTGTCAAAAACCAAAGGAAAAAAAACCCTTTAGAAAAAAACGTCACAATATTTTGGGTACTAGGGTGGCTCTGACAAGAGTCGTTGTGTTGGTTGTGTGTATATGGCTGCTATACGTAAGACCCAATGCAGAGTTTCAGGTTACTTAGAAACACCCTGTTGCCTTCATCTGTAAAGTGCACTCCATCATTTCAATAAATTCCATGCCTGTCAAAACGCAGATTGTTGTTATAGATACAGCCCATGCAATGGTCTCTGAGGAATGCAGAAATAGTTTTATTAATATGTTTCCTGGCTTTGTCAATTCCGCGGACAGAATTGATTTGACCACTTCCATTTCTGTCTTTGGCATATATTAGAGTACACCAAGACAGTGTGAGGGAAAAGCGTCATCAGTTCTACAAAGGTTTGTTTCATTAGGATTTCCAGCCACATCCCAGTCAATGTGCCTAGGTCATTACCACCACCTCCCCGGGGCTTAATATGAACATCGACGGGGGACAGTACAGACTCCCCCAGCCCTGAGGACCACCACCTCACCGGGAATAAAAAACATCTAATGGTTTGCCCCGCAGACCCCCCCGGGCGAGGGGACCACCACCACCCTTGACCCAAGTACTTTAAAAACAATAGGAGAGGAGCCAGGCGGCCCCCCTCCTGGGCCGTTTTAGGCCCCAGGGATCATCACCTCCCTGGTGAAGGCCCGTGAAAATCAAAGGAGGGGGGCCGTGTGGCCCCTCTCCTGGAGCCAAAAATGGCCCAGGGGACCGCCACCCTCCAGGGCCGGCTCCTGCTCTGTCTTGGGGTGCCACCCTGGGACATAACTGTTTGCTTTTGATTGGCGGGAGCTGTGACAGTTCCCGCCAAGCAAAAGCAAACACTCTGGTTACAACGGGCGGGAGTTGTCAAAGTGCTCCCTCCTGCTTAAAGCAGAGGTTTCATCTCTTTCCCTGCCTGCAGACATGTGGGCAGGGAAAGAAATTAAACCATTGCTCCTGCACGGAGGGGGCTGCTGTTCCAGCAGCTCCCCTGTGCAGCAGCAACACCAACTCCAGCAGGAGGCTAGGAGCCGGCAGGGACCGCGGGGGCATTGAGGCTTCTACCGTGTTCCTGGGGCGAGCAGAAAGAGGAAAAATAAGGGTCAGAAAGAGGCAGAATAAAGGTCAGAAATGAGCAGAAAGAGGCAGAATAAAGATCAGCAATGAGCAGAAAAAGGCAGAATAAAGGTCAGAAACGAGCAGAAAGAGGCAGAATAAAAGTCAGCCATGAGTAGAAAGAGGCAAACTAAAGGTGAGAAACAAGCAGAAAGAGGCAGAATAAAAGTCAGCAATGAGTAGAAAGAGGCAGACTAGAGTTCAGAAACGAGCAGAAAGAGGCAGAATAATGGTCAGAAATAATCAGAAAGAGGTAGAATAAAGGTCAGCAATGAGCAGAAAGAGACAAAATATAGATGAGAAACGGGCAGATAGAGGCAGAATTAAGGTCAGAAACTGCAGAAAGAGGCAAAATAGAGGTCAGAAATAAGGCGCAAGAGGCAGAATAAAGGTCAGAAATTAGTAGAAAAAGGTCATAAGAATGCTTTGGCGGGCATAAGTTTTAGTTAGCTCAGGTACTTGAAGTTCTTACGGAGCAGTTGGGGCGTGTGGAAGCAGGAGGACAAGACGGCATTGATTTGGCAGTTCATTGAGAGTGAGGAGTCCATGATGATGCCGAGGTTTCAGCCTTGGTCTTTGAGTGTGGGGGGTCCGAGCGCTGCGGGCCACCAGGAGTCATCATAGGCAGAGTGGGTGGAGCCCAGGATGAGGACTTCGGTCTTGTATGAGTTGAGCTTGAGGGAGCTGTAGTTCTTGTGGTCCGTCGGGTCAGCAGAGGGTTTCCTTAGCAGGGGGTTGTTCTCTTCATGTTTCCATTCTTCAGGGAAGGTGGAGGACTCAATGTAGCAGTTGATGGTGTGGCAGAGTGCGAGTGCGATGGAGGTGCCGTCTCTGTAGAAGATGTTGTAAGGGCAGGAATCCGAGGGGGCTCCCGGGTGGATGCCCTTCATGATCCTGAGGGTGTTGTCTGAGGTGAGGGTGGTCCAGTTGGGCAAGGTTTGCTGGAGTCTGGAGCCATTGGGTGCGGTGGTTTCAGGTGGGGTGGGTGGAGGTTGGGTTCCGAAGCTGTCATAGATCTCCTTGCTCTTGCGGTGGAAGAAGGTGGTGAGGTTATCACAGAGGGCTTGGGAGGGGGGAATGTCTGCTGACTCTGTGCTGGGTTCGGCAGACTCTTTGACCATGGCGAAATGTTCTTGGCTGTTGTGAGCATTGGCGTTGATGCGTTCCTGTATGACTGCTTTCTTTATTGTTCTGATGAGGTGGTGGTGTGCAGTGACGGTGGTTTTGAAGGCTGCATGGTCTGCCATGATCTTGCTGCTCCGCTATCATTTCTCGAGTTGTCTGCAGGCGCGCCCATACTCTTGGAGGGTGGGGGAGAACCAATGGTGTTCTTCGAGGGCTGGTTGCCTGAGGGTTTTCTGAGGTGAGCCAGTGTGTTAGTGCAGTCAGAGACCCAATGGTGGAGGTTACGTGCTGAGGTGTTGGTGTCCGTGGATGTCGGTGGTGGGGTTTTGCTGAGGGAGGTGGTGAGCTGGTCTTCAGTGTCCTTGTTCCAGCTTCTACGAGGATAGCGGTGGCTGTGGTGGCATACAGTGGGTTTGGTGATGGAGAACTGGACGCAGTGGTGGTCGGTCCAATGAGGCTTGGAGTTGTGACTGATGGAGATGTTGTTGCTTGTGGAGAAGATGGGGTTGAGCGTGTGTCCTCCTGAGTGGGTTGGAGATGTGACCAGTTGTTTGATTCCGTTGGTGGCGAGGTTCTCCAGTAGGGTTGAGCGGTTGTGGTCGTCGAGGTTGTCCAGGTGGAAATTGAGGTAGTCGAGAAGGAAGTAGTCTGTTGAAGCGAGAGAGTGGTTAGCGATGAAGTCAGCTATGGGTTCACTGAAGGGAGGGCGGGGTCCGGGAGGTCTGTAGACGAGGGTGCCACGGAGGGTGAGGTTCGGGTTGGTCTGGATCTGGAAGTGGAGGTTTTCCATGTTGAGTGAGTGGTCGTCGGAGCTGGTTGTGAGGTGGAGGGTGTTTTTGTGTACGATGCCGATACCTCCTCCCGGTCTGTTGACGAGGTCCTTATAGATGATTTTGTAGCCATCGGGGATGTTGGTTGCGATGTCCGGGGCTAAGGTGGGGTTAATCCAGGTTTCCGTGAAGAAGGTGACATCGGGGGAGATGGAGTAGAGCAGGTCCTAAAATTCCACGGCATGTCTTTTGAAAGAGCAGGTGTTTAGTAGGATGCAGCTGAGGTGGTTGGGTCTGGTTCTTGAGAGTCAGGCCATCTGTTGGTCTGGTGTGCGGAGGGAGAAGGCACAGTTGTGGCAGGTGAATGGGCCTTGGGTGTTCTTCAGTGATGCAAGGTGGAGGGGGTGGAATGTCCAGGTTTGAGTGCATGGAGGGTGCTGGCGTCGTAGCAGTGGAGGCAGTGGGAACCACGGTCTGTGGTGCTGGGCGCAGTCCAGACATGGACGGGCACAGATGGGCTTGCTTTTGGCATGCCTTTGGCGCCCAATTACTCCTCCATAGACCCACTCACATACCCACTCACTCACCTGTGCAACAACTCACACAACTGTTCACTCTCCCATACAGGTACTCATACAACCAGTTACTCACCCATACAGACTGTCACATAACCACACACTCACCCATACGGCTACTCACACACCCACTTATTTACCTACAAAGTCACTCACACACCCACTCACTCACCCAATCAGTCTCTCAACACAGCCACTCACTCACCATACAAGCACTCACACACAACCACTTACATGCCCATTCACATATACATAAAAGCACTCACACATCCCTGTACTCACCCATATAGCCAGTCACACAGATACTCAATCTCTAATACAGCCACTCACACAAACTGACTTAACAAAACACCCATTCAAACAGCCACTCACTCACCCATACACCTATACGGCCACTTACACACCCAGTCACTCACTCATACAGCCATTCAGACACCAACTCACTCATCCATACAGTTACTACACACCCTTTACCCACCCATAGAGCCACTGAGACCCCCGCTCACTCACCCAAACAGCTACTGACACACCTACTCAATCACCAATACAGCCACTCACACAGCATCTTACTCACCCAAACAGCTACTCACACACCCACTTATACACCCATACAGCCATCCATACACCCATACGCACAAGGATGGATACAGTCACACATCCACTCACATGATATATATTAAAAGTAGTATCACCCATTAGTAGTACACCTAGTATATTACTTTAAATAACTTTTGTAGTACCTTAGTATATGTGTTTAACAATCATAAACTCTTACTAAATACTTAAATTCACTGGGTTTGTGTCATCAGTGATATCATCAGTGATGCCATTTGAGATATCATCAGTGATGCCACTGACCATGTCATGAGTGGTGTAATATGTGAGGTCATAAGCAGTGCATTGTGGGGGTGTAAGTTATAGTTAGCTCAGGTAACTATAACTGCAGAACTTCACTGGTTTTGTACGAGTGAAATCTGAGCCTAACTATAATGTCCCTGTAGGGGCCTGCCCCTTTTTAAATTATTTTTTCCTGCCATGCCAGAGCAAACTGCATGTCCCGGAGAGGTGGCGGTCCCCTGGGCTGTGGGGGCGGCCACTTGGCCCCCCGGATTTGACTGAATTAGCCCCGGGGAAGTGGCAGTCCCCGGGGCTGCGCGGGCCCACGTGGACCCCCATCATTATTTTAATAATACCCCTGGGATCTGGCCCACCCGGGGGCCTAATTAAATGAAGCGCCTTTTTAAAAAAAACAAATTCCGCCAGATTCGTGGATCCATAGCGACTCCCGCTGAAAATGTTAAAAAAATATTCTTTTTTGGGCCCTGGGGGTCCCTGTGAGACCCCCTAAACATACCTAAGGGGTCAGGGTGTTTCTACCCTGCCCCCTTTTCTTTTTTTTAATGTTTATTATTGTGACTCGGTTCAACCGAGTCACAAGATGGCTGCCAACAGTTCCTGGTTTGAAGTGTTGGCAGCCAATCAGATCTCAGGTACGAGATCGGGAGGGTTCGCGGATCCTTCAAGTCACTAGTTATGCAACTGGGAATTTCTTTAAATTTATCCACAACTACTGAATGGATTTTCACCATTTAACAAAAAGGTCACTTTCTGGACTAAGAGCTACCTTTTGACAAATTTGGTGTAATTCCATTCAAGTTCAAGCTGCAGCCGTGTCTAAAGTTTCCTATGGAAATTAACATGAACACGGCCCCCACTTGATGGATCACCCCGACATTTTCAAGACAGCAGCTGAAGTGAGCATCAAATCAGTGTTGAAAATTTCGCAAAGATTTGTCAAACGGCGCCAAAGTTATTGGCAAATCAAAAACAGCTTTTTAATAAAAGTCATACTATAACTACCTACTGGTGACCGCCAGTAGGTAATACATATATTTTCACTTGAAAACAAAGTTAAAGCAACATTCTAATTAGGTGAATTTGTCAGTGACAAACTATAACAGTGAATTTATTAATGATGTCATCAGTGATGTTATTAGTGATGTCATAAATTATGTCATAGAACATGTCATGAATGATGTCATATGTGAGGTCATAAGCAGAGCAAAAATAAAAACAGATCTTTGTACCACACCTAACTATAACGATACATTAACCTTTGTTTTTTTCAGTGAATTTCTAGTTATGTACAGTAATACAGTCAACCCCACACTGATCAGGGCCTTCAATCCTGCATGGTGGGGGGCTGGCCACAGGACCTGTGGTCCACCCCTCGCATTCAGTCAACCCCACGCTGCACACGGCCTTCTGCTCAGTGGGGGATTTGCCACAAGGCTTGGCGCCAGGCCATTTTCCCCTCCCCTCTGAAAGAAGCCACCCCACACTTCATGCCGCCTTCAGCTGTGTGCGGCAGGGGTTCGGCCACAGGGCCTGGCCCTGAGGACCCCACCCCCTTGGGTCTTTTTATTAAAGGGTAGGAAGGCTGCGTCACCCCCCACCTCAAGCCTCAAATAAGGTCCTGCAGACTCCATCCCACAGAGCCTTATTTATTTTAAATGGGGGCTATGCGGCCCCCCTTCCAGAGCCTTTTTAGACTCTGGGGCATCTCCCAGAGCCTTTTTTTTTAAAGGGGAGAGGAGGCTGTGTGGTCTCCCTCCAAGAACCTGATTAGACACTGGGGACCCCATTCCCCAGGGCCACTGTTTACTATTAAAGTAGAGGGGAGCTGCATGGCCCCTCTCCCCGAGCCTTATAAGGCCCTGGGCACCCCATCTGTCAGGGCCACTCCTTTAAATAAAGGTGAGGGAGGCGCACTTGGCCCTCTCCTCAAGCCGATTTTGGCCCCCGGGAACCCCATCCCCCAGGGCCCAGCATGCTTTTTAGAGGGTGAGGGGCACACAGCCCCCATCCCTGGGATGATTTCAGCCCAGGGACCCCATCCCCTGGGGCACTCACAGTTAAAGGTGGGTG